>OU015493.1:209891061-210091061 GCA_907164885.2 Dolomedes plantarius
TGGGGCTGTTTTTATAAGGAAAAGAATGACGAATCGGAGAAAAATTTTCGTATTGGAACATAAAATTGTCTGTATTATTTTTGCATTTTAAAATTTCTCTGAGATTATAGGTAGTTTTGAAAATAACTGTCACATGTATCATGTGTGAGAAGGAAATGAAAATAGTAGCATTCGAATTTTGTGCAGAGTGATTAGGCGTTTTAGATAAATTTCATTAAAAATGACTTCAAATTGACCAATTTATAAAAAAGTATGGAATTTGCAGGTAAGTTTTAGTTCATTTTTTAAAATTTTTAACTGCTATTTTACATAAAAGTAAAAAAAAAATCCTTAAAAATTGATTTTTTGAAAAAATTGGCTTCGAACGTAGGCAGTCACCTTAAATCAGGGGTGTCAAACTCGCGGCCCGCGACGAACATTTTTGCGGCCCGGCCAATATATTGACATACAATAATATATAATAAAATAACCGACGCAGAATTATAATAAGATAGGAAGAATTCGCTAAATGATTTTTAATTATACTCTTTTTTGCTATTATTAAAGAAAATGCGTATATTTATGTTGAATATACTGTAATTAGGTAATATACTGTAATAAACCTACGTTTCTATTAATATTGTTTTCTTTTGCGGCCCATCAATAGTTAAACCTTAATTGTTTGGCCCAAGTTAGCCTTTGAGTTTGACACCACCCCTGCGTTAAATCATTTAAGCAAATCGAACCTGGACGCTGAGGGAAAGTCCAGTAGGAACCTTGTCCATCCATAAGGGGCACACGTTTTCCCTGTAAACAACACGAGTCCCTTCCCCCAGAAATAAAAAATAAATTAATGAAAATATATATATTTAGTCTTATGATGTTAGCCGTATATAAAAACAAAGTATAATACAATGCCTCGTCCAATAATATTTTTTTTTCCCAATGCGGTTTCAGTCGTCGAAAAGCCAGTACTGTACTATCCAAGAGCCAATTATGTCCAAAGCAGATGAGAAATTCTTTAATATAAAGTAGTGAAAGGATGTTGAAAATATTTTTTATCTCTACACATACACTACCTCAAGCTAATGTCATCCAAGTAAAATGACCACAATTTCGTTACTCATATATATATATATATATATATATATATATATATATATATATATATATATATTATATATATATATATATATATATATATATATATATATACATATATACATATACATATAAATATACATATATATATATATATATATATATATATATATATATATATATATATATATATATACATATATACATATACATATATACATATAAATATACATATATATATATATATATATATATATATATATATATATATATATATATATATATATATATATATATACATATATACCTATACATATATACATATATATATACATATATACATAGATATATACATATACATAGATATATACATATACATAGATATATACATATACATAGATATATACACACACACATATATATATATATATATATATATATATATATATATATATATATATATACATACACACACGCACATATATATATATATATATATATATATATATATATATATATATATATATATATATATATATATATATATATATATATATATATATATATATATATATATATATATATATATATGAGTAACTAATTTTTTCAAACGAAACCAATTTATAGTTGTTGAGCGGTTTGTGAATTAGCAATTGAAAGTACCTAATTTCTTGATTTCTTCATTTTCAGCTCTAGAAATAGGATGCTTTCGAGAAGATTTAAGAGGCTATTTTTTTTGTTTATCTTATAAAAGAAACATCTCTATTAAGAAAAATAAAATTTTACTCAAATGCTCAGCTTCTATGGAGTGAACCAATCTTTATCGTTCGCGTTCAGATATAATGAAAGTTTAAGAAACGATCGGCGGGTCCGAATTTCTGACAAAGATCTTCACGTTGTAGCTGGGAATAACAATAAGGAAGAAATGAAAAGAATATTTCGAGAAACGTCAAGTGATACGATCAGAGAGATAAAAGCTATTTTCGGGAAGTGGAAGCTGGACTGAAACTTTTGGAAATAAACGAAAGGAAATACTAAACCAGAAATATTTAAAGTAGCAGTAAAAAGAATAGCTAGGGGGGGGGGGTTATACCAGTATGAAGATTGAATATTGATTCTAAAACCTAAAGAATAGAACTGACTGATTTTATTCCGAATATATTTGCAGAAATGAAGTGCAATCGACCCTAATGTGAAAGGAAAACTGTGCATGAGTATCACAATTCTTCCTGCTCATTCAATCCTGCAGGATGACGTATATCTTGTGTAGATTTCCATTTATAATTTATATATAAGAGGATCATACTTCTGCGTTTAATCTGGACAGACACAGTTTTAAGGGGACAGTGGACCTTAAAATTCAACTTTTTTTGTTTTGAATGGATTTGCTTGAAATTTGAATATGTGATTAGTACCATAGATATGTAAAAGTGGCTAAATTTTAAAAATGAAATATTAATAATTTATGAATTATGAATTATTAATTCTATCAAAAATTGGCCTAATTAAAAATTTTCCATTCGCATTTCTTTTGCATGTAATATGGTAATTTTTATTTACAGGATACCTTATAGAACTCACAATGAAACTTATTGCTTATTTTGAGCATTCATTAAAAATATAAAGAGAAAAAAATAATAATATTGAAAACACCCTTTTTATTACGCAAAATACCTATAAATCATCTTTTCAAGTACAACATTTAGAAATTCTGAGCTACGAAGCATAATTTTTTTCAATAAGATTTATTTGATATACAGTTAAGTATACAAAGCTTAAATTTCAAAGTAATACCATAATTAGAAATGCACCCGGAGCAGTTTGAATATTCGTACGACACGAAATTTTTTTTTTGAGAAAAACACATTTAAAGTTATTGCTATTAGTAACCACATAATATGTAAATTAAATACAAATGCCTATAACTAGGAAAGTATTCGCAGAAATTAAAGATTCTTTTTGCAACACATTCCTACTCGTCTGTTGTTTCACAGTTCAATAAAATAAAAAAAATCGAATATTTGGACAAATTTCACAATTTTGAAAGTCCACTGTACCCTTAAATAGGATAGAAACCAGTTTTATCCTAATTTTATTCTTTTCCAATGCTCTTTCGACTGTCGACATTTGGCCATTGAGCATTGCGAAATAGTTGGCTTCTTGTAATAGGAGCACCGTGTACGTGAATTGACATCACGCGAATTAATTATTTAATTCTTTCCCGCTTTGGAATATATTCATACACACTGACGAGACAGAATAATTAGTATAGACGATCCTGTAATGGGATTTTCTTTAAATTAAAATTATTTTTAGAGAGCAATATGTCCTTAATGACACACCTTGTCATGGCATTAATTAAATAACATCTAGCTAAGAAATCACCATCACTAACCGATGATGGTATAGTGTGAGCTAATCCTTCTAACTCTCAATTAAGGCTGCTATGTATTAACCCCATTGGATTTGCTCACCTCAATGTTAACCTATGGAGAAAATTTGTCCACGGATTGCCGACTTGGATTCAAAGATTTTTTTTTAAAAAATTTTACTCCGTCACAGAGAAAGAAATTTTCCATTTGTCTATATATTTCATTGTTTTAAAAATGCAATTAACATTTTAAAATTTAAATTATTCGGGGAAAAATCTGGTACAGTGTGTTTTAAACGCTCATAAATTCCTTCGGTGGACGACATTTATAAAATGAATCCTGTAGCGCTTTGCAGAAAAGTTCGGACTATCTGACAATACCAATTTTTCTTGATAATCTGCATTTATGTAGCTCTAAATAGTTGACAAAAATATATTTTAAATAAACAATTTGGGGGCAGCACTTGACCCCCCTATAGAGAGAGAGCCATTACAATCCCTCAAAATGTCAATCCTAAGGTTGGTGGAATTCTCGAACTGTCAACTGGACTCCTTCCACCACAAGAGTCTACAAGAAGAAGAAAATGGAAATGCGTTTTTTTTCTTAGTACATAGCAGCCTTAAGGTACAACACGTTAAATGAGCACACAGGACATAAAGCATACATATAATACCTTGATTTCTTTGCACACAATATGTATACAATATTCATTTGCCTTCATTAACACTAACATTGGATTCTACATCAACACCTAGAGCATTAGCTGCTTATCATAACATTAACTTACGCACATTCCAATTACCCTGCATACTCTATCACTAAATCTCTGTTCTTCTCTACTTCTCAACTTATGCTTATTATATTATCAATTAATATTCATTAAAGTTACCATTAACTCCTACATCACTACGTTTCTACATAATAAGCAATTCTACTCATTTAATCTCATCGAGCCAATGTGGTAATCGACAAAAAATGCTATGATAAATGGCCACATACCGCTATGCTGTAGAACTGCTGCTCGTTGAGGCTATCGGCCGGGCGTTGTTCTATCCGAGACCCTTTTGGCCACATCAGTAGGGCATAGGAACTCACTGCTCCGTCGGTTTAACAAGAGGCTCGCTCCCTCACCGCCGGGTCAACTTGGCGGGGCTTTCTCTATCCATGCCGGGGTTCTTTTTCTATCTGCAGCCAGTCTATTTCATTCTCTTATCTCACCTTCTCTCCTATATACACTCATGGACAAAAAAATTAGCGCACCAAGAAATAATTGCGGGATCGTAACGAAACTTGCAATGAAGGTACATGTCGCGGAGATATGCAAATGATTAGAAATGCAGCGTGATTGCGCATTACGTATAGCCGGTAGAGGGCGTTGAACATCGTACTCTGTGGACTATAAAACAGGTAACCAAAGCTTGTTTGAGTGTGCTGAATCATTTACAAAGGAAGAGCTGAGATAGACATGCCATTACGCCGTGTTCGAAGACAATATAAGCAGTTGTCGCAGTTTGAGAGGGGGAGAATCGTCGGGATGATGGAAGCTGGGTGGTCAGCTAGGCGAGTAGCTCGTCAATTAGGCCGCTCTGATTGTGTTGTGTGGAGGTGTTGCGACCAGTGGACCCGAGAGATGTCATGTACACGAAGACCAGGCTCAGGACGCCCTCGACAGACCAGTCGTCGAGAAGACCGCCACATCGTAAGAAATGCAGGCGTACAGCCAACTGCTTCATAGGCCGCCATCCAAGCACAGGTAGCACCTTCACTAGGGGCCTCTGTGTCTTCTCGAACCATACGAAGGCGCCTGGCTGAAGGACAGTTGGTATCGCGGCGCCCATTACGTGTGCTGCCCTTGACGCCCACCCATCGACGCCTCCGTTTGGAGTTTTGCCGCGCACGAGGAAACTGGACTGCAGCGGAACGGAACCAGGTCGTCTTTAGCGACGAATCCAGATTCAATCTCGGCAGTGATGACAATCGTGTTCGTGTGTGGAGAGCCCGTGGTGAACGCTTCAATCCTGCCTTTGCTGTACAGCGACACATCGCTCCCACAGCTGGTGTGATGGTATGGGGTGCCATTGCCTACAATACACGGTCACCCCTAGTATTGTTCCCTGGCACCATGACAGCCCAGCGGTATGTTCATGAAATCCTGCAACCACATGTGTTGCCACTCATGCAACGGCTCCCAGGAGCCATTTTTCAACAAGACAATGCTCGGCCTCATACGGCAAGGGTGTCACAAGACTTTCTCCGCACTGTTACTACCCTTCCTTGGCCTGCCCGATCCCCAGATTTGTCTCCAATCGAGCATATCTGGGATCATTTGGGATGACGAGTTGGGCATCCCACGAGTTTGATCTAACTAGAGGCAAGGTTACAGCAAATATGGAACGAAATGTCTCAAGACATCGTACAGAACTTGTATGACTCAATGCCCGATCGGATCGCATCGTGCATTCGCGCTAGAGGGGGGCCAACGAAGTATTAACTCCTCCGTTCTTATGCCTTTTTCTCTGAAATAAATTATCCTTTTTCTTTGTTTTTCTTATTTACTTATATCAAAGTAGTCATTACGTATGTAAAATTTCGTTTCATTTTGACGACTTCTTGGTGCGCAAATTGTTTTGACCATGAGTGTATATAAAACAGTTCCATAACTGACTGACTCACTGACTGACATACAACGCACAGACCAAACCGCTGGACCTAAAGGGCTGAAATTTTGTATGGCGATTCTTCTTAAACTGTAGGGGCGCACTAAGAAAGATTTTTGAACAATTCTTAGATTTTTTAAAATTAAATTTTTAAGCTGTTTTAGTAACTTTTTTTAAGTTTGCATTTAAAATAATAATGTGAGGGTTATAAAATTTATATCACGAGAAAGATCCTAAAAATTCCTTTAAAATGAAATCTTTTTCGAATCTTTGTCGCCATTTTCTGATTTTTGGTGAATTTTTAAAGATTAATTTTTAGAATTTAATTTATTAAATGCTGATCACCTGATTTCTTTTTCTGGTACTTTAAATAAATTTATCGTCACGTGCGTAACAACTAAATAGACTAAAAAATATTTTTTATTTCTTACTAATGCTGCAGACGATTGGACATTATCCAAAAAAATATTAAAATACAATAAAAGACATTCTGTTCCTCAAACTGAACTACAATGCTGGCCACTGTAAATGCAACACCCTGAAGGAACATGCAAATAACATGAAATTTACAACATGCATTAGCGGAGGTGAGATATGCAAATGATTAGAATTTCAGCGCAGACGCACTGTGGCGCCACTTCAAAGCGCTATTTAAGGCTTGGAGATTTCGATGATTTCAAGTTCGGCAATTGTGTTTTTCTTGTGGTTTAAAAAAAAAAAACGATCAATTATGCCTTGTCGAAAACAGCGATCATTTTTTGATCAAGTATCCGAGTTCGACAGAGGAAGGATAGTGGCTTACCGAGATTGTGGATTATCTTTCAGGGAAATCGGTAGTCGTGTAGGATGAAACCAAACAACTGTAATGTGGATATGTGATCGTTGGATGCAGGAGGGTACGACGGACCGGCGTGTTCGATCGCATCCACCTCAGCGCACCACTTCACGTGATGACAGGCAAATTGTGCACATGGCAGTGGCGGATCGCTCAGTCACAAAACGAACCATAGCACAGCACATGCAGTCTGTAACGCATCATCCAGTGTCTGCGCGTACCATTCGACGCCGTTTACAGCAGAGTGGTCTGTCCGCAAGACGTCCATTGCTTTGTCTACCCTTGACGCAGAACCACAGACGTCTCCGCCGCCAATGGTGCGATGACAGAAGGATGTGGACGGCAGAATGGAATGAAATTGTCTTTACTGACGAGTCACGCTTCTGTCTGCAACACCACGATGGTCGCATTCGAATCTGGAGACACCGTGAAGAGAGGATGCTGAACAGCTGCGTTATGCACCGCCACACTGGTCCTGCACCGGGTATTATGGTATGGGGCGGTATTGGATATCACTCTCGCACACCTCTAGTACGCATTGCCGGTACTTTAAACAGCCAGCGCTACATCTCCGAGGTGTTGGAGCCAGTTGTCCTTCCTTACCTTCAGGGCTTGCCCACAGCCATATTTCAACAGAATAATGCGCGACCACACGTGGCACGCATTGTCCAACGGTTCTTCGTCAATAGCCAGATTTTAAATTTTATGTTTTGTGGGAAAATATTGACTTTTTTCTCTTCAGATTACGATAACTCGCGAAAAAAATGACCGTAGAATTTTGATCTTTTTATAATCTAAGACTACAGACATTTCTCTTTTAAACTAGACCTCATTTGTTTAAAAATATTTTAAAAGAGACTAATATTTTCATCAAAAAGCAAAACACAGTTTTTCAAGAATATATCGTCCACTATGTGGATGTAATATCGATGCTCCTCGAGTTTTTATCTTACAAAGACAATATTTACATCACCTGGAAGCTGAAAGCTTTCTTATTCATATAAATCTTATTTCAAGTCTCTACCTTAAATTTTCGATTTTTAATTGAATTTTAAAGCTGATGATTCAACAGTGCTGAAACGCCCTTCGCATTGAGGGTGACAACAGTAAATGGATGGAAGCTGTTACATTGCCCGAGAATCACCCCTATGTATCTCGCTATTAGCCATAACAGAGGTGCGAGCGTTACGAGCCTAGGGACGAAGCCCCTAGCAATCTTAAAAAATATATAATTTACTGTCAACCTCATGTTTTTAATTTCTAATTTTAAATTGTCCTTGTCCAGGTCTTTTTTGTCAATCTGGCATTTGGAATTCTCAGCCTGTGGGTTCGAGTCTTACTGCTGGCATGGAAGTTCATAACCGGTGGGAATTGGCTTTATAATGTAGGTGTCCTCGTGCGGTAATAGTTGACCGTCTCTACCAATTCAACTCTAATTTTTGTCTCATCCCTCCAAGTCGCAGTTGAGTAAACTCTTGAATTTAGAGAATGTGTGCGTGGGACGTCTCATCCCGCTTGCGTGTAAAAGTACAAATTCAGGGCACTTTATGGGCATTTGTTTTTGGTGTATTAAGTGTGGGAACACCAGTCTTAATGACTATGTTATTCGAGCACTAGATGGAAGAGCGCGTTCCAAAGACAAGTAACTGTGATAGTCGGAGCATAGTCAGGTTGCCAGGATTCCCAAACTTATTTCGCCTACCAAATCTTTGTCTCTCTATTCTAAAAAAAAGTAACTCCCGCTGCCGCTGTGAAAAGCTCGTCACGCTATATCCTACGTAACCGCTGGGGATATGGGGTAGAGAGAGATACCAATTTATGCAGAAAAATGAGGGGACCAAAGTAAGACATGTCTCATCTTCGTCGGACTTTAAGTTTTTTTATTTTTTTTTTGTTTTGTGGGAAAATATTGACTTTTTCATCTTCAGATTACGATAACTCGCCGAACAATGATCGTAGAATTTTGATATTTTTACAATCTAAGACTACAGACATTTCTCTGTCAAACTAGACCTCATTTGGTTAAAAATATTTTAAAACAGACTAATATTTTCATCAAAAAATGAAACACAGTTTTTCGAGAAATATTGACTTTTTCATATTCTGACTACGACAAATCGCCAAAAAATGATCGTAGAATTTTGATCTTTTTACAGTCTAAGACTACAGATATTTCTCTTTCAAACTAGACCTCATTTGGTTAAAAATATTTTAAAACAGACTAATATTTTCATCAAAAAATGAAACAGTTTTTCGAGAAATATTGACTTTTTCATATTCTGACTACGACAAATCGCCAAAAAATGATCGTAGAATTTTGATCTTTTTACAGTCTAAGACTACAGATATTTCTCTTTCAAACTAGGCATCATTTGGTTAAAAATATTTTAAAACAGACTAATATTTTCATCAAAAAATGAAACACAGTTTTTCGAGAAATATTGACTTTTTCATATTCTGATTACGACAACTCACCAAAAAATGATCATAGAATTTTTATCTTTTTACAATCTAAGACTACAGACATTTCTCTTTCAAACTAGACCTCATTTGTTTAACAATATTTTAAAACAGACTAATATTTTCACCAAAAAAAGGAGCACAGTTTTTCACGAATATATCGTCCCCTATGTGAATGTAATATCGATTCTCCTCGAGTTTTTATCTTACAAGCTGATAATTCAACAGTGATGAAACGCCCTTCGCATTAAGGGTGACAACAGTAATTGGATGGAAGCTGTTACATTGCCCGAGAATCACCCCTATCTATTTCGCTATTAATCATAACAAAGGAGCGAGCGTAGCGAGCCTAGGGTAGAAACCCCTAGTCAGAAAAAAAAAAAATACTCAGCGCTGCCCTAGAAATAAGCGAACAAATAGAGATGCAGGGAAAAATTTGCTCCCTTTTATGTATTTATATTTCTACCTATTTCCCAAAACATAGTAAAAATGATGTTGTCAATAAGACACTTTGAGTCTCAAAATTAAGAAATTATTTATTAAAACCAACCATAGTGACGTTCGCATTACATACAGAAAATGAAGATAACGAAGGATAATATTGAAGTAAAAATTACGAATACTTTAAAACTAATCCGAATGAGAAAGATAATTTTGGAGCTCTGCTAACCATTTAATAATATTCGGCTCTAATTTTGCCAGCAGCATTTTTAAATCATCGCGATTATCCATTTGTGACGGTTTCTGTTTTTAGTAAGCAGATTTGTGACCACACGGAACCCATGTTGTTCAACTAAATAGAGTGAAGGTAATGCAATGAAAAACGTTTACACTATAGCCTAATCCAGGATAAAATATCGGTATTTATTTTTGCAGCCGGAACTATTGTTGACTGAGTTTGAATTTAAATTGACTGCCCCTCTGGATCGTCCCCCCCCCCTGGAGGCTGTATCGCCCACTTTGGGAAACCATGGTTTAGCTGGTAGATGGATAGCTTTAAGCTTTTTTTGTAGACTTAGGTCTTTAATCTCAATTGTTACAGGTTAAGGCTGCTATGTTCTAACCCCATTGGATTCGCTCACCTCAGTGTTAACCTATGGAGAAAATTTGTCCACGGATTGACGAGTTGGATTAAAAGATTTTTTTAAAAAAAATTGCACTCCGTCATAGAGAAAAAATTTTACATTTGTGTACATTTTTCGTTTTTTTTCAAAAAAATGCAATTAATATTCTAAAATTTAAATTATTCGGGGAAAAATCTGGTATAGTGTGTTTTAAACGCTCATAAATTCCTTCGGTGGACGAAATTTATAAAATGAATCCTGTAGCGCTTTGCAGAAAATTTCAGGCTATCTGACAATACCAATTTTATTTGATTATCGGCCTTTATGTACCTGTAAATAGTTGACAAAAATATATTTTATATAAAAAATTTAGGGGTAGCGCTTGACCCCCCCCTATAGAGAGAGCCATTACAATCCCTCAAAATGTCAATCCTAAGGGGGGGTGGAATTCTCGAACTGTCAACTGGACTCCTCCCACCACAAGAGTCTGCAAGAAGAGGAAAAGGGAAAAACGATTTTTTTCTTAGTACATAGCAGCCTCAAACTTCGATAATAATCCTATCGCGGTGTGCCTGTTTCGGCGAGTTGTACTCTACCGTTGGTTCAATATTTTGTTTTACAGACTATTTTATTCGAGAAATCTGCCACTTGTCATCACGAAACTGGTAATTAATTTAGTGTATAATGCGTCCGAGGGAAATATTAGTGCACTTAGGGAAATCTCACCACTTTATCCCCATACAAACCGTGCTGTAAAGGGCTAAGGGGATATTTGACAGTCTATGACAACATATTAAATTCACTAGATAATTAAATTTATTAAATAAATAACTTTAACCATAGGAAAAATTAAAAATTAATTTCACAAAAGTTACGGGAAAGGCCTTGTAACAAATGAAATCTTAGTAAAGTAGTTGTATTTGTTTCATTTTAATATGAGTAATCGAGATCTCTTCGGATATCTCAGTAGCTTTGAATGCCAACAAACGTAAGAAAATAAATAAATTTCGTGGCCTTTCCAATGAATTGATTTCCTCCCTAATTATAAAGACTACCGCATTTTATCATTCAGTTTTACCAGTTTTATGTTTATAGTCTCTTTCACAACTTCCACTGCCCTTCATGTTTGTGTAGCTGTGCGAACACATTCCCCCAGTTAATAGCTCTTTATTTTAACATATTTATGTACTTTATGCTCAGAACTAGATTAGTTCTGGCATTAAAAATACGGAAGTAATTTGGGGAGTCGGCGTGTAAAGGAAACGTAAACGTACGTAAAGTAAGATATGTCCAAAATAAATCCGATTTATTTGAAGTCGCACTCCCGATTAGCATTGCTATTTGCATCGTGTATTGTGTCTGCTCCGGTAATTATGTGAGAATTTAAGCACCCGTAGAATTGATCAATACTGTAATTATCTCGTCTGAAACGAAAGAGTTATTTGAGGGGAGGCATTTCATTATTTTATCGGAATTTATTTTCGCGAATCACGTAGACAAATAGAACGAAGTTCAGTGAAATAATGAATGCATAACTTTACAGCGAAGATCCTTTGTATTTTTGGACAGTTCGTGAGGGCAACTTTTAGGCAAAATTCTGATTAGTTTCCATTTTCATACACCTCTTATTTTATACCAGTGGGGTCTCTTTATTTATTTATCTAGATAGTTACGACTATAAAATATCGCATTACTATCATGAAGTATTCTTCATCAAAAATTGCAATTCTTAAATGCTTGAATACAGAAGGTCGTTCGCATATTATGAAAACGATTTTGATAGTTAAGTTTTATGTAAAAATGCCGTATTTTTATGCGATTTGTTTCTATCTGATAGCCAAGGATCTTGGCAATAGCTCTAGCTCGAATTTTCCTTGAAAGTAAACTTTTTCTTAGTACTGTCATGTCAGTTTTACCTCATTCATCTTGGACCGTTTTCCAAAGTCCGTTCAGTGTTCTTGGATGCCGTTTTCCTAGGGGCTCGTTTTAATAAACCGAAAGCGCAAAAGTCCATTGGATAACCGTCAGGGGATTTTACAGGTATTTATTTAATAGGGATACACTTCATTCCTGTTTCTAAATCCTTCTTTGCTAAATAAGCGGCAGTTGATTTAGATGTGTGACTAGAGGGTTTGTCCATATGAAGCTCAACTTTATCAATGTCCTTTCCATATAAGGCTGGAATTTCTTCTTCAAAAATGGGTTATAAAATATTCTGTTGACAGTAGAGTGAATTAATTTTGGCTTTACTTGCGACTTTTATGATTTTTAATTTGCCGTTGTAACAAAATCCTGCAAACATCATGAATCCCTTTGGGAATTTTTCTGAAGACTGATAAAGTCATTTCGTATGGTCATTCCCGTCAGTTCAGCAATAGAAAATTGAATTTTTCATATAATTTTATACAATTTCTTTATCTTTCAGCAATATGCTTTGGCAAAAACAGGCGGACTTTAGGTTTAAACATCTTTTTTAACTTCAAATCTTTGTGAATGATTTTACTTACTGTGCCGGAAGACTTTCCTAGTTTCGATACAATGGATGTTTGAACTGGCGGATTTTCTCTTAGGACCGGAGACTTCACTTGATATTTATTTACCTGCGTTCGAACAGTATTAGGATGAGGTAACGCGGTCATGTTTTAATTTTCACTTTCAGTTAGACATTCTTTCCTTTCAAATTTAATCTATATATATAAAACTGTTCCATAACTTACTGACTGACTGACATACAACGCACAGACCAAACCGCTGGACCTAGAGGGCTGAAATTTTGCATGGCGATTCTTCTTATAGTGTAGGGGTGCACTAAGAAAGATTTTTGAAAAATTCTTCTTAGATTTTTAAAAATTAAATATTTAAGCTGTTTTAGTAACTTTTCTTAAGTTTGCATTTAAAATAATAATTTGAGGGTTATAAAATTTATATCACAAGAAAGACCATAAAAATTCCTTTAAAATGAAATCTTTTTCGAATCTTTGCCCCCATTTTCTGATTTTTGGTGAATTTTTAAAGATTAAATTTTAGAATTTCATTTATTAAATGTTGATCACCTGATTTCTTTTTCTGGTACTTTAAATAAATTTATCGTCACGTGCATAACAACTAAATAGACTAAAAAATATTTTTTATATCTTACTAATGCGGCAGACTATTGGACATTATCCAAAAAAATATTAAAATACAATAAAAGATATTATGTTCCTCAAACTGTACTATATTAACCTTACTATATTCTTTAGTATGTTCTATTACATTTAATTTGAATATTTTCTTCTACATTATTTTGTCTATAAAAATATCGCTTGCGATTTTTTTGTTTTTTTTACATCAATTGTATACATTGATTGTCGTATTTATATATATATATATATATATATATATATATATATATATATATATATATTTTTTTTTTTTTTTTTTTTTTTGGCATTAATTGCATACATTGACCGTTGTATTTAATTTGAATGTACTCCGTAGCGAAGTGCGGGTTTTCAGCTAGTATATTATAAATACCTTTTTTTGAAATGCCATAACCGCGATTTTTACACCGCTTTATAATGTGTTGAAACGAATATTTCTGTGCTCAGATGGGAAAAGTTAGTCACTTTTATTAAAAAAATTATATTTTCACATTCAGGATTCTTGTTCGCCGATATTTTCTGTTTACTGTAACTACTGTAAGTAATAGCCAAATATTAATACATATTTAAATACAATGTAAAATATAAAACAGATTTTTCATGACATCTCAAATCTTAGAATTGCTGTCACGTAAATTTAAAAAAAAAGTGACACAACATTTTGCTATCTGAGCACAGATTTCTCCTCTGAAAGCGCAGTTACGTAACCTTCGAGCCATCTATCAGTTTTAGGAGTCATTTTCAAAATAAATCTTTTATTTTACATTCCAATCAAAACAAAACAGTAGCAGACGATTATTGTGAAGTCAAATTTTTATTTCAAAATGCCAACAACAAAAATAAATTACAAAATCGTTTCCATAAAGTGAGAGCGACCTTCTGTAATTACTGTATTTGCAATTTTTTCTCGTGAATTTCTTATTATCTGAGGTATCTGTTGATATAGTAAGTAATACGCATGGCTACTGTTAGCGTTATTGCACTTCAAGAGACTGCAAGTTTAAGTTTCAGGCTGATAAAACCTTATGGCCCGATCAGTTGAAGAATGAGAAGGGAAATAAGACTAAGGCTTTACAATCTGAAATACAAAATAAATTAGTTTTTTCAAACTTAAAGAACAAGGAACATCTTGTGAAAGTCACTGTTGCCGCATGTGCGTCACTGAAGAGAAGTGAAAATATTCACGCATGCGCAATCCCCGAGCCGACTGAGCCGAACATCAGTTGACTACTAGACGCTGTAAGGTTAACAGCAAAAACCAGAAGTGGGTAATTAATGTTTATCTCGACACCCACAATTGATTCAACTCAATAATTCAGCTGTTTTGTATGGTGTACATAGTATGTGTGACGTCCTTTTAAATAAAAATCAGAAAAGACAGCTGTGGTCCGTCAAACTTTATTTTATGCGTTCTTAAAATTATAGAAGAGCGCCAGTCACCTTTCGCAATTCCCCAAATCTTGATATTCAAGAAAAAATATCGTACCATTTCCCCCAACGTGAAATCCTTTATTTTGGGTCAAAATATCAATCACTCCCATCCGTAACAACATTAAAGCACAACCTTTCATGTTTTCAATCTGTCTGAATTTTGTTTTAATATCGAGGTAAATTATTATCTATTTTAATACCATTACACAATCGTTAAAGCTTTATAACAGCTTTTTTCTGAAAATGAGTTTTTTAAATCGTTTGGCATGAAATTTACATTCGAAACACCTTGAGATTTTTCAGATATTGTATTTACATATTTACAAAAGGGAACAAAACATGCTCGTGATTGTAAAGTTAATCCCTCTATTAACCTTTATCTCTTTAACTGTACATTGCAAAAGTACAATCAGATTTTGAAGATATCAATCTATATATGTAAAACAGTTCCGTAACTGACTGACTGACTGACATACAACGCACAGACCAAACCGCTGGACCTAAAGGGCTGAAATTTTGCATGGCGATTCGTCTTGTGGTGTAGGGGTGCACTAAGAAAGATTTTTGAAAATTCTTTTTAGATTTTTTTAAATTAAATTTTTAAGTGGTTTTAGTAACTTTTTAAAAGTTTTCATTTAAAATAATAATTTGAGGGTAGTGAAATTTATATCACGAGAAAGATCATAAAATTCCTTTAAAATGAAATCTTTTTCGAATCTTTACCTCCATTTTTTGATTTTTGGTGAATTTTTAAAGATTCATTTTCAGAATTTAATTTATTAAATGCCGATCACGTGATTTCTTTTTCTGGTACTTTAAATAAATTTATCATCACGTGCGTAACAACTAAATTGACAAAAGAAATATTTTTTTTTCTTTCTAATGCAGCAGACGATTGGATATTATCCCAAAAAAATAAATATCCCTTACGATTTTTTTTATAAATAAATAAATAAATAAATATATATATATATATATATATATATATATATATATATATATATATATGACACGGAGCTTGTTTGCTCCCGTGTTTAAATATGAAGAAAGCAGTCCACATCTTCTTTAAATCCTTGGACGAGTGGCAGGGAATGGATTAAAGACACAGTCAATACTCTTAGATTCTTTTTTATTGCGTTCATGGACATAACCACGCTCCAGGGTAATCTATTTCACGTAGCCATTTTGTCAATTCTTCAGCACGCCGCCGCGAGGGACTGCTAGCAACGAAATTCGCACGCAATCTACCGCCAAAACTTAATTTCCTCCGAGCTCCTGCTGCACGGCGCATGTGCAGACCTCAACCTTGGTCATCTGGACCCTCATTCTTGCTGATTGTGAATTTTATCTTCGCGCCCAAACCCTGTACAACTCTAAAAATAAATCCTCTCGCCTAGAATTATTCGCTTTCCGTCCTAAGTCGCTTTTAAAAGATTATTTTCCCCACAGCAAAATACGCGCGCCTTGTAAATGAAATGTTAGATTCTTATTATTTTAAACCCCCCTTTCCACTACTTCTCAACTATATTTTGGCAGTTCAGTTATGTTTTGACATATATATATATATATATATATATATATATATATATACATTACATCAATTGTATACATTGATCGTCGTATTTATTATAAATACACTGAAGTGCCACTGCATTAGGGATACCTACCTAGTAACGAGTTGGGCCTCCTCTGGCCTTGATAACGGCTGCCACACGACGAGGCATAGATTCAACAAGTTTCTGGAAACGTTCCACGGGAATGGCTTGCCAAATATTGGCTAAAGCTGTCCATAATTCAGTAAGGTTCTTTGGTGCTGTGTGATGGCCTTTCACGCCTTGTTCCAAAACATCCCAAAGATGCTCAATAGGATTTAAGTCTGGGCTTCTAGGTGGCCAATTCATGACAGAGAAGTCAGAGGAATGCTCATCAAAACAGCCAGTAGCCAACCGGGACTTGTGAGAGGTACAGTTGTCTTGCAGAAAACTCCATTACCGTGTGGATAACAGAACAGCATAAACGGATGGAGGTGATCACCCAGCAACTCTATGTATCGAATTGCATTGAGGGAGGTTGGTACACGCACCAAAGATCCCAAATTGTGCCACGAAAAAACACCTGAGACCATGATTGAGCAACCATGCTCTTGCACAGTTCCAGCCAGGCATGCAGGATCCATGGCTTCATGAGCCTGACGCCATATTCTCAGCCTCGCGTCGGCGTTAAGTAGTCGGAATCGAGACTCATCACTCCATGCTACTCGTTTCCAGTCCTCTACACTCCAGTCTCTGTGCTCTCTTGCCCAGGCAAGACGTGCAGCCCGATGGCGAGTATAGAGCAATGATACTCTCGTAGGTCGACGGATCCCGAAATCCATACGGTGAAGCGAGCGTTGCACAGTCCGTTTACAGACTGTACGACTTTCACCGTCATTAAACTGGGTGGTAATTTGAGCTTATGTTTGGCTTCGCTGGCTACGTACAATACGCCTGAGCCGTCTCTCACCACGCACTGTCAAGGCTAATTGTCCTTTGCAGTTTTCCCGATCGCTAGTTTTTTTCCACCATCCATGTATTCTTGGTATACTCTTGACACTGTCGACCTTGAAAATCCTAGCTGTCTGACGATTTCGGAATTTGAATGGCCCCTGCGTCACGCACCTACGATTTGTCCACGATCGAAGGCGTCTAAATCAGGCAGTTTACCCATACTGGCAATTCCAACAACTAATTCAAAACAACCACAGTACGCGCTATATATGCAGTTACCACAGCGCCCTCACTTGCGCATAAATAATGCGCAGCTCTACACAATTTGCATAGGCTTTGCTATCCCTTATTGAGTGGCACTTCAGTGTATATATATATTTTTTTTTTTTGCATTAATTGCATACATTGGCCGTTGTATTTAATTTGAATGTACTCCGTAGCGAACTGCGGGTTTTCAGCTAGTCTCTCTATAACAGAAGCCTCATTGCCATGGATTTTGAGCTTTTTGCGTTATGACGATTCCTAGGAGTCGTGATTTTCCACATTCTTTTTAATGTAACAGCTTTTATTTTGATGCGATTTTTCAATTCGATGAAATATAAAGAAACAATTTAAATGATGGCGAAAAAAAAGTTTTCGCGGGTGGACAGCTATTTCAATATACAGGTAACCCCTGTATAACACGGGAGTTACGTTCCAAAAAATTTGCCGTGTTATGCGAATCCGTGTTATACGAAGTAAAGACTTAGTACGAAAAGGGGGCGTTACGTTCCAAAAATTAAAAAAACATGCTATTATATTTTCTTAATTAAGATAAATATCATCTATATATATAAAACGCGTAGGTATGCGGCACAAAAATCGACGATATTTCTACACTCCGAATTGCAACGGCTACAACTACCGGATGTAAACATTAGCGGCCGTCCGCGCGTGTGTGTAGTGGCTCGACGATAGCACGTAATTTGGTACAATTTAATTGCTGTATTTTACTCGTGAATAATTTTAATTTATTCATGAAATAATTTTAATTTATTCATTTGATATGATTAAGTGGAGATCTCTGAATTGCGAACAATAGTACATACAATAGTACATACAGAGAGCGATGTAATCCACACTATATTTTAGTACTTGCTGAAATTTTACTCCTTTTTATAAGTGAAGAAATTTTCACAACAATTTCTTATTTGATGTAATGATAAAGTGTATACAAAGGCTGTTCGCACATTTTTTAGACGATTTTGGTAAGCGGTAATAAAAAATCGTTTGCTGCAAAAGAAATAATTGCAATTGTACTATGTTTTTAAAAGTCAAAATTATCGTCTGCGGCTTGAAAGTTTTGTTTTTATTCAAAATGGCGTTTTTAACAAAGCAGTGGTTCGAAGGCTACATTAATGTTCTTTCCGAAGAGAAATATGCATACTCCGTTATCCAAAAATGATGTGAGAGTCATGGTTTTGTGATATCTAAAACGTCGATAGGTAATATCGTCAACAAGAAAGGAAAAAAAACGTCAAATTGGAGCCTCAAGTGGGACACAAATTCCAAACAAGTATCCAAGGAAAAAACGGACATCTTCGACTATTGCAAAGGTACGTTGTTTAATGTTAAAAGAAAATCCCCCTAGTCAAAGGACAGTTGCAAAATCATTAAAATGCTCGGTGTCCACTGTAAACAAAATGATAAACTTTCATTTAAATCTTAAGAAAGCGAAAAAACGCAATGTGCATCGTCTTCTTCCAAATCATATCGCTGAACGCAGGACACGCTGCAGAATTTTATATGAGAAGCACTTATCCAAAGAAAAATGGAAAACAATTGTCACAATAGATGAATCATGGGTGTATTTAAATGATTGCAACAAAAAAAGAGCCATTCAAAGAGCTAATTATCATAAAAGGGGAGAAAAAAATTTAAGTACATGGTTCAAAGAATCGAAAGAAAGTTTTTCTAAGGGATTCATGATTGTTGCTGGTTTTTCTTATAATGGCAAGTTAAAAATAAAGAGAGTGGAAAAAATGTCAAGATTAACTCCAAATACTATCAGGAACATATTTTATCGGCAATTTTTCTGAATGAAATACCATCGCTTTACCCACAGTGCCATCAATCTGTGAGACTCCATCAGGACAAAGCTAGCAGTCACACATCAAAATCCACTGTAAATTTCCTAAAAGAAATGGAACAAAAAACTGGTATCAAGGCCATACCCTTCACTGATATCCCTACTAAATCTCCCGATTTATCACCTATGGATTTTTGTGCTTTCGGACTTTTAAAATCTGCATTATCCAAACGTCGTCCCAAAACCCTTACAGGACTCTGGAAAGCTGTTCAGGAGGAATGGGATAGAATACCTCTTCTGACACTTCAAAAGGCATTATTATCCTGGAAATTGCGGTGTCGAAAGATAGTTCAGAATAAGGGATGTCAAATAGAACATTTAAAACAGAAGAATTTTATGTAATTTAGTTTTGTGAATACAATATACATCGTCTAAAAAATGTGTGAACTGCCTCTGTATATCTTAATTTTGAAAAATAGTACATACAGAGAGGGATGTAATTTTGAAAATTATTGGTGTTGGGTTTCTCAGTCTTATCTTTAACTCTGTTCCGAAGTAATTGAAATTCACATTTTTTAATCACGATGTTTTAGAATCAGCGTTATAGTGAATTTAGCAATGATTTTAAATTTTTTGGCTATACTCCCCCTAACCCTTAACAACGTAAATTCATGTTGACAGGTAATGGTAACATTCCTTACATAAGTTACTTTCAGTTGAATTGTTTTGCAAAAGAAAATATATAACTAAAAGCGACCATGTTGGCCGCGTAGCGGCTAGTTATTAAAATTTTCTTAACAAGTAATACATATCAATATAAATTAAAAAATGTTTTCTTCGTCATCACTAAGCACTATTAACCGAGGGCATTTCCTTTTTGGCAAGATATCCTTATATGCTGAGCATTTTTCTGCATTATCTACAGATCCATGCTCTACCTTTTGTAAAAAATCTGTTATTTTAGTTTGCTTTATTTTAGATTGTTTTTTTCTAGTTAAAAGATTTTTATAAATTTCCTTACATGGTGCTAAGCACTTATGAAGTTCTTTTTTAAACTTCGCGATCCTTTCATTTGAAGGATCTTTATTTAAGAAATATGACTGTAACTGTTCGGCTAAGCCTAAGCTTTTCTTTAAGGTTTTTAGAGTAAACTTTTTAACTTCTTTGCCTTCACCTATGCTATCATCGTCTCAGTTATCATGGATTCCAGATATCATTTCTACCAAACATGCTTCATCAGTTTCTTCTTCCACCAGTAATTCTTGGATATCTTGTGCAGTCATGTCATCAAACCTTCCCCTCCTAGAGACTTTGCAGTTTCTACTACTGCATCCATTCTGTTTTCTGTCTCTATCAAATTTTCACTTTCAATTGGCTTCGGACATATTTTTTTCCCACAACCATTTAATGTCGTCGGCTTTATTTCTCTGATGGATGAGTTTATTAGATTAATGCAGTCCAAAATCGTGAAGAGTTACACGTCTCCTTGACGTCCATAGATTCATCATCGATTTTGTTCAAAACCCATTGTAATGATCTCCTTATGTAATTGGTTTTAAATGTAGCTATAATTCCCTGATCTAACGGTTGAAGTAAATCAGTTGCATTTGGAGATAAAAGAATTGTTTTGATATTTGGGCTATTTACGTCTTGCGGATGGCTGGGTCAAATGATGTATCTTTCGCCCTTAAAAGTTTCATCACGTTTATTAAGCTGTTGTACGGGGATTTACATAATTTCAAATTAGATAAAGTTCGCATTTAATAGTCTTTATTACATTTCATGCTGTTTCATGCTGTGACTCCAAGGCTGCCATTCAGGCTATCGGAGCTAGTGAAATACCCATCTCTAAAAATATCCTAGATTGTCGGGTTCTTCTGCATAAGTCGAAGGCAGAGGGACGACAAATAACACTCCAATGGATTCCAGGACACTGTGATATTTATGGCAACGAACAGGCAGATATATTGGCTAAGAAGGGCACTCAAATATTACAACAGCCAAATACTTCTAACTCTTTCCATTCCATAAAACTTTATATCAAAAATCTAATGAGACAAAACTGGAAAGCATTGCTCACTTCTCGCATTTCTTCAAGAAGTTGGAGGAATAGCTTGGGCCAAAACATTTCAGATAAGCCCCGTGAAAAGGCTGTTGCGGAATTCAGACTTACGGTGGGCCATGACTGTCTGGCGAACCACCTTCACCGAATTGACATTTTTGCGAGTTCTAATTGCCCACTTTGTGGGAAAGATGAAATCATGGACAGGAAACATTTGTTGGGATGCTCGGCTCTGCGTGGAGACTCCGAGGTGAAGCGATATTGGAGAGCACGACATCTGCTGATGGGACATTGACTTTTTTCTCTTACTGTTCCTTTTTTCTATTTCTTGTTCCTTGTTAATCTTGTTAACTTGTAAGAGTTTGTCATTTTCCTTTGCCATTGGAAATAAGAAAAAAAATTTTCATGCTGTACGAGGGTTTTACCCAATTCTCGAACCGTGTTAGAGTGAATCCGTGCTATAGAAGTGCCGTGTTATACGGTGGTTACCTGTAGCATTGTTTTAGAACGCCAGACATAATTTCTTTAAAGAAAAGGACATAGTGTGGAATTTGGAATCCGAGGACCATCGCTTTTAATGGGTCAATGGAAATTAATACGAATTCTGTTCGTAAAGAATGAGCGATAATGATTGGCACGGTTAAGGCGACAATAGCCCATGAAAAACTTTTTTTTAAAATTTATCAACCAATTGCTATGAAATTGGGTATACTTATACAGTGTTGTTTAGAGATGAAAATGATAAACTAAAGAAAACCAGAATGTAATTAATTAAGATATTAATTTAAATCTGTTTGTTAATTAATCTATTTAAAAATGCTCCATGCGCATCAATTTTTGTCTCAGATATCTAATTTTCTCTCTTAAGCTAGCTTTATATAGTTATAATAAAAGTTAGTAGCAATATTTGATTTGCAGTCATATTTATAAAAACTAGAAAAGAAATCGATAAAAATAGGCCATTTTCTGCAAAATTTTATCAAAAATATTTTTTTATTGTACAAATTTTAAGTTGTTTTAAAATAGTATAATGAATTGATTACTAAGTTTTATTCTAACGTATATAAATAACCATTTTATGAAATTTTATGAAAATTCAAGAAAATTTATGACGCATGGAACATTTTGAACTTACCGGAACGACATGAAAACTTGTTTTGAGAAAATAGCATTGAAACTTTTAATTTAACGTAACATTTCCATTGTTTACGTTTGAATAAATACTTATAACTCGGTTAATATTGATCGGATTAACATACCTTTTTTTAATTTAAAGCTGGTGAGTTGCAGAATCATTTTCTAAAAGAAAAAAAAAATCGTTTTGGGGACATATTTTTGTCAATCTGAAGGTCCATTGTCGCCTTAACTCTTTTAATGAGTCTCTTTGAATTTGAAAGTGATAAAATACTTGCAGTTGACATAAACCAAGCTGAATCATTCCGGGAGATATTTAAGCATTTAATCCGGGAACTGAAAACAAGCGAACACAAGGTTCGGAAACCGGATACCCGTTTAATTTTTCTTCTTTTCCCGCATATTTCCAGCTCCTGCATGCGAAGTTAGGACCTCTGCAAATGAGCATTCTCTCGTTGCGGAAAGATTTCCAAAGTTTTTGAAATAAAATCGAAATCGGAATAGATTTTCTCGCTGTTGGAGAGAACACGTGAATAAATATTTCATAACGCTTTGATCGCAGAGCTTTTTTTTTCTTTTAGTTAGATTATTTCAAACAGTTTTTTTCATGGACGAATAAATTTTTGAAATTTATATTAAAACGAGAATTGTTCGGCTCCTTTATTTGAAAAAACTGTTGCAGTAGAAACACATGTTTTACATATAAGGCCGTCCGCACACGGAGCGACTCAAAGGAAACTGAACTGGTTAGCGACTGAAATTGCTTATCGGTTGCAAACTCGTTAGTGATGCGGCTCCGCACACGGGCCGACTCAAAAGTGATTCAAATCAATAGTTTGCGACCTGTCATGGAAGGAAGAACATCATTATTCCGGGCATTATTTTTAGTTAAATTATTATCAGAAATTAATTTATTTTGAAAAATCGTCACGATAGATTGTCTTTGATCAATCGTTTAAAAATGGACTGTATATATGGGCGCACATATTCCATACAACAAAAAAACGTTAGAATTTCATTTTATCGCTAGGCAGAAGTCACGTGACTCGTGTACGTCATTTGGCTATGAAATTAGGAAGCTATGAAATTAGAATTGTTCCTTAAAGAATAGTGGAGAATAGAAAAACTGAAGCAATGACTTGAACCTGGATGATAGCAGAGAGCCTACTGCCATACATTAATAATCTATATATATAAAACGCGTAGGTATGCGGCACAGAAATCGACGATATTTCTACACTCGGAATGGCAACGGCTGCAACTACCTGATGTAAACATTAGCGGCCAACAGCGTGTGTGTAGTGGCTCGACGATATCACGTAATTTGGTACAATTTAATTGTATTTTACTCGTGAATAATTTTAATTTATTCATTTGTACCATTGGTTTTTCTAAATGGATGTAAGATGACAAACTTTTGACAAAATATGTTTAGACCTATCAAATCCAGTGTTTAGTCATGGACAGTGTGTATGTAAGTTTGTCTAGAGTCCGTTCTTTTGATTCTGTCTCTGTAGTATCTCCTGAAATACTCAACTGTGTATATCAAGAAGGAATATCATAATTAATTTTCTACACTTTTTTTAGTATTTGCTGAATTTTTACTCCAATTTATAAGTGAAGAAATTTTCCCAACAATTTTTTATTTCATATAATTAAGTGTAGATATTTGAATTGTGAACAATAGTACATACAGAGAGTGATGTAATCAACACTATATTTTAAAATTTTCCCCAACAATTTCTTATTTGTTGTAATGATAAAGTGTAGATATCTTAATTTTGAAAAATAGTACATACAAAGAGGGATGTAATTTTTAAAATCATTGATGTTGGGTTTCTTAGTCTCATCTTTAACTCTTTTCTGAGGTAATGGAAATTCACATTTTTTGATCACGATGTTCTAGAATCAGCCTTATAGAGAATACCCCTTACATCATATATTTATGATGACAGGTAATGGTAACATTCTTTACATATGTTACTTTCAGTTGCGTTGATTTGCAAAAGAAAATATAAAACTAAAAGCGTCCATGCTGGTCACGCAGCGGCTAGTTCATAATAAAAACATAATAAATCCAATCTAATATAATATAATGTAATAAATATAATATCATAAAATTTTGAATAAAACATACAAATATAAAAATTTAATTTAATTAATAAATTTAATTTAATTTAATTTTGTTTACTATACTTAAATATTACTGCCACTGAATCTTATAAATTAAATTCAACCAGTGGAAATCTTTGTGTATTTAGGCAAGAAAATCTTGCTGGATGTCATTTTTAAGTTTTTTAAATTTGCATAATATATTATGCAGTAAAAGGTAGAAACAATAATTTACTTCTTGTGTAGTTCTTTATGTTACTTCAAAGCTTCCATCAACAATGGAATCGAAGTTGGTTAGGAACTTTCCAGCACCAAATATGATAAAAAAATTGTGTTGTTTAAAATTTATTTTTACCCTGTTTTTATTAACTTGCTTTCTTGTTTGTATATTTTAGTACTTGGTGAATTTTTACTCTTTTTTATAGTGAAAAATTTTTTCTCTAACAATTTCTTATTTGATGTAATGATAATGTGTAGATACCTTAATTTTGAAAAATATTACATACAGAGAGGGGATGTAATTTTTAAAATCATTGGTGTTGGGTTTTTCAGTCTTATCTTTAACTCTGTTCTGAAGTAATGGAAATTCACATTTTTTAATCACGATGGTTTACAATCACCCATATAGAAAATTTTGTAATGATTATAAATTTTTTGGCTGACATTCCACTACCACTTAACAACGTATATTTATGATGGCAGATAATAGTAACATTCCTTATATATGTTTCTTTCAGTTGAATTGTTTTGCAGAAGAAAATATAAAACTAAAAGCTCAGCGGCTAGTATTTAGAAATTAAAGGGGCACACTACCTTTAAAACTTCAAAAAATCGATTTTTGGTTCTTGCTATATTCTGATTTTTGGGACATTTCTGAACAATATGCAAAAAAAAAACCGCATAAAAAATTCGCATTATTTTTCGAGTTAGGAGAGTTTATGTAAAGCTTACTCTGTTGCCATGGCCATGTATGTTCCAAATTTAACTTCAGTTTTCTCAAATATGTAAACTTTTGCATTACGCGCACTGTTACTCCCAAACTATATGCGCTAGACACACAAAATTTCTATCAGATTTGTATTTCCAGCTGTTTTATATACTAAAACCAAAAAAAAATAAAAATAAATTTGTAAAAAAACTTTTTATACTTGAAAATGTTTTAAAAAATTGCTAAATTTTAATTTTTTAAAAATTTTATGTGAATTTTTCAATTTAAACTATTTTTTGTATATTTTTTGCTTTTATATTAATCTTTAGTATATTATTAATTTAATTTGACCAAAAAATAGTTTCTGTATGCATATTTCTTAATTTTATGATGCGCGAAACATCCAATCATGTTTCTCCTTTTTTAGTAATGTGTACATTTAAAAATAAAATCTAAAAATTATTTATAGATTTACACGTTCTGTTTTTGTGTAAAATATAACTGAAAACTTGTAATTTTGGCATAAAACAAAAAAATTATATATATATATATATATATATATATATATATATATATATATATATATATATATATATATATTAATATTATTGGAGTTTCAGTACCTCGAATTTGATCATGTTTACGGTCATTTCAGTGTAGTCAAAGGTAGTGTTGCCCCTAAAGAGTGTTTTCAGGTGGTGTTGTAGTGGACATTGTAGATCTTCAATACTTATGCCCGAGTGTTTCATTAAGTTTTTGATTTCGAAATCCTTGTTTGAACTCCACTCGATGAGATGAAGATATATTTTTTTTCCTACGTACTCCAATAAATCAAAATGTGTCTTGATTTGCGATTTCTGACCTTAATTTATGGGCGAAATAGAGAAAAAGAACTACAGTGGTACCTCGACTTACGAGTGTCTCGACTTACGAGTTTTTCGAGATACGAGCATTCTCTTGGCAGATTTTTTTTGCTTCGAGTTACGAGCTATAATTCGAGTTACGAGCAAGCATCAGATACCCCACCGCTAGTTTGCGCAACGAACGCCATGTTACGTGCTCATCAAATGAGAACCCGAGAAGCATATAATATTTATAACCTTTATATACAGTTATTATACAATTGTATACATATTATTCTAAGACTACTATCCAGTCTTAAACAGAGAGATTAACACTCGACAATTATCACCCGGGTAGCTTTCTCTGCCCCATTTGAGTCGCCATTCGAACCCCAATAGCGTGCAACGTCTCTCACAGAGAAATAGCTTCAATTCCTTCCCCCACACTGGAACCCCCATGGGGTCTAGGGGATGGAATGACCTTGGTTAAAAATCAAAGAAAAAGATTTAATTATTCAGTTCAGCCTTTCTCCTCCTCTTCCATCAGCATCTTCAAGTCTGATCTGCAAGGTAAATGTTGTACATTACACTTAATAATACAAGTTTATTGCAGTACATTCTATTGTATTGCGATTTTATACAATGTTCATCATTTATAAGCACACGTCTCTTGTTTAAAAACATGTAACAAAAAGTTGCGGTGTTTTGGGGGAGCCCGGAACGAATTAATGGCTTTTCCATTCATTTCAATGGGGAAAATTGATTCAAGATACGAGTATTTCGAGTTACGAGCTTCGACATGGAACGAATTAAACTCGTAAGTCTAGGCACCACTGTATAGGATAATTCAGTCATGTACAGTTTTGACAGATGCACCGTATGCGTGACCAAACATTGGAACCGTCAACTTGACGCAATAAGAAGTCTGGGTCTGAGAGTAGTTTTATTTTTCGAAAAGGGGGGGGGGGGGGGGGCTGCGGGATGGTTGGGCTAATGTGGTGGCACTTTGCCTGAGACATTCATACAGAACCACAGAATTTATTATTATTATTTTATTTTTCCAGTGGCTTCCAATAAACAAAAACAACGAAATAAAAAGTACAAGAGGACAACACGCAACAAGAAGATAATAATTACAAGATAAAAAGAACTTTTTATATACCATGTTGTTAAATTTTCTGTTGAATCATATGAACTTGACAAATCTATGTATTAATAAATACTTTTTTAAATTAAAAAAAAATTTTTTTTGATGAATTATCCCATCAACTTGAAAGAAAATGAAGTTAATTGGAAGTTAACTTCCGTTTAACTTTTCGTTCCCGTTCCGGCCGATAGATGGCTGCACCAGTCTACAAAACCAAATTAACTGAAAATAACTGAAAATTAATTTAATTCTGCTTAAAGATGGCTACCAGTATTAAAAGAATGCATTAAAATGTCCATAACTCGTGGTTTATCACAAATATTGCGGAAAGGCTTCTGTCGAATTGACCGCGGAAATTGACAACTTTATATTTGAGAGTCAACATTGCACTTTTAATGCCACCTCCATTTTGATTGAGTATCCCCAGGAGGGCTCGCCCCTTCCCCTCACACTGACTTCGAAGATAGGGATGCGACATCGATACCAATGTTTTCAAAACATCGATGTTTCGATAAAAACATCGATGTTCTAAACATCGATTTATTGAAGCCGATTTTTTATTAACATCGATGTTTTGCGATCGATGTTTTACGTTGTTCGATGGTTTTTTATTGAAAAAGCATCATAATAAAAAAAAAATAAACCACCAAGCATAATTTTCACACGCAGTAAATGTAAACTCAAAAACTCTTTTAAATGATTTTGCCGTATAGTCTACTGATTTTTTTTTTTACCTATGGCTTTATATTTGGAAAATTAATCCCTATTTACAGGCAACACAAGCAGCAAAGAACTAAGCATTGAACAGATGCATAAAGCACAACAGTGAACAAAGTCAGATAAAAGGTGTTAAAAGTTCATAGAAAGTTCATCATATCTCTAGCGTCCCAGTATAATTTGGTAAAGTTCTCACTTTTTTGGGCTTCCGGATCAAGTCCTGGGCATGTAAGCAAATGATCCGCATTCATATTGCCAGGCCTGCAGACCTGGCATTCACTTTTCGTTAGGATACCAATTCGGTTTAAATGTTCTGCTAGACAGTCGTGGCCTGTTTTCAGTCTGAAATGTGCCACTGCTTCTGTACGGGATTTATGACTATAGTCTTTCCAGCTAACCTGGATCTCTTCCCAACGTTTCCCTTTAGATAGCAAGTTCTGCTCTGTCTTAAGTTTTAAAGAGATTTTGTTGTAGATGTATTTCTTTATTGAGCCTGTAGAGATTGGATGAGTTATCTGTTGTTCTAGGGTTCCCTTCTTTGCTAACGAGTCGGCTCTTTCGTTACCTAGGTAAAAAGAGTGAAAAATTAAGTACTTTTACCTAGTCTGATATAAAGCCAATCCTTTTGTCTTGTGTTACAGTCATGAACTTCAGAATTTTTTTTTTTTTTTTACAAAATTATTTAAGCCTCCTGGAAGAAAATTATTCTCCAACTTGTAAATGAATTTGACTTGATTTTTACAATAATTTTTCACATTCAACCAATTTAAATTAGAAAACATCGCGGATTTTTCTTTAAGGCTTTGGTACTATCAATTGTTTTTAATAGCAATAATTTCTTCCTCAATTTTCTGGTAAAAGTAATAAACTGTATAATGCAAATTCTGTGATACGCTCTGACTCTAGAAAGCAAGTTTTTGTCATTTGTGTCAGACCAATCAGAGAGTAAAATTAAATCCCCTCCTCCCCCCCCCCCCCACGACTAACCGAAGTAACATTAATGTTAGAAGTTACGAAACCAGTTTTTAAAAAAAGTGGATGTTCAAAAACATCGATGTTCAAAAACATCGATGGTTTTAGGGGCGAGGTTTCATTAGCATCGATGTTTTAATTTTGAATATCGATGTTTCAAAACATCGATGTTTTAATTTTCAATGTCGATGTTTCAAAACATCGATGTTTTAATTTTGAATATCGATGTTTCAAAACATCGATGTTTTATTGCCGATGTCGCATCCCTATTCGAAGAAGTACTTCCCGGTCAGCGGATTGCACGTGCCCCTACATTAATAGAAAGATGTTCAGTTTTTGGATTTGCAGAGAGAAAGTGGATGTGCTGAGCTATACAGGTATTCTTTGTTCATTTTGTAATTAAATGTATGGAAACGTTACGAGTCGCTCAATATTAGTGGGCCTGACAGAGTCATACAGTGAGACTGAAATTCAATATTTCATCTACAGGAACTTTCGAAGTCTATCTCTGCCACAGTGAATTTTATATTTATGTGTCAAGCTTTGTTCACAAAGCAGAACCAAACGTAAGGTTTGCATAAGATTCGATTCACAATAATCGAACTTTTAGGTGAATAAAGTCAAAGAAGCCGCTGAAGATATGATAATTGCGGCATACGCGGTTGATATAAATACCAAGCAGGTAGATTAAAGAAGGGTCGACGAAGTATCGAGGAAGTGAAAGGAGGAGTAGAGCTGACGAAACGAAGTATCGAGCTGGAGCTAGGCTTAGAGTCTCGTTTAATAATAGTTGAGTTTTGCGAGCAGCCGCAGGAGGCATAGCTAGGTTGATGCTAACCTACTCGAGTTCTTGTTAGGCCCAAAGTTTTCGTGGCAGCACTGCTGGTCGACTTTAAAAGTATCTGCGAGTATTGCAAAGTGTATTTTTCTCGAATGAGTAGTTATACAAGTGAATATATTGAATTGTATTTCCCTTGCATGAATGCTATATATATATATATATATATATATATATATATATCGTACTACTAGTACGTATGCTTTATGTTGAAAAGCAAATTTATATGGGCAATAAACATTGTTGATATGTTAGAACTGTGTTTGAATGAAATTATTTAGATTGCCACTTCAAGATATACATACCCAAAGTTAGGATAGAAGTGCATAATTCTCTATACAGTTTACAGAATGAAAAAAATAAATAAATAAAACATCAATAGTTTAAAAAAATTCGTAAGATTCTATGAAAAGATTTCCTTGAAACAACGAACGCAAGAATGATGGGCCCGTGCACAACAGATTTTAGATACCGTATACTTTCACATAGCTTTGCAAATGACATTTTATATTAGTAAATTTAATTCTTGTTCCTTCTGCAAAAACAAGAAAAAGGTGTGATAAAAATGAACTATATTAACTCTTTATTGAAAATAAATCCCAGGACAAAGGGTTAAATTCTTTTTTTTAAGGTACGAAGTACGATATTTAAGAAAATATTTAATAAAGGCCTCGCTGGAAAAAGTTTATGCTTTGCCAAGAAAAAGAGAGGGAAAAATGAAAAATAGATTAGTCTGAAGTTTTCCATCTCTTTTCGTTTAATGAAATAACTTTCTGAAATAAATGAACATGCAAACATTTATAAAGTATCGTGTTTAGAAGCAAAATTCTGGACAGATAAAATGCTTTTGCTGTTGCTTAGCGTCAAGGAATTTTATTACTTTGTTTTCAATAAATCAGTTCATATTTTTAATAAATAAGGAAATACATTTTTCTATTATACTTTGCTTAGTATGCAAATAAAGCTGAAACAAATTTACATTTCTCTGTATAATGGCATGTTATTTTCTTTTAGCTGAAAACTGTTACTTTACCACCTTAAATTTAGTTATTCCCCAGAGATGTTTTGATTGATTTTTGAGTATTCTTTAATGGTATCAAGAGAATAACGGCGCTAAAAAGATTATAAATAAAAAGCGTTCTCATATTTTGTTTTGGAACGAGTTCAAAGCAATTTTGTTTGAAGAAGCTACTTTTAGCATTTCGTTTAGAGGTAAAATTTCAAGAATTCATTTTTATGTCCAGTTATTTTATTTGAAGAAATCTCAAGAAAAGCTATTTAGAGCTTTAATTGTTTTTTTTTCATATTTTCGTATACAGGCAAAGTTTGCTCTTCCTACAGTTGTGGGCCATGGATGATTCTGTATGCAATTATACTTTTACTGTAGAAACTCTAACCATCACGATAGGTTGTTAAGGCAATTCTCTGAGGCTTGTTTTAAAATTACTATTACTGAATTCATGACCAAGAAAGGCAGAGTCCTAATTATAATGAAGAGGCCAATTCTTTAAACAAAAACATAACAAGGAAATTTATTTACAAAAAAAATAAACATTAAGCAATTACAACATATTCGAATTAATTTAAGTGCAGATTCACAGCGTACACTCCAGACCCATGGTCTCAACAGGAACTTCCAAAAGACTTGTCTGCCTAGCTCTATGTTACATGACAATCTCCCCCAAAACCCCCAGTCTCTGACTATATCTCGCTTCAGGTTTTCGCGGGTGGCGTGGCTTCTTAGAAATTGTTTTCCAAAACCGGGGCCCGGCAGATTAGCTCTTCTTACGACGAAACTTTATTACATTCCAGTGACAAAATCGCATAGAGCTATCGCTACGAAAGACAGCTTTACGACGGTGATGGGAGACGCTTCTGTTTTCCAAAACAGTTACCCTCACAGCTTACTAGAGAAACCACTGTGCCTGGGATTAACTTTTAGGCCAAAAACTCTGGTGGCATTAGTTGGTATCGTTTTTTAATCCCCCACGTGTTCAAAAATTTCGGTGGGAACTTGAATTGGAATCCTCGAAAAATATGCAGCTGGTCCGTGGGGCGTGAGAACGCACCCCCGTACAGGCGTGACGTCACACCATTAAAGATATATTATACAAAGGTCTGTAAGCATACACCTTATCACTGGGTATAATACATATAGTGAGAGGGAAATTGCGATTTATTAGCTCACTCATAAGTGATCCATTTTTCATGTTGAGGTACAAGAAGTGATTTTCTTTTTACATACGATGGATTGTAAAACTCCAGTTGTATATTCCAACTTTATTCAAAGGCAACTGTCATAATCTAACTCAAGAAATGTGTTCTGAAGTACAGTGATTTCTGCTTATAAGAATAACGTTTTTTATTACTGTTTCTGATTCTTATAATCGGTTGATTCTTATAGCCGAAGGTTAGGTTTTTGGAAACACACATGCTCACATATACATATATTAGATAATTTAACATTAAATACTCTTTAAACTACATTAATTATCTGAATGGGACAGAGATGCCCCTGGGACAAGACAATAGGACAGTGTAAAACTGATGTAATGTCGGACAAAGAACTGATGTAAAGTATAACAAAGAAAGGGATGCATTTTACGACTGTACTCCATCCCAACGTCTTATCAGTCTTTCTTTACAAACGTAAAGAAAGAACTTCGTGCCTTTTTAGGTTTCAGGGGACATTTTCGGTAAAAATGAAAGGTTTGGTTTGGAGCGCTACGGTCAACTTCTGCCACATGAGGGCTAATTAGACCGGGAGTTACTGCTTAAACCTTCAGCGGGCGCGCCAATTTTTGGAACACAGGCAGGCGCGCGTGGCCCAAAGTGCAACGTCTGTTTCAACTTTTATTATTCCTTTTGTAATAAACTTTTTCTTTTGAAATTCAAAATAAGGATTCTGAGTTTTATGAAACGATATAAAATGTTGTTAATATTGAGATACATTTATAAAAAAGGCCAAAGAATGCAGATAGAATCACCTTATTTCAAAACTGTCCGGTTTGTTTGATCTAAGGACAACTTGCAAATGGATTCCTATTATGCCCAAAAACCTAAAAAACAATGGGATTGTCCATCTTCGTGATATATGGGATATCGTGTAATAGCTGAACATTTGATCATCTACATCAACTCCTACTTTTGTCGTATTGTAATCCTGTATAATCGCTGGTTTACCACGGATAAATCACGACTAACAAATAAATGGTGTGTAATACATGGGTCAGAAAATCAGACCTGCATTAGAAAGGGTGTAGCTATAAATAGAAACTGCTTAGAACGTTTAAACCTTACATGTAATAACAAACCATTTAAAATTACGTGTTTAATGTTGCACCGTGTTTAATGTTGCACTTTATACACGGAGTGCCCGCTGAAGGGTTAAAGATGATTCCGAACGGCTACAAGCGTCCATACCAATAGTGGGACTCGAACCCACAGACTCTGGTATCTATGTCAGCACTCTGGAGGAAAAGTGGAAGGAAAGAGAAGATTGTAAGCTTATTCTTAAAACTGGTGGATTGATTCTTTAAAGCGAAAATTTTAACATGGAAATAATACATTTGCTTTTGCTCTTGCGATATTGATTCTTATATCCACTTATCACTGTAAGCGGTGGTTACTGTACTTGTATTTGAACGAACGTAGCGAGTCTCCATCTTATGCCCCACATTATGTGGAATGATTTCCCCCGTAAACTACGACGCACTAAAAGCTAAAATGGGGTATGCGGATTCGCTGCTGGAGTTGAGGTAAAACGAAACTGCTGAGCATGTCACGATATCTGAGGGCTGTTACAGAACACGTGACAGGGCCATTATCTTCAAGTTCTCCGAAAAAGAATGGTCCATTGATAAACTGGGGAGTGAATGCACACCAGACGGTACATTTTGGCGAGTGTTGCTGAATTCTGTAGAAGGCACGTGGATTTTCCAAGGCCCAAATTCAACAATTCTTGGTATTCACTGTTCCGTTCAGATAAAAATGAGCCTCGTCACTCAAGAGAATGTTCCATGGCCAGGAGTCATCGACTTCCATTCGGGCAAGAAAAGTCAGGACAAAAGATAAGCGACGGTCATTGTCGGTATGAAGCAGTTGCTGGTTGTGGCTGATCTTATACGAAAAAAAATTTTACTATCTCTCTCAGGATCTTCTGCCCTCTGCTATACGGTAAGTCTAATTGTCGTGACACTGCACGTGCACTGCTGACTCCATGATCATTAGTCAGTGACTGCCCCGTCAACGGCCGTTGCTACTTCTGCAACGACTTATAGGCTGATAGGCTCGCTGATAGGCTTTCGCCCTCTGCCACCTTGAACGCGTAAACACCCAGTGTTTTCAAACAGGGATATTATGTCTCTCACACCTTGTGGAGACATTGGACCCCGACGCGATTTCTTTTGACGTCGAAATTCGCGAAGAGCTGCAACAGCATTTCCCCGGTATTGAAAAAAAAAATTTTTTCACGATTAACGCACGTTCTTGTAATATAATTGCCATCGTAACTGAAAGAATGATACTCACTCGGTCTCACCCTTTATATACCCATAATTCACTTTGAATTCGTATGCTTATGCAAACCAGATTGTTTTCTTTTTCACTTGCAGTGCCACATTTATCAAATTTTGTACCCTCATAATGCTTCAAAATGTAAAAATAACAGTTTTAAACATCATAATGCTTGAGAATGTAAAAATAAAAGTTTTAAATGATTTTTTTACTGTGCACAGTTATTTATTTCATGACTTTTCAAGCATTTAGGCTGTAATGCACTACCTAACGGACATTTTTTAACTATTTTTTATCTTGTGGAATCTTTCAGCGCAACCTTTGACTTGACTATCTGCAAAATTTCAGCTCAATCCGCTTTTTAGTTACAGCTACAGAGGGCTCCGAATAAGCCAAGTTTAATTATAATTACCTGGTATATATATATACTGTATACATTTATATCTTTATATATATATTTCTTCTGTCCTTGTGTATGTCACTGAACTCCTCCTAAACGGCTGGACCGATTTTAATGAAATTTTTTTCCCCAAAAAATTAAAAAAAAAAAAATAATTTATTTATTTATGTGTTGTTGTTGGTCTTTGGTTAGTTTAGGTAAATAATTGGGTTCAGTAGGCAGCGCTGCAATCGCATTTCAGAATTTTTTCTTTTATTTTCATGAATTTTAATGATTTGTACACGCGCATTCAATAATTGGATTCGGTAGACAACGCTGCAATCGCGTTTCAGATTTTTTTTTATTTTGATGAATCTTAATGCTGTACGTGCATTGAATAACCATTAAATTAACCTACAAATTTAAATTGTCAATTCTCATTTGATTCTATGCAACTTATGAAGTATTGAACAGCTCATTGATTAGTCATACTAATAGCCCTATTAATGAAATTTCGTCCACATTCTTGCTAATTTTAAGATAGGTCGAGTTGTGATAACTGTACGCGTGGTGGTGTAAGGTTTTTCAAAAATAATTTTTTTTTACATATTTTTTCATCAAAACGGTCCAAACAATTTATAGCTTATTAAAATAATTTATGACTTTTGGATTTACAACGTTTGAACAGCACAACGTCTGTCGGGTCCGCTAGTATATATATGTAATTGTAGCATTGCAAGAAAAAGTTAGAAAGCTTTGGCCTAGGCAACACAGTTAATTACACGTTCTTATGGTCCTATGATCCAAGAAAAGGTCAAATGAAAGACTTTAAAGACTGATCGTTTCTGAAAGGAATTTCTCAGCTATTAGGAAATTATAAAGAATTTGTTATACAAACAATGCTCAATCAAGTGATCGTGAGTAATATTATAATACTTAAACTTTATGTTTTATTAAAAAAAACTATTTGGCACATAAAGGTTTTTCTATTTAAGGTCCCGAAGAAAGACTGCAAAGGCTGGTGTTATGGCAGTCATAAAAAATGAATGCCTAAAGTAACTGCGTTGACGAATACTCTAGAATTCGGAGACAGATTTCCCATACTTTCTAAAGTAAGCTCTTTCTAGGGATTGCAGATTGAGACTCGAAATTCAGAACCGGGACCCAGTTTCGAATAACACATGAACCACAAAACATTTGCCTTAAATATAGAGAAAAGAATTTTAGTTTATGGCGTCATTAAAAACTACAGCCCTTTTCAATTCCTTTTAATTTAAATAAATTTAAGGAAAAGGGTTTCTAAAACTCGAATTCTAGCTCGCTTTTTTTCCCCGTTGGAAGATTTCATGGTTTATTTTCAATATCGTACTAGATTAGAAATGATTCTTAGGCTAGACTGCATGATTTTATATAATATTGAGTACAACCAATTTGTTCTGTTTATAACTGCAATCCATAAAATTCCTTTTGAAAATGGATAAGACATGAATCAATAGAAGCCAATTGCACTATCTTTGGAAAGCAGGAGGGGATGCTTTCCAAAGGTCGAGGTGGATCTACTAGTAATACATTCTGTGGAGATCAAGATGGCGACAAATTATAAAGTATGGTAAGACTATGTGTAGCATAAAGCTACACAATTTTGAATTGCAATTATTAAATATAAATTTTTCGCAATATTTTTTTCCAGCGCCTTTTAGTAGATATAAAGACCCAGTCACTTGGCTTATTTGGCGAAATTCTTGCGTCCATTTTGTCGCCGCTGACCAATTTCATTGCGCTTTTCCACCAGAACAGATTTTGTGGCGAGCGCCAAATTGGCAAGATTTTTTTCCCCCGTTTCGCCTGCGCGCGAATTTCAACAGTCGGGTTGTTGAACGTCTAGTAACTTGGACGAGTTTTTTTTTTTGGTTGATCTAGATGCGCCTACACATGGAAGAAGCACGTGTTGAATATCCGTGATAGGAATAAACTTTTTGTACGGCAGTACACTCTCCAATCCCATAGTTATCAGCAGACTTCAATTAAAGAATGTATGACAGGTATGTCTTTGCTCATAATTTCTGGTATCATATATACTTATCACGAGCCACTTCACACTATGTATCCCCATCATAATGTTGTTTTTAACTAGAGAAGGAGTACTCTTGAATACCCAGTTCTTCGACCACTGGAACCAGGTTTTCGGTCCCGGATACCCGGATCCTGCAATTCCTAGCTGTTTCATTATTTCAACGGTTGAATGGGACGTGATCAGTTTCGATGGATTCCGTATGCATGAAATAGATTAAATTTCTTTTTCCTCAACTCAGTTATGAGCAATTTGTACAATTTATTATTATTTTTTTCGGGACTGATTTCAATTGCAAAAGATGGATTACATGATTGTTTTTTATGTAAAATAACAGCTTTTGATATTAATATTAATTGTATTTCATTAATAGTAAAATCTGTTTTATGAAAGCCATTGTCTGTAACGTTTGGTTATATGACTTTTTTATGTAAAATAACTTTTAACAGCTTTTAATATAAATATTATTTGTACTTTTTCCATGTTTTTATCAACTCGCTTCCTTGTTTGTTTTAGATATATGTGCGTTTTCTTTAAAGAACGAGAAACTGTCACATGCCACACCAGATGGCACCACTTGTTCAGATTTCATGTAATTCCACTGTTGTTCAATGTCGCGTGTTGTCTTGTGTCTTGCTTAAGATATTAATGTAAAAGATACTTATTAAAACTTAAACTTAAATTACTTAGCCTCAGCTCTTTATCATTCAAATCATGATTCTCTACAACTCCATTGCTCTGCTGTGATGATAGCGCTGACGTGCTACATAGAATAGGGTAAGCGCATTTTTGCCTTACTTTGATTCGCGAGTGATCTATCCAACAGTTTGTGTGTGTGTTTGTGTGTTTGTCTAGTACAAATCTTGCAATCGTTTTTTAACTAACTTCCCGACTAGCTAGACATTTGAAACTTTTAGAATAGCCCAGAACACGATGACAATGCATTATTTTAGTACTTTTAGCCATCTTTAAGCAGAATTGAATTAACTTTTAGTTATTTTCAGTTAATTTTGTTTTGTAGACTGGTGCAGCCATCTATGAGGCCGGAACGGAAGCGAAAAGTTAAATGCAAGTTAACTTCCAACTAACTTCATTTTCTTTCAAGTTGATGGGATAATTCATCAAAAACTGTTTAAAAAGTATTTATTAATACATAGAATTGTCAAGTTTATATGATTCAACAGAAAATTTAAAAACATGGTATATAAAAAGTTCTTTTTATCTTGTAATTATTAATATAATTTTCTTATATTAAAATTTAAAAAACTCATTTTCAGAAACAAAACTATACCCTAAAAATTCAGTGCTCTCATATTGCACAGAATTGAATTAACTTTGAGTTATTTTCAGTTAATTTTGTTTTGTAGACTGGTGCAGCCATCTATGAGGCCGGAACGGAAACGAAAAGTTAAATGCAAGTTAACTTCCAACTAACTTCATTTTCTTTCAAGTTGATGGGATAATTCATCAAAAAATTGTTTAAAAAGTATTTATTAATACATAGAATTGTCAAGTTTATATGATTCAACAGAAAATTTAAAAACATGGTATATAAAAAGTTCTTTTTATCTTGTAATTATTAATATAATTTTCTTATATTAAAATTTAAAAAACTAATTTTCAGAAATAAAACTATACCCTAAAAATTCAGTGCTCTCATATTGCACAGAATTGAATTAACTTTGAGTTATTTTCAGTTAATTTTGTTTTGTAGACTGGTGCAGCCATCTATGAGGCCGGAACGGAAACGAAAAGTTAAATGCAAGTTAACTTCCAACTAACTTCATTTTCTTTCAAGTTGATGGGATAATTCATCAAAAAATTGTTTAAAAAGTATTTATTAATACATAGAATTGTCAAGTTTATATGATTCAACAGAAAATTTAAAAACATGGTATATAAAAAGTTCTTTTTATCTTGTAATTATTAATATAATTTTCTTATATTAAAATTTAAAAAACTCATTTTCAGAAATAAAACTATACCCTAAAAATTCAGTGCTCTCATATTGCACTTAGAATTGTTTTCTCATAGTATTATCCCTTATAAAATTGCTATTTATGCCATGTGCCCGCAGCTGTAAGTATCACCTGCTATTAAATAAGTATAAAGTTCCTGAATTGAGTAATAATAAATTTTGAAATTCTCCGCGTATTTCCCTCTTTAATCTGGTCGGCAGTGGAAAGAAAATCTCCTTATGAAGTATAATCGAAAATTCTATACTTGGGGCAACATATTCATAAAATATCCATTATTTTCCCTTTGAAGCATTAACACTTTATTGATGTTCTTTGGGGAGAGCTTTGAGAGCTTTGATATGTAAGTAATTTTTCGTAACATGCAACACAAGCGCTACATGAGTTTGATCGTAGACGGGCGACGCAAGACGTTACTTCTTTCACTCGCGCTGGGATTAAGTAAAGAGTTTAAAATGATCTAAGAATAAATTGCCAATGTACGGTGCTCAATTAAGAGGTGATGCCAATAATTTGAAGCAGAAAAGGTAAACTGCAATTAAAAAGCTTCCACTTTCAAATGGAGTTAAAAATAGCTGTAAATTAAGTCTATGATAAACCTGCATCAATAATTAAAGTATTTACAGCTGACAGGTTCCGGATATTATCTAAATAAATGATTCATTTGGTCTTTTTAATCAAGAGAAATCACGGTGTAGATTAAGGTGACTGCCTACGTTGAAAATGTCCTTTTTTGACTATTTTGGCCAATTTTATTTTTTGTAAGAATCATGTAATTCAATCTTTTATCTTTTCAAAACTGCTTTTGTTTTCATTCTACATCAATTAGAAGCAGATTTATAGCTGTATTACATTCGTCTGCTACAAAATTGAAGAGACAAACAACTTAAAATGCGTTTTTCTCAGAATTATGCTTTTTAGCACAAATCTCTACAGTCATCATGATATCTCACATAATAATGCATATAATTTGATAAAACTTTCGGGAAATGTTATAGATGCTATTGTCAATGAAATGCCGAACAATAATTGATGTATAATAAATAGTTTTTTTATTTGGGGATGTTTTTATAAGGAGAGGAATAACGAATCGGGAAAATTTTCATTTTGGATCATAAAAGTATCTGTATTATTTTTGCATTTTAAAATTTCTCTTTGATTTTAGGTCATTTTAAAGATAAATGTCTTATGTATCAAGTGGGAGAAGAAAATTAAAATAGTAGAATTAGAATTTTGTTCAGAATGATAGGCATTTTAGCTTAATTTCATTAAAAATTACTTCAAATTGACCAATTTATACAAAAGTATGGTATTTACAGGTAATCTTTTGTTCCATAGTTCTGTTTTACCATAAAAGACCAAAAAATCCTTTGAAAGAGGATTTTTTTAAAAAATTGACTCCGAACGAAGGCAGTCACTTTAAGGATTTTTAAAACAAATAAAACTATTGTCTTCAAATACAGAGAACTAAATTTGAATGGCAAACCTTTTCATATTTTACCATTATTAACAAATTTTATGAAGTAAAGCTCTAAATATTTCTAATACATTTTACTTCTAAATAAATTACAAATTTATTGATTTCTTTAATGACAATATTTTGACAGGTAAAAAATTGTACAAGAATTTTCACACGTAGTTGAAAAATTTCAAAGCTGTGTCAATTGGAATTATCAACGTAATTCCGACTTTAAAAAGATTTGACGATAAGGCTTTTGCCTTTTATGCCCTGAAATGCTTAAATTGATTATAAAACTTTCCGATATTGGATTGAATAATGTTTCTGTAAAAAAAAACTCCGATTTTTTCCTTTTAATTTCTGTTACTTCCTCTTTTTATTTTAAATTTTACCCTTTCACCCTAAATATTGACATAGCTTCATTTATTTATATAAGGTCTCAAAATCCTATTTCATTTATTATATCATTATTCCTTGAGATATATAATATACTTGATGTTTGGAGAAACTGAGGACGAAATACATGTTCTTACAATGGTATTAAGCAAACAAGATTAAGTTGCGGTGCCACAGAAAATTCAGCGGTCATTCGATTTCAAGCTGTCTAATGGATTGCCAAATAACTATAAAATAAAATCAATGTTTCCGAATAATCATATTCCTTTTAAGCCCTGTACTAAACAAATATCAGGTTAGCATGATTGAACTGAATTTTGTTTATTTCATTTAAAAAAAAATATGAATGTTGCTAGAATTTTAGGTCATTCTTGTCTAGAAACAGAATGAAAGCTATTTTTTTAATTTCTCGACAGAGATTTAAGAACTACAGTTAAAAAATCCCTTTACTATTTTCCCAAAGTGAAGTTTAGGCCATGACTTACGTCGTAAAATGTTCTATAAAAGAAGTTTTCTTAAAACGACTTTCATGAAGTTTGCAGACTCAATCTACAACTCTTATTAGCTGGGAAGGAGCGATACCTGCGAATATTTAGATTAATTTATTTTAGTGGGAAGGAATTTGGAAGATTTTTCACTGAGTTAAAACCCTCTCCTACTGCTTCTTAGTCAGACTATTATATATATAATAGCCGTTGTCTCTGTATAACACTTCCGGGCTGTACTCATCTTTCTATTGAAGCCCTCAGTAAACAAACAGCCGGTTAGGCTTCATTTCAATTTCAGATGTGGATCAGAATTTTTTCTTACCTAAAAACTAATATCTTCTCCATCAAATCACGTTTGTTCAACATATTTTTCTATAAAACATTCAGAACTAAAATAAAATTGGATGCTTTTAGCTGTACATTTAACAATTTTTAAAAATCTGTTTACTTTTGCGATGAATTCTGAAAGTAAACAAACTTGAATGTGAACGAATCAAGTAGCTCAAGTATTCATATCGCGTAGTGAGCTGAAAAAAACTGGATGGCAGTCTACTACTCCAATCGCACGAAAAAATGAATAAATAAAAAATAATGAAAGGGTTTGCTTTTACAAGGTGTGGATTAAATGCAATATTGTTAGATAATTCGGGATATTTTTTAACTTTCATATACTTTTTCCATTATGACGTCAAAATGACGGGTTACCTTCTAGTTATAAAGATAACAGTCTATGTCTAAGAGAAAGCATCATTTTATTATTTTGTATGTTATGTTCTGTGAGTTTACATGATTTATACAATGTTTCTATTCCTTGCTCGTTAAACTTGTTTTCCCTGTTTAAATTGTTTTCAAAAAACGATTTTTAAATGCCTATAAATTATATAAAGTATTTCAAATTATAAAGTTTCTCTCTATTCTAAAAAAAAGTAACTCTCGCTGCCGCTGCCGCCGCTGTCAAAATCTTGTCACGCTATCTCCTCCGAAACCACTGGGGGTATGGGGTCGAGAGCTATACCAATGGATGCAGATAAATGTGGGGAACAAAGTTAGAGATGTCTGATCTTCGTCGGACTTTAAGTGATTTTTTAATTTTATGTTTTGTGGGAAAATATTGACTTTTTCACCTTCAGATTATGATAACTCGGCAAAAAATGGTCGTAGAATTTTGATCTTTTTACAGTCTAAGACTACAGACATTTCACTTTCAAACTAGACCTCATTTGTTTAAAAATATTTTAAAACGGACTGATATTTTCATCAAAAAAATGAAACACAGTTTTTTAAGAAATATCGTCCCTTACGTGGATGTAATATCGATGCTCCTCGAGTTTTTATCTTGCAAAGAAAATATTTACATCATCCGGAAGCTGAGAGCTTTCTTATTCATATAAACCTCATTTCAGGTATATATCTTAAATTTTCGAATTTTAATTGAATTTTAAAGCTGATAATTCAACAGCGATGAAACGCTGTTGAATTATCAGCTTTTTTATCAGCTTACGCGTAAACCCTTCGCATTAAGGGTGGCAACAGTAAATGGATGGAAGCTGTTACATTGCCCGAGAATCACCCCTATGTATCTCGCTATTAGCCATAACAGAGGAGCGAGCGTAGCGAGCCTAGGCCCGAAGACCTTAGTATATAATTAAAAAAACTGCTCTGAAAATATAGAGTTGGCGCAAACTAATGTACTATATGAATGCTATAACGCAAAATTCTAGCTCCCTCTAGTATAGCGTTAGAAAGACTTTAGCAATTGGTATTTCATAAGGCCGGAAATTTCCTAAGGTCTTTCAGTAGAGAGCCCCTGATTTTAAAATGACGTAATTTTCAGTTGCTGCTATTAGATTATGTTGTGAACAATGTTCCCCTCACCAAGTAAATGGCTTCCATTATCGTTCTTTCAGCTTTATCTCATTGTACTATTACATAGCTAAAGAAAAGGAATTTGAATGATTGGAGGAGATTCAACTGTCCTTCCTGTTACATAAAGACTATTACATCCATGTGTGCATATTTGTGGCCTGATTCCGCCTCACAGGTGCTTTGTAAAAATTTTTAATAAAGATATTTTTATACAAAATTTACTAGGGGCTTCGCCCCTAGGCTCGCTACGCTCGCAACTTTGTTATGGCTAATAGCGAGATACATAGGGGTAATTCTCGGGCAATGTAACAGCTTCCATCCACTTACTGTTATCACTCTTAATGTAAAGGGCGTTTATCACGGTTGAATTATCAGATTTAAAATTCAATTAAAAATCGAAAATTTAAGTTATTGACTTGAAATGAGGTTTATATGAATAAGAGAGCTTTCAGCTTCCAGATGATGTAAATATTTTCATTGTAAGATAAAAACTCGAGGAGCATCGATATTACATCCCTATAGGGGACGATATTTCTTGAAAAACTGTGTTTCATTTTTTGATGAAAATATTAGTCTGTTTTAAAGTACTTTTAAACAAATGAGGTCTAGTCTGAAAGAGAAATGTCTGTAGTCTTCGACTGTAAAAAGATCAAAATTCTACGATCATTTTTTGGCGAGTTATCGTAATTTGAAGATGGAAAAGTCAAGATTTTCCCACAAAACATAAAAAAAAAAATTTAAAGTCCGACGAAGATGAGCCATGTCTTACTTTTGTCCCCCCATTTTTCTGCATACATTGGTATCTCTCTCGACCCCATACCCCCAGCGGTTTCGGAGGAGATAGCGTGACAAGCTTTTGACAGCGGCAGCGGGAGTTACTTTATTTTTTAGAATAGAGAGATAACAGTTTATTTTTTTTTTCGGCCAAAGAGAAAGAATATTTGAAGTTAATAATGGCATTTTCGGGCCATTTGCTCCAATTTTTTTTTTTATCTCGCTTAGGATTGTTTTACTATTCAAGTAGTTGTAATCTCCATTACGCAGGAGGTATCCATTACGAATGCCCACCCGTCCCTCTGTGTTCATGATGAATTTGTGAATCACGGGCAAGCATTGGTAAATCTACGGATTTTTTCCTCAGGTTGTATCACGCAATGCACGCGTCGGGGCAAATGCGGTGTGACATTTCACCATGAATGCAATTGGAAGTATTTCGCTCACGCACCTACTTGTTATTCAAATAGAGCTTGATAAGGGGAGGGGGGGGACTGTTATATAAATGGAATCCCTAATTAAGCCCTTTTCAAAGGTTACGCTTTATTCGAACGTGCTAGCAAGGTTTCGTTCCAGAAACATGTCGAAAACACAATTTTTTTTATTATTATTATTTGCGCCGACATTAAATACTATCGTAATGGTTTTCCCTTATCTCGATCACAATTATGTTTTTGATCGAGCACTAACGACGCTCATTTACAGAGCGTTCAGGGGGTGTTGGGGCCCTCTCCGAGAACCACTTAAGGGGGAAACAGGCATAAGAAATATCCAGTTAGTCCCCTGTATCCAACGCTAAAATGAGTCATTAGCAGCTACGTATATCAAAATATTCAGATTACAATAACTCGCCAAAAAATGATCGTAGAATTTTTATCTTTTTACAGTCTAAGACTACTGACATTTCTCTTTCAAACTAGACCTCATTTGTTTAAAAATATTTTAAAACAGACTAATATTTTTATCAAAAAATGAAACACAGTTTTTTAAGAAATATTGACTTTTTCATCTTCAGTTTACGAAAACTAGCCAAAAAATGTTCGTAGAATTTTGATCTTTTTACAGTCTAAGACTAGAGACATTTCTCTTTCAAACTAGACTTCATTTGTTTAAAATATTTTAAAACAGACTAGTATTTTCATCAAAAAATTAAATGCAGTTTTTCAAGAAATATTGACTTTTTCATCTACAGATTACGAAAATTCACCAAAAAATGATCCTATAATTTTTATCTTTTTACAATCTAAGACTACAGCCATTTCTCTTTCAAACTAGACCTCATTTGTTTAAAAATATTTTAAAACAGACTAATATTTTCATCAAAAGATGAAAAACAGTTTTTCAAGAAATATCGTGCACTATATGGATGTAATATCGATGCTCCTCGAGTTTTTATCTTACAAAGAAAATATTTACATCGTCTGGAAGCTGAAAGCTTTCATATTCATATAAACCTCATTTCAAGTCTATATCTTAAATTTTCGATTTTTAATTGAATTTTAAAGCTGATAATTCAACAGTGATGAAACGCCCTTCTCATTAAGAGTGACAACAGTAAATGGATGGAAGCTGTTACATTGCCCGAGAGTTACCCCTATGTATCTCGATATTAGCCATAACAGAGGAGCGAGCGTAGCGACCCTAGGGGCAAAGCCCTTAGTCATTTAAAAAAAAATCTGACTCTTAATATCGTATTTTTTCAAAGAAATGAACATCTTTTAAATCCTTACCATAAATTACTTTTTCTGCATTCAATATCTATAATAGGGATTTCACTTAATTTAATAGGGATAGGTTTGAAATCAGATTTGCTAGAAAGAGAATCTCTATATATCAAACGCGTAGGTATGCGGCACAAAAATCGACGATATTTCTACACTCCGAATGGCAACGTCTGCAACTACCAGATGTAAACATTAGCGGCCGTCCGCAGTTTGCAACAGCGTGTTAACATGGATTTACGTACTGAAATCAGGAATTCTCGAAAGCGATCTGTAAGGTTAGTGAAAATTGGGAACAGTCTCAAAAAAGAAAGCGAAGAAGACATAATTCCTTAAGAGAGAGGCGTGAAAGAGAGAACATAAATGATCGCGAGGTTACGCTTAACCGTAGCCGGCATAGCAACCGACAGCCAGTAATAGTTAATTTTATACACTTTTTTCAGTACTTGCTGAATTTTTACTCCATTTTATAAGTGAAGAAATTTTTCCAACAATTGATTATTTGATGTAATGATATAGTGTACATATCTTAATTTTGAAAAATAGTACACACAGAAAGGTATGTAATTTATAAAATCATTGGTGTTCAGTTTCTCGGTCAACTCTGTTCTGAAAAAATGGAAATTCATATTTTTTAATCACGATGTTTCAGAATTAATCTTATAGAGAATACCCTTTAACAACGTATATTTATGATGACAGGTAATGGTAACATTCCTTAGATATGTTACTTTCAATTGAGTTGTTTTGCAAAAGAAAATATAAAACTAAAAGTGACCATGCTGGTCGCTCAGCGGCTAGTTAGATATAATACCACGAGGTTTTTATGAATATAAACTTTAGCAGCCTAATGGCATCAAGTATGCTTCAGTGCTATTAGGGCATTCTGTGTACCTGAAAGAATCTTGCGAGAATTTAGCTTTGATTCTCACCCATTTGAAATATAAAGAACATGGATGGATGATATGCGGTGATCTAAAAGTGCTTTCTATGCTTCTTGGGCAACAAGCAGGAAACACCAAGTACCGTTGCTTCTTGTGTGAATGCGACAGTCGGGATAAAAAGAATCATTGGATCAAAAAGGAGTAACATGCCGCAAAGGAAAGCATTAACACCTGGAAACAAAAATGTAGTAAAGGAAAGTTTGGTTGATCCCAGGAAAGTCCTGTTGGCTCCACTTTACTTCAAGCTTGGCTTGATGAAACAATTTGTTAAACCTCTATTGAAAGAAGGAGAGCGCTTTAAATACCTAGGCAACAATTTTCCGGGACTGTCGGAAGCAAAAATAAAGAAAGGTGTTTTCGAAGGTCCAGATATTCGGAAAATTTTTGATGACGAAGTGTTTGAAAGTAAAATGCTTTCGAGGGAAAAAGAGGCCTGGAGAGCTTTCAAGGAAGTCGTCACAAAATTCCTCGGGAATGTTAAGGACCCCAACTGTAAATCTATCGTGGAAAATATGCTAATGAAATTCAAAGACTCGGGTTGTTCAATGAGTTTGGAAGTGCATTTTTTAAATTCGCATTTGGACTACTTTCCCTTGGTGCAGTTAGTGAAGAACAGGGTTAAAAATTTCACCAAGATGGAACGTAGATACCAAGGTTGATGGAACGTCAATATGATGGCGGACTACTGTTGGATGCTACACAGAAAAGTCGCACGTACTGACTACAACAGACTAAGTGCCAAAACGAGCTTTCAAGGAAATGGAAAAAGAATGCATTAAGGATATATGAATCCAGCATATATATTAAACAATGGTAACCATTTAATGTTCTAATTAATATAATTTCTAATTAATATATATTTATCAAATCATTTCCAGTTGTTTTATATATTAATTCATTCGTAAATATAATACTTAAAAGTATTTTGAAAAGGCCTTCTTCTCCCCAGAATATGTACAATAGGTTTTCTTGTCCATATATTTAAGCCCATTTCGGGAAAAATCCTTTCGTGATTGAGAAAAATGGATGTCATATTTGAAATTTGCACACCAAATAATATAAAATTCAGTCATTACATTGCAAATATCTTTCTATGACTCAAATTTTGCAGGGCTGTGATATTGATCGTAAACAAATCACATGCATTTGTATAGAAAATAATGAAGCTAAAATTTTCCCGACAATATTTGAATGATTGGAATTCAAATGCCTCGTAACGCATAAAAATGAAGGATGATTGAATAATATACAGGGAACGTATTTAAGCCAACTCTTGGGAGAATTGCTAACATAATTAAATATAAGAAATAACTGCATTAAATTTTAATACTTTTTTATGGGAATTTTTCTGAAGTTCTTAATTTCTCAATGCAGGCAGAGATATAAGCGGCATTTTTATGAAGACATAACCGATGAACAACGATACTATGATTCAGCTGGAGTATTAGTGAAGGTTGTTTGCCAACATCTTTTCTTTTGATAATGCATTACCCTAAATATTCGTCAACAGAATAATGATGTCCAAAATCGAAAATTTCCCTCTATTCCCTCGACATCTGCAACGAAAACGGAAAAAAATATTTTTTCTTTTCGATAATGAATTTAATGAATGCAGGGATTTATCGCTTCAAAAGAAAAAGAAACCGAATTCGATTCGGAACGGCTTACATAAGATATTTCACTTAAAAATTCTTCGATGTATTGTAAGTATTTGGAAATCTCATAAAAAATGATAGAACTGAAACCACTATTTTTTGAACGCCATCCAATAACAGAAATAAAAAGAATTCTTATGATATATCAAGCAATTACGATTCAAGGAGCAAAACCTCGTTTTTCGAACTTTTTATACCCTCCGGGAATGGTTTTCTATTTAATGGATCACAGAGCATTCGACTCTTTGTTGCTGGCGGGTGAACAAGCTTTCAGAAAAACAATCCAATAAAAAGTTTTGAATGTGTTTATAAATATCACCACAAAGTATTGAATGTGTTTCCTTCCTCATTTTGGTTCATAATGAGTTACGTAACATTTATTAAATAATATTACATATCATTTATTGCTTAATCTCTTTATTCTAAAAAAAAGTAACTCCCGCTGCCGCTGTCTAAAGCATGTCACGCTATCTCCTACGAAACCGTGGGGGTATGGGATCGAGAGCGATACCAATGGATGCAGAAAAATGGGAGAACCAAAGTAAGACATGTCTCATCTTCGTCGGACTTTGTTTTATTTTATATTTTGTGGGAAAATATAGACTTTTTCCTCTTCAGATTACGATAACTCGCCAAAAACTTATCGTAGAATTTTGATCTTTTAACAATCTAAGACTATAGACATTTCTCTTTCAAACTAGACCTCATTTGTTTAAAAATATTTTAAAGCAGATTAATATTTCCATGAAAAAATGAAACACAGTTTTTCAAGAAATATTGACTTCTTCATCTTCAGATTGCGATAACTCGCCAAAAAATTATCGTAGAATTTTGATCTTTTTTCAATCTAAGACTACAGACATTTCTCTTTCAAACTAGACCTCATTTGTTTAATAATATTTTAAAACAGACTGATATTTTCATGAAAAAATGAAACAGTCTTTCAAGAAATGTCATCCCTTAGGTGGATGTAATATCGATGCTCCTCGAGTTTTTATCTTGCAAAGAAAATATTTACATCATCTGGAAGATGAAAGCTTTCTTATTCATAGAAACCTCATTTCAAGTCTATATATTAAATTTTCGATTTTTAATTGAATTTTAAAGCTGATAATTCAACAGTGATGAAACGCCCTTCGCATTAAGGGTGACAACAGTTAATGGAAGCTGTTACATTGCCCGAGAATCACCCCTATGTATCTCGCCATAAAAGAGGAGCGAGCGTAGCGAGCCTAGGGGCGAAGCCCTCAGTATATAAAATATTTTATGTTTTAAGAATTCATTTCCAGTTAATTTTTTTTATTGTGTGTACCCGGGGCAGTCTAGTGGATAGTGCACTGTACTTATTGTGCTAGGTTAGCGTTACTGAATGCCCTTACGTTTAGTGCCGGTCATGGGAACTTTACATCCGTGGGACAAAAAACCTCCCCAAGAAAATATGAGGGTGGCAGGAAGGTAAGAGCGTAGGGATTCCAGAACCGGGTACCCGGGGGAATGGATTGGAACCGAAAACCGGGTTCCAGTGGTCGTTCAACCGGGTATTCGAAAGGAATCAATCTTACATTAAAAACAACATTTAATGGGGATAAACCGCTTTGCCATGCTTCACAATGGATCGCTATCTTAGATCTTTGGAACGATCCGTCTTAAGCGCATCCACAGTCTTATTTGCCCCTTGTAGCGTTATGAAAGTATGGGGTTATTTTCCCCAAGACCTCAAAGGAACACAGCTGCATGTTTCGGAATGCCATTTTCGAGTTCCCCATCGAACGAACACGTGTGCGGATTAAAAAAACGATACCAGCAAATGCCACCAGAATTTTTAGCCTGAAAGTTAAGTCCATGCGTATCGGATTCTCAGGCAAGCGCCTCCCACCATAGTCGTAAAGCTGTCTTTCTTAGCAATAGCTTCATGCGAGTTGACATCGGCGGGCCATAAAGATGGCTCAACTATGCATCGATACGAAGAACTGTCACCAACAGGGCCGCCGGCCCCCTCTCTGAAAAAAAGACGCATTTTCGATTAATCGGGTGAGTCGCCGACAATGAAAACACCACGAGATATAGTCAGAGAGTTGGAGAATTCGAGGAGATGCTTGATATGACGTGCCCCGAGCGGACGTGATTTTTAAGCTCCTGTTTGGGACTAGTTGGGACCCGGAGCGTGCGCTGTGAATATGCCCTTAAATTAATTGAATATGTTGTAATTGTTTAATGTTTAATTTTTTTGTAAATAAATTTCCCTGTTAAGTTCTTGTTTTAAAATTGGCCTTATCATTATAATCAGGACTCTGTCTTTCTTGGTCATGAATTCTAGAGTAGTAATTTTGAATAAAGCCTCAGAGATTAGCCTTGACCACCTATCGTGATGCCACACCCTCTACCTACTCGGAAGTCCATCCCCTCCTGCTGCCAAAAGATAGGCCGTCGACTGACACTGACTGCTATTGATTTATTTTATGTAAAAAATTCAAAAGGAATTTCGTTGATTGTAGATAGAAATAGAAAAAAAAATGTAAAGCATTTCATATTATTTAAAATCATGCCATATAGACCAATATTAGTGGGTACTGTGACGTCACGCATGTAACGCGCGGTTCTCACGATCTGCGAAGAAGCCACAGCTGCAGGATTAAAAACATGCGTTTCCACCACATTCTAAAATTCTGCGGGTTAAGCCCCAGTTTCCTCCTCCCCGACAAAGTCTGGGAACCGCCGCCTTCTCCCTCATAAAGATGTCTATCGGGTCGTCAGTCAGAGTATTCTGATGTTATAGAAGCAATATGTTCTGATAAAAATCTCACCGTATCCAAGACTGCCAGCGAGCTCGGGGCTCCTCGTTCCCCCCCTCTGAAATCCCGCAATTTTCTAAGAACTGGCCGCCACCGACGAATACTTCAAAACTGGGTATATATGCGAGACTCTGCTTTTTCTTTCGAGGGAGCCCCTGTAACATCTGGGACAGAGCGGCTGTGCGGATTTCTGCTCCCTGAAAGACTGAGTTTTGCCGCTGTTGAAATCTTTTGCACCAGTCTAGTGATGTTGTAACTTGCTCGAATCAACCTCTTACTTGTTACGTTTCTCTCTATTGTAAAAAGAAGTAACTGCCGCTGCTGTCGAAACCGCTGTCAAAAGCTTGTCACGCTATCTCCTCCGAAACCGCTGGGGCTATGGGGTCGAGACCGATACCAATAGATGCAGAACAATGTGGGGAAGAAAGTAAGACATGTCTCATCTTCGTCGGCCTTTAAGTTTTTTTTAATTTTATGTTTTGTGGAAAAATATTGACTTTTTCATGTTCAGATTACGATAACTCGCCAAAAAAGGATCGTAGAATTTTGATTTTTTTTACAATCTAAGACTACAGACATTTCTCCTTCAAACAAGACCTCATTTGTTTAAAAATAATTTAAAACAGACTAATATGTTCATTAAAATTTAAAACCCACTTTTTCGACAAATTTATGCGTTTCGACAAATCTAAGTTCGATGCTCTCAGATTTATTATGTTACAAAAAAAAAAATATTTACATCATCTGGAAGACGAAAGCTTTCTCATTCATATAAACCTCATTTCAAGTCTCTATCTTAAAATTTCGATTTTTAATTGAATTTTAAAGAAATACTTCAAAAAATCTTCTGATTCGCTTCCTTCGCAGAAGGACATGAAAGAAGATCCAATTTTTCACCCATAGGCGAGCTTCATCCACTTCGCATAAGGGTGACTGACAACAGTAAATGGCTGTTACATTGCCCGAGAATCACCCCTATGTATCTCGCTATTAGCCATAACAGAGGAGCGAACGTAGCGAGCCTAGGGGCAAAGCCCCTAGTTGTGTAAATAAAAGTTAAGTTTTTCGTTACTTCTGGCCTGCTATTTAAGACAACACGGATACCACGCCAATTGGACACGTTTCGTTTCAATATGCTACAGTACATTGAAAATAAAACCATGAAATCTTCACAGAGGTTAAAAAAGCGAGCCAGAAACCCGATTCCTGCGCCTATTCCGGGTACCCGGTGCTCGAAACAATTTGAGAACCGAAACCCGGTTCAGGATTTTGAGTCCGGTTTCGCAATCCCTATAGGAACCCTACAGGTGAAAATAGTGGTGGCAGCAGGTCTAACGTTGGTTAAACCGTACGGTGCAACCATCTTGCGGTATTGGGGGGAAATCGAAAGACAACAGTGCCTGCCGCATGGTACAAAAAACAGAACGTTTTGGTTGTTAATAAAAAGGAATTGTATCTCCTGCATGTGTAATAGGGGGCAAAAAAAATATTTGGTACATGTTCGTATCAGTGGAAGTAGACGACATGTTTTCCGTTTTGCATCAAAGAAACTAAAATAGTTTGGTAAAACTTTCATGGATGGTATCATAATTTTTTGTTAGATAAATCACTCCCCAATAACGCTTTGAAGGAGAGTTACCCGAAAAATGTCTACCAAATACGACCAAACTGCGGTTCCCATAGTTATATTGACACCCTGAAAAGCTACTTTGATGTCGACCTGTCTGGGGATGCTTTTAAAAGTTTAATTTCAAAAGATAAAAGAAATTGCTGCACAGTAAAAAAATTCCCTTTTTTCAGTCGTTTAAAAGCATTTTACATATAAAAATTTATTTATAGGACGGTATTCTATGATCCGCAATGAAAAATGTTACTAGTAATTTTATATGCCTGAAGAGATAGTCTTGTCAGCCTATGTTATAAATGTTCTCTTTCATATTTGTAAGTATTCTGAATCGCGAAGTTTTCAATAGTTTTTAAAATGGTATCCGCCTAAAAGACTCTGAAAAGATTTTTCGTATCAGTATTTTACCAAAAATGTCAGAGTCATGACCCCAAGACTTTTCAACTGTGAAGCATATATATATATATATATATATATATATATATATATATATATATATATATATATATATATATACCGGGTGCGTCATAAATTTGTGCAAAGTTAAAAAATTCATAATAAAAGAAGTAATACTCGGAAAATTTTTCTGTTTGCGCCAATAAGATCAGAGGGACATTTGATTTTTTTCCATGTAAAAAAAATAGTTTCCAAAAGCACTTGGAATTGCCCAAAGTGTCATAGGCTTTGATAGCGATTCCAAGATGATGGAAATGTCAGTAGAAGTTACAGTACAGGTCGCCCCCGAGTTACAACGCCGAATGAAGACCGGTATTTGACAGTAACTGCCAAAGAAGCAGACGGAAAGAAGCAGAAGAACGACACCGTTACGATGGTGCAGGATTGCTCGTTTGGGGGTAGAACTATACTGGGCTCCGGAACAGATCTGCGTGTTCAAGTCGGAACAATGAACGGCCACATTTATAGGGACATCATTCTGGAACAACGTGTACTTTTATTTAGGGGTTCCATGGACTCAGAATTTATGTTTATGGATGACAACGGCCGTCCTCACCGAGCGAACATCGTAAACGAATGCCTTCAATCTGAGGATATCAACCGTATGGAATGGCCAGGATTCTCATCTGACTTGAATCCGATAAAGCATGTGTGGGACATGCTCTATCTTTTGTCAAATAAATGAGCTTTATGAATAAGTCACGTTTGTTTTGTTTCTGAACCTTTATTTGCCGGATCTGGCATTATCCTTAAGGGGATGGTGGACCTTTCAAAACGATTTTTGAAATATTTACCACAGAGATATGAAATTTTGTATATATATTCATTAAAGTATAACAATATTAAACACCTTATAAAATTTTATAAATATTTAAAAAAAATATTTTATAATTAAAAAAATTAAATTAAATTACCCTTCTTTAAAATGCTCTTTGCGACTCAATTTTAAACTTTTCCCCTTAATTTTGCATTTATATTGCTTATAAATACTTTCTGAACAAAGTTATGTATATTTTTGTACTTTCGTCGAATAGTTAATTTTTAGAAAATTTTTTTATGCTTGTACTCTGAATTTTGGCGAAATTTTTGTACTTTTCTACACTAAAGTTAAGCTTTTATAACCTAAATGACCTCGAATTCTAAAATGGATACATAACTTTATTTTGATGTATTACAGGAATCTTTATTATAAATTTCATAAAATTTCGTCAAAAATTATGACGCGAGGAGCATTTTAAAGACTTGCAAATCTGGAAATTTCTCATTTTGAGAAAAAGTTATTTAAAAGATAATTTTTTATCTACCTTTAATACTTACTACTCTAAAGCCACCAATTTTTCATTTTTCTTTTCACTACACATTTTAAATGCATTTCGTTCCAATATTTACATATTTTTGAAATATTAATACACCTCCAAAAAAAATTCCAATTTTTGCTCGATTTTTGGTAATTTGAAAGTCCACCATCCCCTTAATTTATGGACATGAGAGTATAAGTATATCATAAAGTTAAATAAAATAAAGGAATTATAGATATACAACTATTTTTCTAACGTTACTATTTTTCTGATGTATAATTCTATTTTTATTTTTCTGTGCACAAACGTTTCCGCATATTTAAGCGAGGATTTATCTCCTCTGAAAATTTTTGTATTTCTATCGAAACTTAATAATTTACCGCCATATTATTTCCATACACAACTAAATAAGAAAAATAACACGTACTTCTTTCATGTCACGTTTCTCTGTTAAGGGGATGGTGGACTTTCAAATTACCAAAAATCGAACAAAAATTGGAAAATTTTTTTAGTGTATCAGTATTTTAAAAATATGTAAATATTGGAATAAAATGCATTTAAAATATGTAGTGAAAACTAAAATTAAAACTTCGTGGCTTTAGAAAAGTAAGCATTAAAGGTAGATGCAAAAAAAAAAACTTTTAAATGGCTTTTTCTAAAAATGAGTCATTTCCACATTTGCAAGTCTTTGAAATGCTCCTTGCGTCATAATTTTTGACGAAATTTTATAAAATTTATAATAATGACTCCACTTAGACATCGAAATAAAATTATGTATCCATTTCAGGTTTCGACATCATTCAGATTACCAAAGTTTAACTTAAGTGTAGAAAAGTACAAAAATTTCATGAAAATTCAGAGCACAAGCATGAAAATATTTCCTAAAAATTAACTATTCAACAAAAGTCCAAAGTAATACATAACTTTGCTCAAAATTCATTTATAAGCAATATATAGGAAAAATTAAGTGGTGGAGTTAAAAACTGGATCTCAAGGAGCATTTTAAAATAAATAAATAATAATTTCAATTTTTGAAGTATAAAAGAATTTTTTTTAATATTTATAAAATTTTATAAGGTGTTTTATATAGTTGTAATGTAATGAATATATATGCAAAATTTCATATTTCTGAGGTAAAAATTTCAAAAATCGCTTTGTAATGTCCACCATTCCCTTAAACAATAAATTTTATCTTTTTTGATTGAATCTGACAGCTAGAGGTGAACATATCAATCGCAACATTTGATCCGAAAAAAGGTTCCCTATCGGTGCGACGCTCCAAACGCAAAGTTGCAAAAAATAACGAAACTTTTATTTCCCTCTCACGATACAACCTGGATCTCTCTACAAACCATAGTCCTTGAACACATCGAACATCAAATACTGTTTCCGTCGACTGACATCGAAATATTAAAGCGCTTGAGCAAAATAACTCAGCTGAAAACTGAAACCGACGAACGCCGTGACCACAGTCCAGTAGCACGGGAGGAAGGAAGCCACCCTGCTGACGGTTCTCTCGCACTGCACGTCCGACTTCCGTAAGTCTATGATTGAGATACTGACGTTTGAGCTTGGGATGGAACACTTGGCGTTCCTCGACACGCTGTTGACGTACAGTGCCGCCTCGATGCTGAGCATGTGCACGTGGAAGGTCTCCCGAAGCCAGCGACGAAGCCACTTCCCCAGCCACAGTAAATTACAGCTGCAGTTCCAGGGATTCTCTTCCAGTAGAACACCACCTGGAATATATAACAACTCACTAAATACCGCAAAGAAATGCATGACCACCATCCATTATGTCACTTAAGTTTAAATTAACTTTAATGGTAAAGTATTGTCACTCAGAGGAATTCACCTCGTCAATGAACGGCAGGGATCTGGCATTCAGTATGGATTGAAGGTTTCTTTGTATTTTGGAAATGGAAGCCCCTTCAAAGGTTGGATTTTTTTTTCAAATTAGAGAGATCGTTTGGAAGATCGTTCCTGAGAAAGATTATTTGAGAAGAGTATAAAAATGTTTTGAAGAAGTTTTTCATTCTTTTTTCTTGAATGTTTTGATCTTTATCTCCTACTAGCCGGGCTTCGCCCGGCTATGCTCGGGCTTCACAAAAGAAAAAAAAGGCCTTTTTCAGGGCCACACAAATGTATTAAATTCCCGTCAATTTTCATTCCCGTCGCTGCCGACAGATGGCTGCACCATACTGGAGATTTGTCGGCCATGTTTTCTCAGGATGAGTGAAGCGGTGGAGTATTTTTAGAATTAAAATATCTGTAAAACTATTTTAAAGCTTCCAAACTTAGAATTATCTCCAGGCTTCAAAACATAAGTATACGAAGTTTCAACAAGATTCGTCAAGAAATGTAGATTTGTATACTTTACATACATACATACATAGAGACACTCTGCTTTATTTATATAGATTTAAATGTCGAGTTGTGCTGGTATATTGCTCAAATTTCAACTACAGTTTGGAAAACAACAGCCTGGAAGATGGAAATGATAACAAAAGAAAGGCAAAGCGAAGTAAACATTTGATTGTAGCCAGGGCTTCTTGAGATTTGGGCAATACCAAAGAAAAATATGGCTGAATCAAGGGTAAAATATAAGCCATAATTCTTGTTTTCCCTAATAACAGAATTATTAGAGCAGTCGCACTGTGTTGTTCAAGCTGCTAAACTCTATGAATAAAAATTCATGTATAATAAAATGATTAATTTTATTATACATGATTGGAAATGTACAAAATAGATGAATCATTACAAATTTACATGATCTATGATGAAGTTGAGTTGAGTTGGTTGAGAGCGCAACGGTCATTTTTTGGCTACATTTTTTGTACACCGGGAGTTACTGCTTAAAGCCGATTCCTAACGGCTACAAACATCAGTGGCAACAGTGGGACTCGAACCCACGGTCTCTGGTACCGATTGCCAATGATGTATATTAGAGGATTTAATGTCTTTTCCAATGCATTACACACCATAAATTAGTCATTACCCTTTAAATATATTGTGGAACACATTAAATTCTTTTCAAGGAAATAAATTCTTAAAATCGTAACAACTGACTTATTAATGCATTTGAAATGTAAAAAGAATTTCTTACTCATGACAATGCAACAGTTTCTGCATTAAGGACTAATCAACAAACGAATTAATAATAGCGCATGCAAGATTTTATTCCTATAATGACTCTCTTTTTCTTATTATACGTAATACCACGAAAAAAATACGAAACCCTCTTATACTTATTTTTTCAGCATTTTGCTAATAAAGTGATGACCTCCTCAATTTCTTCTAATGTAGTGCTTACAAGATGTAATAAAAACTAATTCATCGGAAAGATTAAAAAAAAATATTAACAACTTGAATTCCCATTTGGCTAACTTAAAAGCTCTCTTTAATTTCGTACGCAACAAGAAAAAAATAACAGAAAAGATTTCACAGTTTTTTTAAAGTATTGATTAATACTTGTTGCAAGAATGTATTTGCATAATTCATATTGTTGATAAAACCGCAGTAGTTTTTTTTGCCACTATTAAATAACCTAGGGAGTCTGTGATAAGTTGAAAAATGATTGTTTTTATGACGACCATGTTGATAGATAAAACTACATAATTGAAAAAAATATCTGTTAGCTAAAGTTCAAAAAATTATTTTGAAAATAATAATTGAGACTTGAAGTTGTTCTTCTCAAAATAAATTAGAAAAATCCAAGGAGAAACAGGAAATATATATCAAATGAATATTAAAAAAATAATTATGGTAAAATTAGTAAGATATAATAAAAATATTTTTTTATTTATGGAAACATGCTTAAAAAATCTATTTTTCCATGCTTTTAATGTATTTAACATCAGTATATCGGGATTTTATTATATATGCAAAACTAGCTGAAAACCCGCGCTTCGCTACGGAGTACATTCAAATTAAATACAACGGTAAACGTATGCAATTAATGTCAAAAAAAAATAAATATATATATTTATAATAAATGAGACGATCAATATATACAATTGATGTAAAAAAATATTTATATATATATATTTATAAAAAAATCATAAGGAATATTTATTTTTTTTGGATAATATCCAATCGTCTGCTGCATTAGAAAGAAAAAATGTTTTTTTTTGTCTATTTAGTTGTTACGCACGTGACGATAAATTTATTGAAAGTACCAGAAAAAGAAATCACGTGATCGGCATTTAATAAATTAAATTCTAAAAATTAATCTTTAAAAATTCACCAAAAATCAGGAAATGGAGGTAAAAATTCGAAAAAAATTTCATTTTGAAGGAATTTTTATGATCTTTCTCGTGATGTAAATTTTATAACCCTCAATGTATTATTTTAAATGCAAACGTAAAAAAAGTTTTAAAAAGAGCTTAAAAATTTAATTTAAAAAAATCTAAGAAGAATTTTTGAAAAATCTTTCTTAGTGCACCCCTACACTATTAGAAGAATCGCCATGCAAAATTTCAGCCCTTTAGGTCCAGCGGTTTGGTCTGTGCGTTGTATGTCAGTCAGTCAGTGAATGAATGAATGAATGAATGAGTCAGTTACGGAACTGTTTTATATATATAGATTATCTACATATATACAAAGAGGAATGTCAAATAATAAGCTTTTATATTGGATGAGGAATTTGTGCAATACATATCATCAAACATTATGCATCATTAAACGTTATCAATAATTTATTATTTGAATGTTTTTTCATTCTTCTAATGAGGGAAGAAATGAGTTACTTTTGGTTCATATTTAGGTAATATTAGATGGGTTGTACCTGCATGTCGTAGAAGGATTTCACAGTTTTAAACATTTCTGACTAAGTGGTAAATATATACTTCCCGTCGATCATGCTAATCGAACAAGATTGAAAAAAAACCCAGTTGTCTGTACGAGTTTCTCCATTGAATTGTTCAATATGTAACAGCACAAAAATTCAGGTCTTTTTAAAAATAAATATGTTATACACATACATACATACACACATAATCACATTCATACATACATACATATATAGTATATATATATATATACATTATATAGTAGCTGAAAACCCGTACTTCGCTACGGTATACATTCAAATTAAATACAACGGTCAATGTGTGCGATTAATGCCAAGTGTATATATATATATATATACACACACACACATATATATATATATATATATATATATATATATATATATATATATATATATATATATATATATATATTTATTTATTTATTTATTTATAATAAATACAGCGATCAATGTATGCAATTGATGTAAAAAAAATAAATATATATATTCAGTCCTGTATATTTCTAAAAAATCCTGTATATTAATATCCTTTATCCTGTATCCTGTATCCTGTTTCCTGTATATTATCCTGTATATTTCTAAAAAAATTGTAAGGGATATTTTTATAGACAAAATAATGTAGAAGAAAATTTTCAAATTAAATCGAATAGAACATACTACAGAATATAGTACAGTTAATATAGTACAGTTTGAAGAACATATCTTTTACTGTATTTTAATATTTTTTTGGATAATGTCCAATAGTCTACCGCATTAGCAAGAAAAAAAAATATTTTTTTGTCTATTTCGTTGGTATGCACATGACGATAAATTAATTGAAAGTACCAGAAAAAGAAATCACGTGACCGTCATTTAATAAATTAAATTCTAAAAATTAATCTTTGAAAATTCACCAAAAATCAGACCATGGAGGTAAAGATTCGAAAAGATTTCATTTTAAAGGACGTTTTATGATCTTTCTCGTGGTATAAATTTTATAAACCTCAGATTACTATTTTAAATGCAAACTTAAAAAAACTTACTAAAACAGCTTAAATATTTAATTAAAAAAACATCTAATAAGAATTTTTCAAAAATCTATCTTAGTGCACCCCTACACCATAAGGAGAATCGCCATGCCGAATTTCAGCCCTTTAGGTCCAGTGGTTTGATCTGTGCGTAGTATGCCAGTTAGTCAGTCAGTTTCGGAACTGTTTTATATATATATATATATATATATATATATATATATATATATATATATTGGCTGACCCGGCAATGCTTCTCTATTGCTAGATTTGAGTATATATATGTAGATTAAATGAACCTAACTGAATGTTTGATATCAATTATTGTATTTAGTTGAAAGTAGATATTTACATACACATTATAATTTTTATGTTTCGGATTACATAAATTGTAATTACTGATTTATTCAATTGTAAGTTCATTGCAATGCTCTTGGATATGCAATGTTTCTGGTGATTCCATTTGGCATATATCCAAACGAATCGCTTGGTTTTCCTACACGGGAGCATGCAACGTTGTCCATCAGGAAAACATGGATTCTCCAAATTCAATCCACATACTTGCAATGCCCATCTTGGTATTTGTTTATCGTTATTCCAAAAGCCAGTTTAATTGAAAATTGCAATCATTTGAATTGGAATTGCATATCTGTTGGTATCATTGTTATACGTAGTATTAGCACATCCTCTCCTTCGAATTTACCACTTAAAATTGTTGCTTTAATTACATTGTTTAATAATCTCTTGACTGCCAATTTGGTACCATTGCAAAGACGGGGTGTGTCAATGCTTCTAAGAAGAACGATAGGAACACAAACCTTCAGATTAATGTTATGTGGTAGCAATCCAGATAAATCAAGTGAATTTAAGAATTCAGTTGGATAGTTTACTGCAGTGGCGCACCCAGGATTTAATCTTTGGGGAGGGGGGGGCGAATTGAACGGATAAAAATATTTATAATGCAAATTCAATATTCATAATCCAATTTCTATTTCTTTCTGGGGAAGGTTCCCTTGACCCACTCCCTGGGTGCTCCAGTGATTTACTGCTTCATCTTGATCTATAGCAGTATATATTGATTTGATAGTAGCTGTTTCTCCTGTTAACATACAGAGCTTACACATAGCACGTCTTCTTACGTGGAGTGTCAGAAAACACTCACCCCCGAGACTATTAAGTCTCGGGGGTCATGACCTTACCCCTCGCCTCCCTCACAGGAATGTTGAACATCTACATGAGAGGGGTGGCTATCAGGGGTTGTTTGGTGCTGACATCCGTATTTTTGTTTGAAAGTAGAAGGTTCTTAGATAATATCTGAACAGACATCGAACGAAAAATATTTTAAACCTTCTTTCTACTGGTCAGATCGGGGATTTCGATAGCTTTAAACCTCCTCGGGACAACACGGACCATTTTGCAAACAACAGCGTGTAAATCGGTTCAGTAGTTTTTTAGACAATAGGGGACACACATACGAACATTGCCTTTTATATATATAGACTAGCTGAAAACCCACGCTTCGCTACGGAGTACATTCAAATTAAATACAACGGTCAACGTATGCAATTTATGCCAAAAAATAACTATATATATTTATAATAAATGCGATGATCAATGTATACAATTGATGTAAAATATATATCTATCTATATATATATATATTTATAAAAAAATCGTAAGGGATATGCATTTTTTTTTGGATAATATCCAATAGTCTGCTGCATTAGAAAGAGAAAAATATATTTTTTTTGTCTATTTAGTTGTTACGCACGTGACGATAAATTTATTGAAAGTACCAGAAAAAGAAATCACGTGATCGGCATTTAATAAATTAAATTCTAAAAATGAATCTTTAAAAATTTACCAAAAATCAGGAAATGGAGGTAAAGATTCGAAAAATATTTCATTTTAAAGGAATTTTTAGGATCTTTTTCGTGATCTAAATTTTGTAACTCTCAGATTATTATTTTAAAAGCAAACTTAAAGAAGTTACTAAAACAGCTTAAAAATTTAATTAAAAAAAATGTAAGAAGAATTTTTGAAAAATCTTTCTTAGTGCACCCCTACATTATTAGAAGAATCGCCATGCAAAATTTCAGCCCTTTAGGTCCAGCGGTTTGGTCTGTGCGTTGTATGTCAGTCAGTCAGTCAGTCAGTGAATGAATGAGTCAGTTACGGAACTGTTTTATATATATAGATGATATTTACCTGCTATGTGTTGAGTCTGGTGGATATCCGTTCCCTCCCTTGTGACGGCGGCCAGAACTCCAGGCCCCATGGTCGTCAGGAGATTATTTCTGAGATCCAGAGTGAGATATCGGACGTCGGGGAGGTACCTGAGCAGACCGTCGGGGAACTCGGCGACTTTGGTTCCGCCGATTCGAATGGTCAGTTCGTGGGTGTAGAGGCCCGCGAAAGCGTCCGGTAGTATCCTCTGCAGGTTCGATCCCGTTATGATGAGTTCTCTGAGCTTGGTTCCGAAGGCTCTTTGTACTTGGTGGGAGAGAGTGGACTCCTCTACGTTCACAGTCACTTTTCGCACGGCCGGGGCTTGAGACAGGAGATCTTGCAGCCGGAAGGATCGCACCGATGCGTACGAGTCCGTCTTCACCGAAGTCAGGTATCTGTATTAAATAAATACAAATGGAGGTTTCTTTCACTTCTGCTACATTTCTTTGCAGGTTCTTACGGTTCTTGTGTTATATAAAGCTTAAGGAATCCTACTACGATCGGAGACCCTTTTTACCATGTTTTAATTAACTTTTTCCTTACGGGCGTGGGATAGCATGTATCCCAAGAATATATATATATATATATATATATATATATATATATATATATATATATATATATATATATATATATATATATATATATATATATATTGTTGAAATGTTAAAACTGTCAAGCAGGTATGTGGTAACAAATATTGGATTTTTTCTTCTCTTACTACAATCATGTGCATCTACTTATAGGTCTAGAAATTAAGTTGTATTTTTGAAATTATAAAAAATAATTTTAATAAAAGATAATTAACGTAAATTAAAGAGTATTTTATGGTAAATTATCTAATATATGTATATATAGGTGTATGTATTCCTGCTCCAAAACCTAAATTTCGGCTGTAAGAATCAACCGCTTATATTAATCAAAAATAGTAATAATAAACGTGATTATTATAAGCGGAAATCACTGTATATATATATATATATATATATATATATATACCGGGTGGTTATAATTAAACTTCCCCTATAAACGGCATCCTACAGCTCAAACGGGTGAACGGAATGCAACGAAATTTTGTATATGGGCTATACACGAGATGCACTCACGAAATTTCGAAAAAAACATTTAGTTCCAAAATGTCCCCCAGAGCGCGCCATTTCGGGATAAACATGAAATTTAACACAATAAACGACCAAAACGGAATACAGAAACAATATTAGCATTTATTGACTAGTTTCTGATCACCTTGTCATCGAACCACATTAAGTAAAGTTAAGGGAGAAACAACACCAGTTCAGTATGCAGCTAAATTTTTTTGCAACTAAATTTTTTTTTTTCGAAATTCCGTGAACGCATCTCATGTATAGCCCATATGCAAAATTTCGTTGCATTCCGTTCACCAGTTTGCGCTGTAGGATGCCGTTTATAGGAGAAGTTTAATTATAACCACCCGGTATATATATATATATATATATATATATATATATATATATATATATATATATATATATATATATATATATATATATATATATGTATATACAGTGTATATATGTATATACAGTGATTTCCACTTATAAGAATCACGTTTGTTATTACTGTTTTTGATTCTTATGAGCGGTTGATTCTTATAGCCGAAATTTATGTTTTGACACAGGAACACACACACCTATATTTACATTTATTAGATAATTTACCATAAAATACTCTTTAATTTACGTTAATTTTCTTTTATTAAAATTATTTTTTATAATTTTAAAAATACAACTTAATTTCTAGACCTATAAGTAGATACACATGATTATAGTAAGAGAAGAAAAAAAATCCAATATTTGTTACCCCATACCTGCTTAACAGTTGCCAAGAACAGCAGGAAAGCTGTACGGCATACTTGGTATTTTAACACCGTTCACAATAAGACTCAAATGTCTGTTCCAAGAATTGTGGCTTAGGAAGTGCCCGTGGGACGTGGAACTTCCACCAGACCTTCTCCAAATGTATACTCAATGGAGATCTGAGTTGTCTGATATTTCGAACTTGATTGTCACTAGAATGAACCTCAACTCCAGCTTAGGTGATACCAACGAACTTCAAATCCATGTCTTTTCCGATGCCAGCCAAAAAGCATACGGAACCGCAGTCTATTGGAGAGTGAAGTGCATTGACAAAATCACAGTGAATCTGGTTGCTTCGAAGAGTCGTGTTGCCCCATTAAAGAAACTGACTCTTCCAAAACTCGAACTGATGGGGGCGTTGCTCGCAGCCATACTTGCAAAAGAAGTAGAACAAATCATACACCGAAAAGGATCAACCACAGTTCATTTCTGGTCAGACTCCCAGATCGTATTGTTCTGGATCAAAGGACCTCACCACAAGTGGAATCAATTTGTTTCTAATCGTGTGAAGGAAATTCAGGCTCTTAGCAATCCTGAAGCTTGGTCACACGTACCGGGAAAGTTAAATATTGCAGACCTTGTCACGAGAGGAGTTAGTGCAGAAGGTCTTTCGAAAAGTGAGGCCTGGTGGTCAGGTCCAGAATTCTTAAGAACAAAAGAGGTCTCAGTATTTGAATGTAGTGATTCTATTCCCAAAGAATCTTATATTTTAGAATTGAAAAAAAGAGTTCACTGTAGAAGATGATATGTGTTTTGCTGTAACCAATGAAAATGTTATCTTTCATAATGACCTTCTAACAATTACTAACAATTTTTTTAAACTTGCTCGTATAAATTCCTATGTTTTCAGGTTTGTATATAACTGTAGAAGTCCAACAACGTAAGGGTGGAGACCTTAGTGTTGGTGAAGGAAGAAAATTTACCAGGCACTAAATGGTTAACAGGAAGAGTAGAAGAAATATTCAATGGAAGTGATGGGAAAGTGAGAGTGGTGAACATACGTTTACCAGAAGGTAACATACCTAAAAGATGTGTACGAAATATTTGTGTATTACCTGTGTACTAATTATTGTGTTAAGTTTCCTTTTATGTTTTTCATTGTATGCATATTTGATATTTATGTTGGAAGTGTAACTATTATTGTAGAACTTTCATTTAAACCTATATTGTATTGTTTTTGGCAATAATTTAGAATTATTGGATTATGAATCCAATCGGCGGGGAGTGTTAAGAATTTGAAATTTTCTTTCCGCGGCGCGCATCCTTGGTTTTAGCGCTGCTCGATGTGAACGAGGCTATTACAAGCAAGCGAAAAGCGGGAGCTTTTTTTCCCCTTATGTCATATGTCTACTCACGATACGTTTGTCTCTCGATACGTTTTGTCACTCGATACGTTTGTTTCTCGATACGTAATATGTATTCAAGTGTTTGTAAATAGATGTTGATTATTAAAGCATTTGTGGAAATTACAGTCTTCTATCTATTCGACGGACAATCACGGTACAATGGTAAATAGGGCATTGCTTATTCAACATACCTGGTTTTAAAGAAATCGTATGTCATATTTTACTTTCTTCTGTGGTTTAGCTGTTTCCTTTAATACCAGTTTTTCTATGAAAATTTTTACTTTAGTGCACAGCTCAAAATACACAAGTAAAACTAGACAAGTCGGTTGTTTAAGAGCAGTAAATTATACCTCTGATTGCTCTGAAACTTTGTATACTCTAGACCCCTTTCATTATTAGATTGTTTTGGGGCATCCCATATTTTTAGCCGATATTTTATTCTAAAACAGTCAATTTTCTCGCAGCAATTAATCGGCATGTTTCCATATTTCGTCTTCTAAAACGTGACATTCTGGCATTAAAATAATTGAAAATTTGTATATCACTACACATTATTTTTTTACAGGTGTGTGGTTTTTAAAAATAAAATGCCAATCACGGTCAATGCGATCACTGCATCACGTGTTTTTTCCTCAGCGTTGAAAATGAATCGATGGATGATGTCATAGCGCTCAGCTATATGGTTGGTAAAAAATTTTTACGTTATTAACACACCGGATTCAATGTGAAAAGCTCTTTATACTGTTAAGATCTGTTCCAATTGCAGTCTGTTAGCGTAAGCGTAAAAGTACTGAAATATATTTAACCAATGACAAACCTCCAAACGATTAGCAACGAAAGTGTTAAGACCTATGATTGGTTTATTTCCGTCTCAGCGCCATTTTTCCTTTTACGTATACGCTAACGGACTGGCCTATCGTCCTCTTATTCAAAACTGAAGCACAAAATATCGAAAAATCGCAACATAAAAAAAAATATATATAAATAAAAATGCTTCAGTTTTTTAAAGTTATTTTTATATTAGCTCAATATTGCAATAAATTGCAATCTTGATTGTTATAAACTGAATCTTGATCGATATTATATTGTATTATTAATACTATAAATTCAATGTCAAATGAACTTGAAAAACCTGTAGTTACTTGCGACAGCACAGGAGCTGCATACGACTTCTCGCAAACTGACGAACGATTAACGCAAAGTTTGACTGATGCATCTCTCAACCCGAAGTTTTTAATGAAAGCTTAGAACAGTGTTCTATTACCTCATTATTTCCTCTATGTATTTGCAATCAAATGTTAGATTTGTTGAAGCTTATTTTGTTTAGTAAGTAATGTTTCATCTTTTCAATTCATTCGTTAATTCTGTCATGAAGCTTTAAAATGTTTACATCTATTTTGAAGTTCTTAGTGGGTCATTCTCTCAGAACTGTACATTTTCCTGTTGTAAAAATGACAAATATAAATTTAATTTTTTTCTAAATTATGTATATGATTACATTCTACTTACATATAGTCTTTTAGAATCATTTATGGTTATTCTAAAAAATAGTTATAATATAGTTATAATTAAAAATTTTAATATTTTCGGTTAACGGAAGTGAGATGGAATTCACGGAGGTGATAAGTTTCTCAAAACATATTACTTCAATTAAAAAAACAGTATGCATATAGTGATATTTAATTTTATTACACATAATGGAACTAAAATTTCTGAATTAGAAATAAAAAGTTTAAATAGAGCATTAGTAAATAATGGACATAATTATTTAATTTAAAACTGACATTGAAATAATCAATTGAAATTAACTGATATTGAATTCTTCTAAATTTCTAAATATATATTGTTCCTTTTTGTTGATTGCAGGTTGGGGAAGTACCAAAAGTAAATCCTTTAATCTTTCGCATTTACTACCCCAGTATCATATACATCAGGAAATTTAAATTTTCCAATTACAGACTTTTTCATAAACTTAATGGTATATTCATTTCTGGCATCTTGCAAAATAACTGTGCCTATGTAAAATTTTACAAATTTTTTACCAGGAAACATTCCAACAACATAGTCATACTCATTAATTTTCCCTCTTTATCTCAGTCAATGTTCGATGTTTGTCACCAGTATGCAGCTTCTTTGTGGTATGTTTATTTGTAGGCTGTAACTCCAATCTCAAAATGTTTACAAAATTCATCAGACCCACAAGTTAAACAATTTAATTTTCGGGCATGGATGTTCATAGGATCTTTTCTTGACCATGTTATCTGTCGAATTTCCATTGTCCCTTTAAATTGTGCAATAATTTATCTATATCATCAATATATTTTGATGGGATTGATAAAAATTGCAATGTTTTTGATATTTGTTTTAAGGGCTTTGTTTTAAGAGTCTGCCGTTCTTTTCAGACAAGCACCTACACCATCTGGAGCACCCTTTCCATGGCCACTTTCAGAGTAGTGCCAATTTAATGACTGTAACTTTGAGGCCAAAAATGTACCAATAAGAAAAAACACCTTTTTGCTTGTGTACCCATCTGTAAAGATGTGGGCAGTTTCAAGATTTGGAATCATACTTTTAATTTCGTCAATTAATGGTTTCAAATGAGCGCATATAACAGATTTTTAATTGTATAATCTTTTTTTTTTATAATTCAATATATAGCTTACATATAATCAATAAATGATCACTGCACTTAGTTTTTTATAAAGAACCAAATTTCCTCCACTATAAAATCCTGATTAATTTAACTGAATGCCAATGAATAATGTAACTGAATTTAGTTATCACCTCCGTAATTTAATCTCACCTCCGTGATAACTGATCCCAGAAATCATTCACGGAGGTGAGAAACATTATATTTAACACAAAATTTTAATCTAAATATGTGGAATCATAAAACTGAACAATTGCTATTAATAAATGTTCTCTATGACTAAACCTGTAATAGTATTAAAATTATTACTTGAACATATTCTTACCTGTAATAAAGGTTCACGGAGGTTAGATTTATGTGTTACCGTTTACGGATTTCACAATGGACATCAAATCTGGAACTCATAAGAACAATCTTGTTGCAAGTTCCTCTGTTCACCAAAACAAAATGGCTAATTGTGTGTTCTCAGAATACCACGTGCTGAAGACATCGCTGCCATTTAGTGCCAGTTTATAACAGCATTCTTGAACACTCACGGAGGTGAAAAAAGTTCTTGAGACAAAACTTTCTACTAATATAATAACTGTTAATTTTAAAATATTAATAAAAAAATATTTGGAATGACTAATTTTTACTATCTAAAATTCAGAATTATTAAGTAAAAAGAAATATTTTTGAATATAAAATGAATAAAAGAGGGAAATGTATGACAACATAGATGTCACGGAGGTGAGGTTTGATATATTATGATCCAAAAAAATCCCTAAATTTATTTATAATAATGTACAAAAATTTATTAGTTTTAATTAGCCCATTATTATGGTAAATATCAATGAAAAATATTTAAGGCAAATATAACCATAATGATGTATCGTAAAAAAGACATAAAATGTACACTTTCAGGAGAATGACCCTAGTACAAATGCAAATTTATTTATCAATAAGCACATAATATATATAGTACAATTATAATGTCCCAAAAGCCTTAAGCACAGCATGTGAATATGTAATTCATTTGGAATATATTTTACATTTTATTACATGAAGTTGAGAGGTGTGAATTCTCCGGTTGATATTACAATATTTGGCAGTCAGTGAGTGGGAAAATTCCATTGCTTAGAAAGTACGGGACTTGGCGAGAAACAAACGGTTACCGATTTGCATGTGTGCACGCACGTAATTTGCGTTTCTTCAGTTAGTCAAGGTTTTCTTATTTAAACTATAACATTTTTTCGTTGTTAAATATTTAATATGCTTATTATTTTCGGTAGGACTGCAGTTTAGGGTGGCCCTTGTATATTTGGCGCCAATAGTGCCCCGAAATCGGGTCGCCAAGTTTTCTCACTCGTTCGCCTATGTCGGTACTCCTGCAAATTTCTCAAATGTTTGTCATGTGAATATTTTGGGACGCATATATCACGATGGATGTTTATCGGCGCAATCTTAAATGGCACGTTGGCACTATTGGCGCCAAATAAATAATAAAAAAAAACATGGGGCACCCCGAAGTGCATTTTTACAAAATTCTACCACGCTATGAATGGAAAGCTTCTAATTTGTCTCTTCTAATTTATCTCTTTTTTGCTTCTTCTAATTTATTGACTTCATACATTGTGCTAAAGATTTATTGGTACTTTTCCGTTAGACGGGCGCAAGTTATATATCGCCAAATTCGGCTCACATTTTGCTTCATTAACTGTAACTCCCGAGATACGTGTATGTGAATGAACAAAAGGTACTTTTCCGTTATAAGCACTACAATCGTTTTGACACCAATTTGGCGCATTTTTAAAAATCGCCGCAACGAGAGAAAAGTAACGCGATATAATCCCACTAATAACTGTCAAATTACAATATTAAAATATATAATTATACGATAAAAAGAACTTTTTATATACCATGTTTTTAAATTTTCTCTTGAATCATATAAACTTGAAAATTCTATGTATTAATAAATACACTCATGGACAAAAAAATTAGCGCACCAAGAAATAATTGCGGGATCGTAACGAAACTTGCAATGAAGGTACATGTCGGGGAGATATGCAAATGATTAGAAATGCAGCGTGATTGCGCATTACGTATAGCCGGTAGAGGGCGTAGTACATCGTAATCTGTGGAGTATAAAACAGGTAACCAAAGCTTGTTTGAGTGTGCTGAATCAGTTACAAAGGAAGAGCTGAGATAGACATGCCATTACGCCGTGTTCGAAGACAATATAAGCAGTTGTCGCAGTTTGAGAGGGGGAGAATCGTCGGGATGGTGGAAGCTGGGTGGTTAGCTAGGCGAGTAGCTCGTCAATTAGGCCGCTCTGATTGTGTTGTGAGGATGTGTTGGGATCAGTGGACCCGAGAGATGTCATGTACACGAAGACCAGGCTCAGGACGCCCTCGACAGACCAGTCGTCGAGAAGACCGCCACATCGTAAGAAATGCACGCGTACAGCCAACTGCTTCATCGGCCGCAATCCAGGCACAGGTAGCACCTTCACTAGGGGACTCTGTGTCTTCTCGAACCATACGAAGGCGCCTGGCTGAAGGACAGTTGGTATCGCGGCGCCCATTACGTGTGCTGCCCTTGACGCCCACCCATCGACGCCTCCGTTTGGAGTTTTGCCGCGAACGAGGAAACTGGACTGCAGCGGAATGGAACCAGGTCGTCTTTAGCGACGAATCCAGATTCAATCTCGGCAGTGGTGACAATCGTGTTCGTGTGTGGAGAGCCCGTGGTGAACGCTTCAATCCTGCCTTTGCTGTACAGCGACACATCGCTCCCACAGCTGGTGTGATGGTATGGGGTGCCATTGCCTACAATACACGGTCACCCCTAGTATTGTTCCGTGCCACCATGACAGCCCAGCGGTATGTTCATGAAATCCTGCAACCACATGTGTTGCCACTCATGCAACGGCTACCAGGAGCCATTTTTCAACAAGACAATGCTCGGCCTCATATGGCAAGGGTGTCACAAGACTGTCTCCGCACTGTTACTACCCTTCCTTGGCCTGCCCGATCCCTAGATTTGTCTCCAATCGAGCATATCTGGGATCATTTGGGACGACGAGTGGGGCATCCCACGAGTTTGAACGAACTAGAGGCAAGGTTACAGCAAATATGGAACGAAATGTCTCAAGACATCATACAGAACTTGTATGACTCAATACCCGATCGTATCGCATCGTGCATTCGCGGTAGAGGGGGTCCAACGGAGTATTAACTCCTCCGTTCTTTTGTCTTTTTCTTTGAAATAAATTATCCTTTTTCTTTGATTTTCTTATCATTTACTTATATCAAAGTAGTCATTACGTATGTAAAATTTCGTTTCATTTTGACGACTCCTTCTTGGTGAGCAAATTTTTTTGTCCATGAGTGTATATATATATATATATATATATACATACATAAACCACATTAATGGCCGTTCTTACAAAGGGGATATGAAATTTCCCGTTCTAAAGAAGAAATCGGAAAAATGGGCCCCGTAACCTACAGGTTAACTTGCTTTCTTGTTTGATTGTGTGTGTGTGTGTGTGTGTGTGTTTGTTTGTTTGTCCGGTACAAATCTTGCAACTGATTTTTAACTAAATTCCCGACTAGATAGACATTTGAAACTTTTAGAGTAGCTCAGAACACGATGACAATGTTTTATTTTAATACTTTAATCCATCATTAAGCAGAATCAATTCTTTTTCAGTTAAATTTGTTTTGTAGACTGGTGCAGCCATCTGTCGGTCGGGACGGGAACGAAAAGTTAAACGCAAGTTATATTCCAATTAACATCATTTTCTTTCAAGTTGATGGGAGAATTCATCAAAATTTTTTAAAAAAGTATTTATTAATACACATAATTGTCAAATTTATATGGTTCAACAGAAAATTTAAAAACGTGGTATATAGAAAGTTCTTTTTTTCTTGTTATTATTTCTCCCTAAAACTTTACTTGCGAAAATTTGTGTGTCATTTTTCGTGGGAATATAGCTCGAAAATAGTTAAATAGTCCATAACTATTGAACTTTTAGCAGAACTGAACAGTTTGGGTAAAAATTCAGCAAATTTTTATATAAATAGCTGCAGCTCTACCAAATATATATATATACACTGAAGTGCCATTGAATTAGGGTTAGGAAAGCCTATGCAAATTGTGTAGCACTGCGCATCATGTATGCGCAAGTGAGGGCGCTGTGGTAACTGCATATATAGCGCGTACTGTGGTTGTTCTGAATTAGTTGTTGGAATTGTCTGTATCGGTAAACTGCCGGATTTAGAAGCCCTCGATCGTGGACAAATCGTAGGTGCGCGACACATGGGCCATTCAATTTCCGAAATCGTCAGACAGCTAGGATTTTCAAGGTCAACAGTGTCAAGAGTATACCAAGAATACATGGATGGTGGAAAAAAAAACTAGCGATCGGGCAAACTGCAAAGGACAATTAGCCTTGACAGTGCGTGGTGAGAGACGGCTCAGGCGTATTGTACGTAGCCAGCGAAGCCAAACATTAGCTCAAATTACCACCCAGTTTAATGCGGGTGCCAGTCGTACAGTCAGTAAACGGACTGTGCAACGCTCGCTTCACCGTATGGGTTTCGGGAGCCGTCGACCTACGAGAGTACCATTGCTCTATACTCGCTATCGAGCTGCACGTCTTGCCTGGGCAAGAGAGCACAGAGACTGGAGTGTAGAGGACTGGAAACGAGTAGCATGGAGTGATGAGTCTCGATTCCGACTACTTAACGCCGACGGGAGGCTGAGAATATGGCGTCAGGCTCATGAAGCCGTGGATACTGCATGCCTGGCTGGAACTGTACAAAGGCATGGTGGCTCAATCATGGTCTGGGGTGTTTTTTCGTGGCACAGTTTGGGATCTTTGGTGCGTGTACCAACCTCCCTCAATGCAATTCGGTACATAGAGTTGCTGGATGATGACCTCCATCCGTTTATGCTGTTCTGTTATCCGCACGGTAATGGAGTTTTCCAGCAAGACAACTGTATCTCTCAGAAGTCCCGGTTGGCTACTGCCTGGTTGGATGAGCATTCCTCTGACTTCTCTGTCATGAATTGGCCACCTAGAAGCAAGCCCAGACTAAAATCCTATTGAGCATCTTTGGGATGTTTTGGAACTCATGAATTGGCCACCTAGAAGCTCAGACTTAAATCCTATTGAGCATCTTTGGGATGTTTTGGAACAAGGCGTGAAAGGTCATCACACAGCACCAAAGAACCTTACTGAATTATGGCCAGCTTTAGCCAATATTTGGCAAGCCATTCCCGTGTAACGTCCTTGTGATTTCACGGAGTTTATAGGGTGATCAGTATTTTTAAGTAAAGCAACAAGGAATGTGCAACAAAAATAGACTACAATTTTTGTACGGTGTGCTCTGTATATAAATATGTATAATACCTCTACTTGTATATTTATCATCCATATATATATATATATATGTGTGTGTGTGTGTGTGTGTGTGCACGTGCAGTGGAAAATGATCTAAATGAGAAGACTAAAAAACAAATATAAATTTAAACATATTTTTTATATAATTCTTCAGTAATCGATTAGAGATGGTTTTTCTTTTACACGTAGGTTCTACATCAATGTAGTTTGATAGAGAAATTAATAACAGGTGATACGGAATATAGAGAAGATCTGTTTTTTTATATGCCAAGTTATTAGAAAAATAACTACAATTTATAGCTTTGTTTATGAAGTAATTCAGAGGCTGTTCACACATTTTTTAGACGATGTATATTGTATTCACAAAACTAAATTACATAAAATTCTTGTGTTTTAAATGTTCTATTTGACATCCCTTATTCTGAACTATCTTTCGACACAGCAATTTCCAGGATAATAATGCCTTTTGAAGTGTCAGAGGAGGTATTCTATCCCATTCCTCCTGAATAGCTTTCCAGAGTCCTGTAAGGGTCTTGGGACGACGTTTGGATAATGCAGATTTTAAAAGTCCGAAAGCACAAAAATCCATAGGTGATACATCGGGAGATTTAGTAGGGATATCAGTGAAGGGTATGGCCTTGATACCAGTTTTTTCTTCCATTTCTTTTAGGAAATTTACAGTGGATTTTGATATGTGACTGCTAGCTTTGTCCTGATGGAGTCTCACAGATTGATGGCACTGTGGGTAAAGCGATTGTATTTCATTCAGAAAATTTGGCAATAAAATATGTTCCTGATAGTATTTGGAGTTAATGTTGACATTTTTTTCCACTCTCTTTATTTTTAACTTGCCATTATAAGAAAAACCAGCAACAATCATGAATCCCTTAGAAAAACTTTCTTTCGATTCTTTGAACCATGTACTTAAATTTTTTTGCTCCCTTTTTATGATAATAAATGGCTCTTTTTTTGTTGCAATCATTTAAATACACCCATGATTCATCTATTGTGACAATTGTTTTCCATTTTTCTTTGGATAAGTGTTTCTCATATAGAATTCTGCAGCGTGTCCTGCGTTCAGCGATATGATTTGGAAGAAGACGATGCACATTGCGTTTTTTCGCTTTCTTAAGATTTAAATCAACGTTTATCATTTTGTTTACAGTGGACACCGAACATTTTAATGATGTTGCAACTGTCCTTTGACTAGGGGGATTTTTTTTTAACATTAAACAACGTACCTTTGCAATAGACGAAGATGTCCGTTTTTTCCTTGGATACTTGTTTGGAATTTTTGTGCCACTTGAGGCTCCAATTTGACGTTTTTTTTCCTTTCTTGTTGATATTACCTATCGACGCTTTAGATATCACAAAACCATGACTCTCACATCGTTTTTGGATAACGCAGTATGCATATTTCTCTTCGGAAAGAGCATAAATGTAGCCTTCGAACCACTGCTTTGTTAAAAACGCCATTTTGAATAAAAAAAAACTTTCAAGCCGCAGACTATAATCTTGACTTTTAAAAACATAGTACAATTGGAATTATTTCTTTTGCAGCAAACGATTTTTTATTACCGCTTACCAAAATCGTCTAAAACATGTGCGAACAGCCTCTGTAAAACCATACAAATACTATGACTAGAAAACGGTAGAATATTGCTTGTTATTAAAATTCTATCTCTTAAATATATAGTGTAAAATTACACTGGTATATTAATTTATTTCTGAATAAAAGGAACATTTATATCACTTTTGAAGTATACAGATTATTCAAGAAAAATCATTAGCTAATCATTTTATATATATATATATATACATATATATATATATATATATATATATATATATATATATATATATATATATAGATAGATAGATAGATAGATAGATAGATAGATAGATAGATAGATAGATAGAGAGAGAGAGAGAGAGAGAGAGAGAGAGAGAGAGAGAGAGAGAGAGAGAGTAAGTAATCTCTTTAATATAAAGTAAAGAATTAAACCGAGACATTTACTTCTTTTCTGAGCATAGCGGGCCATAAAGAATTACTTTTGAATTTCCATATATAATAAAAAAATTCTACATATGTAAGAAGTTAAGAAGTAGATTTTGTTATTATTGAAAATCGTTCATTTTTCTTTAACATGGGGTTAAAGGAAGAACACGTCGAGAAAACCATGATGGACTAAAAAATGCCTACATTTAAAATTTGTCGATGATATTTAGCTTCAAATGGAAATGATTCATGCAAGATCATACGCATTTGGATGCAAGCAATGTATGACATGGGAGGAAAAATTACGTCACGCAAAACGCGAATTCAGGTTGTAACCTGCTTTTATAATACTAAAAGATCTATTTTTTTCAAAGTGAGTCTTTAATTCTTATGATAAGCTATGGGGAATTTTTTATTCAGTATTTTTATAATAACAAATTAGCTGATGCGTATTTTTGAAATGTTCTCCCTGTATCTCAAAAAGAAAATTTTAATGATATAGTACAAGTTTCAATTTTTTTTCTCAATTTGCTTTGTTTATAAATACATTTAGTTTTTATTTTAAAACAATACACATTAATAATTATTAAATAATTATTTTAAATGTATTAATAATTTTATTTGTGTATGCGGAGTGGTTGACATCCCACAATGCCGGTAAATTTCTGTAATCATCAATAAAATTTAAAATTTCTTCCGAAGACTGCGAAATTCTGAACACTGGCTTGAAAACTGCCTTGCAGAATAGAAAAGCGCATGGAATTACGCAAGAAAATGCATCCGGGTTGGATACGCTTGCGATATTGCATGCTCTATCCTGGCACGCGCTGTCCTGGAATTTGCAGGTGGTGAAGCATCACTCTGAGCATGCCTCACATTCCTCTCTCCGTGCGACTTCTCGAAAGCGAAAGCGAACGCAAAAATGCAAAAGCGCAAAAGTGTGGACATAGCTTTAGTCTCTCTTTCAATTTTTGTAGAATTTCGGCACATAGATCGCGTTACGGACGGCTCTGAGTAGTGTCAGTTTAAAAAAAATTCGCCCTGTATCTTTATATATAAATTTCTTCTGTCCGTCCAGTGTATGCCACTGAACTACTCCTAAACGGCTGGACTGATTTTTATGAAATTTCGTGTGTGCGATTAAGTTGATTCGATAATGGTTTCGATTCACAATAAGACACCCCTAGCGCCCTAGGGAGCCGGGGGGGGGCAGGGGAATATGTAAGAATAATCGAAAACGACTATTATCATTGTCGAATCCATAGTTTTCGGGGCGCTGAGATTAATAGTGACACTCCCGATGTCGTTTAAGCGCAAGTTCAGCCGCCCCCATTAGCATAGATGGGGCGAGGGGGGAAGAAGGGGGGAATATAAAATCTCCAAAATGAACGAGAGTAGTGTCAAATCCATAGTTTTCGGGGTCGCTGAGATTAATAGTGACACTCCCGATGTCGTTTAAGTGCAAGTTCAGCCCCCCCTATCAGCATTGTTGAGGAGGGGGGAAAGGGGAAAAATGAAATGTCCAAAATGTCCGAGATTAGTGTCAAATCCATTGTTTCCGGAGTCACTGAGATGAATATAGGAAAGTGAAAGTGTTGTATATAATCAAGTTTTGAGTTAAATAAAAGAGTGAATTTGCAATTTTATTTTATCATTTGTATACTGTACATATACTTTTAAATACCCGTAAATAAAATTACTTAGATTTTACACTATAGGTAGAATTCATTCCTATTCTTGTGTAGTAAAAAATTGAGATTAATAAATACCTGGGCAACGCCGGGTAAACAGCTAGTATATATATATATATATATATATATATATATATATATATATAAATACAATGATTTCCGCTTATAAGAATCACGTTTGTTATTACTGTTTTTGATTCCTATAAGCGGTTGATTCTTATAACCGAAATTTAGGTTTTTGGACAGGAACACACACATCTATATATACATATATTAGATAATTTACCATAAAATACTCTTTAATTTACATTAACTATCTTTTATTAAAATTATTTTTATAGTTTTAAAAATAAAACTTAATTTTTAGACCTATAAGTAGATACACATGATTATAGTAAGAGAAGAAAAAAATACATTTGTTACAAGTTACAACATACCTGCTTAACATTTTTAACATTTCAACTACAGAAAGGGAGCAAGAGAAAGTTTTCTACGCTAGTTTGAAGTAATGAAGTTTTCAGGAGGCTGTTTATACCTCTTTCAATACTTATAGTCTCAGACGAAGATTTACTCGGACGGGTAAAGTTGCCCCCGGGTCAAGCTAATAGGACAGTGTTGTGGTAAAGCGTTTAAGGGGAAATTATTATGTTATGTCTAATAAAGAAAGGCGTAAATTTTACGAATATATTCCATCCCGTCTTATCAATCTTTCTTTAAAAAAAAGAAAGAACTTCGTGCCTTTTGAGGGTTTAAGTAGCTTTTTTGCAAAAATGAAAGGAAAGCGAAGAGTGTAAACTGATTCTTAAAACCGGTGGATTGATTCTTTAAAGCGAAAATTTTAACATGGAAATAATTCATTTGTTTTTGTTTTCGCGATATTGATTCTTATAAACGGTTGATTCTTATAACCAGCGATCACTATAAGCGGTGGTTACTGTATATATATATATATATATATATATATATATATATACAAGCTGAAAACCCGTGCTTCGGTACGGAGTACATTCAAATTAAATACAACGGTCAATGTATGCAATTAATGCCAAAAATATATATATATATATATATATATATATATATATATTTATAATAAATACGACATAAATATATGCAATTGATGTAGAAAAAAATATATATATTTATAAAAAAAATCGTAAGGGATATTTTTATAGACAAAAGGTCCAATTGTCTCTCGCATTAGCAAGAAAAAAAATAATTTTTTGTCAATTTAGCTGTTACGCACGTGACAATAAATTCATTTAAAGTACTAGAAAAAGAAATCACGTGATCAGCATTTAATAAATTAAATTCTAAAAATTAATCTTTAAAAATTCACGAAATATCAGAAAAAGATTCGAAAAAGATTTCATTTAAAAGGAATTTTTATGATCTTTCTTGTGATATAAATTTTATAAACCTAAAATTATTATTTTAAATGCAAACTTAAAAAAAGTTACTAAAAACAGCTTAAAAATTTAATTTAAAAAAATCTAAGAAGGATTTTTCGAAAATCTCTCTTAGTGCACCCTTACACTATAAGAAGAATCGCCATGCAAAATTTCAGCCCTTTAGGTCCAGCGGTTTGGTCTGTGCGTTGTATGTCAGTCAGTGAGTCAGTTACGGAACTGTTTTATATATATATATATATATATATATATATATATATATATATGCATGGCACATTTATTTCATTTTATCCCATGTGCTTAAAGCCCTCGTGAGGGTAATGAAGTAAAAACTAATGGATGTCTTGAAATTTAAAAAAAAATACAGATGATTATATGCAATGACATGTAAAATTTTAGCCATTTCTCGAGAGATTTTTTATAAACACAGCTATAAATCAGCCCATAATGTACCATAAACTTTATATACCCCAAAAACTGTAATAAGGGAATAACCAGCAACCCATAATATACCCGTAAATATTTCTCCGAAAAATTTCATAAACATATAATGATTCCGTTTTGAGTGATCCCAATAGTCGTGTACTTTTTAGATGAAAAATAAGTTCTCCAGAATAAGCAATGAAAGTTTTCACTTGCTTTAAAATGGATCCTCTTTAAATCATTCCATTTCTCATGATCGTACAGAAAAATTTGAGAACATTTAGAATCAGAAATTCACATTATTTAAGAAACAGAAACGAAAATAATTCCGAATTTTCATCCATATCAGTTTTAAACGTAGTCGTGTACCTTCAATTTCCGAAATGGAAAATGTCTAATAATTGCAAGATAAAAATAAATTTTTATATTCCACGTTTTTAAATTTTCTGATGAATCATATAAACTTGACAATTGCACAAACCTTCACTTAATTATCCTTTTTCACCTTCTTTTATTTAATTTTAATCACTTTTTAGTTGTTTCCACTATCAACAAACTTTATAAACATTAATTTTTATAATTTTTTAAAAATTTTTTGCACAATATTTGTGTAAACAAACTAAATTTACATCTATTTTGTTTTCAAAATCGGCAAACGCCGTTACGCAAAAGAGCAATCATTGAATTCTATCGAAGCCCCACCTTGCGGAATTTTTTTGCACAATATTTGTGTAAACAAACTAAATTTACATCTATTTTGTTTTCAAAATCGGCAAACGCCGTTACGCAAAAGAGCAAGCATTGAATTCTATCGAAGCCCCACCTTGCGGAATTTTTTGGCTAAAAGTATTAAAAAAAGGCATTGTCATCGTGTTCTGAGCTATTCTAAAAGTTTCAAATGTTTAGCTAGTCGGGAAGTTAGTTAAAAGTTGATTACAAGATTTGTACTGGACAAACACACAAATAAACAAACAAGAAAGCGAGTTAATAAAAACATAGTAAAAAATGTAAAATAGCAAAACACAGTGTACGATCATTCAAGCAGACAAAATCCTCTTCAATGTACATTCCATTATAAAATAAAAAAAACTCTTCGCTTTTATTCTTCGTGCAGGGTAGTTACAAATTGTTTCAGACCACTGAAATAACGTTAACAACATTAATGAACTCATAATTACAAGATAAAAAGAACTTTTTATATACCATGTTTTTAAATTTTCTGTTGAATCATATAAACTTGACAATTCTATGTATTAATAAATACTTTTTTAAAAATTTTTTTGATGAATTATCCCATCAACTTGAAAGAAAATGAAGTTAATTGGAATTTAACTTGCGTTTAACTTTTCGTTCCCGTCCAGGCCGACAGACGGCTCCACCAGTCTACAAAGCAAAATTAACTGAAAATAACTGAAAGTTAATTCAATTCTGCTTAAAGATGGCTAAAAGTATAAAAAAAATGTATTGTCATCGTGTCCTGAGCTATTATAAAAGTTTCAAATGTCTAGCTAGTCGGGAAGTTACTTAAAAATCGATTGGAAGATTTGGACTAGACAAACGCACAACAAACGTACAACAAACAAGAAAGCGAGTTAATAAAAACATGGAAAACATGGAACAGAGAAAGCTAGAGAGATTCCTCGGAATAAACAAATTAACGTGTTTATGAGGCCTAGTGCTTAGTGAGTATCTAAAGCCAGATTTAAACATGTCACCGAGCATGTGCAGAAAGCAATTTTTAATTGTATATGATCTCTCATTAATAGAAATTGCAGGTGCAAAAATGAAATGTGACACATTTATAGATTAAAATCTTTCGTTTAAGACCAAAATGGATGCAGTAGTTTTCTCTTACGCACTTCCCAAAGAATCTGTTAAGCAACTTAAATATAGAGATTGGAACCCTGCAGCTCAGATCGCTAACCACTACACCATGTGGGCGGCTCGTAACGACACATTCAGAGGTTTTTTTAAAGGAAAATACGTGCTTTGCCGAAATATTGTAACGGAAATTTTTTTTATGTTTATCGAGTGAAAACTTATTGGAAATGCGGGTTTTTGCCGAAATAGTGTACAAATTGGTCATTTTTTTAAAAATGAAAATCTTGTTGGAAATTATTATTATTCGTATTAAATTATTATTCGGATCAAGTGTCAATATCATGTTATAAAAAAAGATTTAATTGTGGAAAAAAGTGCGCATGCGCTGATGAAGCAAGAGCACGTGTTTTAACCATGCGAGTGGACGCGTTTCCGGACCACGAGCGCTGGATACACAGAGACTGTGACGTCATATGACGCACTTCCGTGAACCAGCAGGTGGCGCGACGGGCGCCGGATGGAATGAGAGAGAAGCGAGATAGATGAAAATGGTAGATGATGTGCGCGCAGCAAAGATTGTAGCAAATACAGTGGGTTGCCAAATTATTAGGGACACCTTGAAAATTAGACAATTCCAGTGTTATTTGCAAAAATGAGTAAAAATAGAGGGTTAGAGGTAATGTAATTTATTTTAGTTGCGTAGAGTGTTTAATTTAGAACACGAAAAGAGCATGTTTGTTATTAATATGTATTTATTTTATCTTAAACAGTCATTTGGAAAAAAATTTGGTAAAACGCTTAATATTTTGTAATGCCACCCTTGCCGAAATTATGGCTTCGAGACGTCGAGGCATGCTCTTAATGCATGTTTTTGTATTTTCTTTCAGTTCTGGACAATGATTCCATATGTGTATCAGCTTTTCGATGAGTTGTCGCTTGTTAGTGATCAGTTCCATCGCTATTTTCCTTTTTGTCAGCTCCCATATGTTTTCGATCGGGTTCAAATCGGGTGAATTGCCTGGCCAGGGCAAAACTCTGCAATTATTTTGAGCCAGGAAGGCTGTTACACTTCTGGCTTTATGGCAGTCGTGCAAAAATACGTACTCCTCATCATTAGGGAACCATTCATCGACTTGAGGCAACAGGTGATTTTCCAGGACTTATTTGTACTGGTTTTGCCTCATTGTCCCCTGGACGAAGTATCGGCGCTCCATTCATTTCTTTGATATCACAGACCACACCATAATGCTTAATGGGTGTTTTACACACTCCACGGGGCACTCTGGATGAAATTTCTCTCCGGAGCGACGTCGAACAAATGAGCTTTTATCAGCCAAAATTTGGAAAGTTGACTCGTCGGAGAAGCAGACCTGTAAAATATTAAAATAAGCCTCCAAAACTCTTTGCGTAGAAATATTTCACAATAAGAAATCGTATTTACTCGACTCCAGTCCTCAAGTATCATATTCTTGTGTTCTCGAGCCCATAAAAGTCGCTTTTTCTTCATTGTTTCAGTCAGGCGAGGTTTTTTGGTTGGGCGATGACCCATCAGGTTCCATTCAGCCAACCTCCTCTGGACTGTCCTTTTGGAGACTTTGATCCCTTCGTCATTGATCATAGTGGTGAGACGAGACACACTCTGTTTTCTATTTTCGAGACAGGCATCCCTTATCTTGCGGTCACTACGACAGGTGGTAATGCGTTTTCTTCCACTTTTCCCTATACGGTCCGTTTCCAATTCCACATTATTGTCGATTTTTTTCTTAATCCGGTTAACCACTTATTTAGAAACACCGGCAATCGATGCTATCTGTCTTTGGGAATGTGTTGTGTTTAACAGAAGCGTCTTTATTTCAGTACATTTACTCGGGGAAATGCCTGAAGCTTTTCCCATGCCGAAAAATCCAACAGTGACATTTTTAAGGATTAAAGCAAAATAAAACAAAAATATTGACTGCAAAAATAACAAACATAATACCGTATTAAACAAAACTTGTAAAAATAATACAATAATTAACAAAACTTACAAAAATAATACAATAGTAAACACAACTTACATTTCTGCTTTTTCTGTTGAAACGGTACGAATTACCCACAGTCGAACAAACGGTTTCACCTGCTCCAGAGTAATGCACGCAGGTGTTGCCACTTTCTAAATAGTATTTATAATGTTGCCAGCAATACATAACAAATGATAAAATTCATGGGAATAATTATTTTTGGTAATAAGATACATTTAAATGTCGAAATTTCAGAAATTGCGGAGTGTCCCTAATAATTTGGCAACCCACTGTATATTCATGTTCTTTTTTTTTGTTTGTATTTGATTGTAAAAATGTGTCATTTTGTAAGTAAAGTGTTCTTTTCTAGAGAAAAAAAAGTGTAATTCTTCGTCTACGCTAGTATACCTACAACTAGTGTAGGTATTCTTCCTTTTACGAAGAGACAAGAAATGTTCTTCAAGATAGTAAGAGGTGATACCTTACATTGTGGTGTCAGCTCCCGGATCCGAACCCAAGCAACGAGTGAGTGGTTATTTTTGCCATAGTTTTATTATGTGTAGGGTTATCGTATTTACAAAATACATTTCTTGAATTAAATTTATTAGCGTTGTGTATTAAGGTTTAATAGTTTAATTGTACATCAGTACATTAGTTTACGCCAGTAAACGGCTGATATTATATGTTCTGTTCACGCCAGTGAAATTTCATATAGTTACTTTAATACAAACGTAAATTATTTAATTGTACATCAGTACATTAGTTTACGCCAGTAAACGGCTGTTATTATTATATGTTCTGTTCACGCCAGTGAAATTTCATATGTTTACTTTAACACAAACGTAAAATATTTAATTGTACATCAGTACGTTAGTTTTGGTTACGTGTCATGCATTCTTATTTGGATAATAAATAAGATTAAAAGTTCTGATTTGTAATTAAATTTTAAATATCTATTATTTCATGATAATATATACCCTTATTATGCGTATTATTGTTTATTTTAGTAATATCGAATATAATTTACTATATTGGTCGGGAATCACACCATAAATTGAATGAATTCCATTTCACACCATTTGAATTTCATTCTGGTACAGGTGGAGACAAATAGATAAATTGGCGACGAAGTTGGCGCCATTTAACATTTCTATTCTTATTTAAGGCTACACAGTACCCTTTTTCAAAAAATTTTTTTGGAGACAGTTACAATAAAAATAATTAATGACTTTGTTTGAGATTATAAAATTAAACTAATTCTGGTAAAAAAAAAATCATTTTAGCAAGCACCATTTTTAAAATTTAAAGTTTTTTTAAAATTTTGAAGTTTTTTAAAACTTTTATAACATTTTTAATTTTCAATATTTTTTAGTTATTTTAAGTGATTTATATTCATTGGATTATTGGGAACAAAAGTTAGTATGGAATTAAAGATGTAACTTTTATTTAAATTTTTAAAAAACATTTTGTAGCAAAACCTGAAAAAAACACGAAAAATTTGGAAATATTAACTTCGACATTTCAAAAAAAATATAACTATAACCCTCAGATCTAAATACAATACTAATTATTGTAGTACATATATATATAAGTGTGTACAAAAAATTTCAAGACTCTATCTTCAAAATAAAAAAATCTTTAGGGAATAGCAAACACTAACATCAACAAAAATAAAAGTCTGAGAAAAATGCATTTAAAGTTTGTAAAGGCAAAAAACAAAAACTAAAAATGTTTGTAGAGCTCTAATTTTTTTATATGTTATTCCCCACTTATAAGATGTACTAAAACATAATTTTAACTCAATATAATAGAATATATATTTTCTTATTCAAAATATATTTCTGCACAATATCAATAGCAATGTTAACGACAATGACAGATTAGCTGATATTTAGCTAATATTTTCCTAAAAGTTGTAAAGACAATACACTTATACAAAATATTGATAATAAATAATACAAATTAAAAATAACCAGCTTTCTACAAAGTTTCAAAGATGCACTATAACAAGAGCTGCACAGCAAATTTGTAAATAAATTATTCAAGTTTTCACTATCAACAAAAATATATTTTGATGCAGCAGATATATGTTGAATGTAAGAAGTATCCACAATATCTGTTTTCAAAACATTTATATTCTGAATTCTCACACTTGTATCTGCAGAAGGATGAGTTTTAGAATTACTGTTTACATTTGTCTGCCATCTCTTCAACACATGTTTCTTAGCAACGCGAGAACGTTTTGGTCGTGGTATTTTCTCAATGAAAAAATGTATAAAAACAACAAAATATTTCGATACAAAGCTTCTAAGTTGATAAAACTTTGTGTAAAATCTAATACTGGTCTTGAAATAGTCCTTTTTATGTATATTAGATAGACAGTAATGATCTCTCAAATAGAATCAAAACGTAAACAAACAGAAACGATTTGAGTAGTAAAAGTTGCAATTAATTACCGATTCAGCCAAGGAGTTCATTCATTCCAAATTATTTTTATTTAATTAATTATAAGAATAATTATAAGAATAAATTATAAGAATATTTGCTTCAAAATCAAAATCAAAATGATCAAAATCAAAACAAAACTAACCACGCCCCCTCAGCTGTCACATTTCGAGACTGACAACACTCAGAAAAGTTCAAATATCTTTAAAACTATTTGGATTTCAGATCTACAATTTGGAGTCAAGATTCACAATAGTATGGACCATTGAAAAATGCAATTAAAAAAAATTCGATATTTTTGTCATTTTTAGGGTACTGTGTAGCCTTAAACAGATCATTCATTCATAGGTGCCAAAGGGAAAAATAATCTGTGAAATATTATTCGTATTTATTTATTTCACGAATCACGAATGGAGGAATTTACAAGCTATCAATTTCTATTTCTGTGTGTTTGTTGTGAAATAAAAGTGTTCGTTTACAGTTAATGCCAATTAAGTAAAATTTAAATAAGGTTTTTTTTTTCGTTCTCTCTGTTGAGTAAAGAAGTGTTGAATTGCACAGCAATATATTTTAAGGGATTTGCTAGAGAAAAGAGAATATACTGCGTGAATTCATTCATTATACATTTTTTTGTTTTAATTTGGTCTAGCAATTATGTATACATAGTTTTAATGATCTAGTATATTTATTATTTATGTAATGTTGGTTATTTCAGTATTTAAAAGAGGTGCTAATGTTTAATTCGAAATGGGATTTTTTTTAATGTTGCTGCTTTAACGTATCCAAATAAACATATTCATGTTCATGTATTTATTGTAAGAGCATCTCTGCAGTAATTTTTGGTTTTTTTTTTGATTTAGTTAAATATTTTTCTGGGGATCATTTGCAATTTTCCTCCCCAGAGCGTCCCAGACATGCTCTATAGGGTTAAGGTCTGGAGATCTGGCTGGCCCATCCATTCGACGAATATCCTCACTCTTTAGAAATTCGTCGACCAGAAGAGCTCTATGTGGTCTCACGTTATCATCCATTAAAATGAACTCAGGGCCAATTGCACTCCTGAAAAGGCAAACATAGGGCTCCAAGACCTCATCCCTATACCTCACACCAGTCACAATGCCTCTTTCAAAGACATGGAGAGGTGTGCGACCATCCAACATGATGCCTGTCCAGACCATTAAACCTCCTCCGTCATAATGGTCGATTTCGCGGACATTGGAGGGTAGGTAGCGGATCCCTGGTTCTCTCCATAAGAACGTACGGCGAGAATCTGTGTTTAGGCTGATCCCGGACTCATCAGTGAAGAGAACGGTCCCCCATTGATCCATACTCCAATCTCTCTGCTCTCTGCACCATGATAAACGGATTCTCCTGTTCGTAGAAGTGACGCAAACAACAGGTTTTCTTGCTAACAATCCTCTCTCATGAAGTCTTCTAGAAACAGTCACCCTTGATACACGGGTTCCTGTGGCTGCATACAAGTCACGAGAGAGCTGAGAAAACTGTAGCACTCCTGTTACGTCTCGCAATAATCGACAAACGGCGATCTTCTCTGACCGTCGTGGCTCTTGGACGACCTTGCCCAGGCTTTCTCTCGATGGATCCGGTATCCTGGAACTGTTTCCATAAGTTACACACGACGCTGGGCGTCAAATTGAACTGTCTACAAATTTGGACTTGAAATTGGCCTGCTTCTAGCCTCCCCCCAATTCGCCACCTCATTCCATCATCTAAACGTTGGTGGTTATTTATTTTTACTGTTACAATTTGAAATTAACCGATTGCTGCAAAATAACACCAAGAATTAACCCATTTATTTGTTTTTTCTGCAAACGCTGTTTCATACCTTCTGACTCCAACGAGTGTTACGCACGATTATGCGTGTGTATTACAATTATTGAATGGCTATTTGTTTTGTATTGTATCAATGTATGTACATATCAAATTTCATTAAAATCGGTACAGTAGTTCTAGAGATAATCGACCAAGTCTGCAAATTCTTTTAATTTCTTACACCAGTGTACATAGAATTGTCAAGTTTATATGATTCAACAGAAAATTTAAAAGCATGGTATATAAAAAGTTCTTTTTATCTTGTAATTACTATTGGGTTCAATAGTAATTTTTCAAAGTATATTTCTGTATTCTTAGTATTATGATCTTCGACATTTGGCAATGATGTGTTGAGTATAATTCGTGTATTAGTACGTTTATTTACTATCCAGCAATCCTGTTTTGACCAACTAGTCCCGGATAAAGCCTGGTCGTTTCCGTGTCGTCCCCCTCACGGCCCAACTACAGGATGCCCCCTTAATAAAGTAACCAGCAAACTTTCGCGTCTCTTCGTGGACCATGTCACAGGAGTATCTACGGTCACAGACAAGCGCATTGAAAAAAAAAGTTTCTGTAAAATAAACGTTGGGCACAGCGGTTCGATTAATAAAAACGGCCTTTCTTTAAGGGGACAGTGGACCTTCAAACCTAACTTTTTTTGTTTTGAATGGATATGCTTGAAATTTGAATATGTGATTAGTACCATAGATATGTAAAAATGGTTAAAATTTAAGGGGGTCCAGGACACAAAATTGTTCGAATTTTCGAAAAAAAAATTATTGCATTAAAAATTTCTGTTTTCTTTTACGCTCAAAATGACGTTTAAATCATGTTTCTATCTTAATTAGAACAGGAGAAATTATTATTTTTTTTGCAACATTGTAATAGTAGACAAGCGTTGTTTAAACCTGTAAGTGCGTTTTTCTCTATGATGGATTTTTTCCCCATGTGTCGTCTTTTAATTGTTTTAAGTCAAGAACCGTTAAAGATAAAGGGTTGAAACTTGGAACATGTCTTTTTCAACTATTTTACTTTAATTTTGATTCAGCAAATTTGAAAAAAATATTTACTTTTGAAAATATGTTTTTTACTTTTGAAAATATGATGAATTTTTTTTTCTGTTCTGGACAATTAAATCTCTCTTCTTTTACGATTAGTTTCCTTGTAAAAAAATCATTAAATACTTCTTTGAAAAATATTTCTACGGAAGAAAAAAAAGTATTATCTGATTCGATTCAGAAACATACGATTCTTTGAAGAAAATTATACGTTGAAAATTTAATTAGTATTTCACTCTGAGCCAAAGAATTTTTGTTAGCTTATCAAAAGTATTACTCTGTCAGAGTTTCATTACAAACATTTGAACCATTGGAGGTGAGATTAAAATTTTTTTAAAAGCAAATATGAAAGATGTCGAGTGCATTGTGCCTGGAATATTACTCGAATAAAATTTTGTGACGAAAAAAATTCTTGAACTGTCAAGATAAAAATATGAATGTTTCCTTTTTGAAATGTTTACTTTTTTATGTTGAAATAGTCGTTCTGAAGGTATGAATTTAAAGGGGTTAAAATCTCTGTATGGTTCAATTTCAAGAGGGTCGAATTATAAAGCGAATTATAAATTTTATAAAAAAAGGATAAGTTCCAGGACTCCGATCACCTAATTAATATCTGCTTATATATAAACTACACTAATATATATATGTATATATATATGTATATATATATATATGTATATATATATATATATATATATATATATATATATATATATATATATACACACACACACACACATATATATATATATATATATATATATTACCCTGTTATATATAAACTACACTAGGCATTTTCAGATGCAAGAAATGTAACTGAAAAATTGTCATTAGACAATGTGTCGTTCAATATCAAGTGCAACTAATGACAGCCAGAGCCTGACTAAGGCAGGGGCATACGGGGCAGTTGCCCCGGGCCCCCACATCAGAGGGGGCCCCCAAGTCGAATAGAAAGTTTATTTTACGTTTCCTTCTTTAAAGAACTTTTTTAAAACAAAATATCAGTATAGTGTAAAATCCGTCAGATTTATGTTAGCTTCTTTATTAATCTATCGTATGAACACAAAAAATCTATATTTCGTAAATCCATGGCTTTCTAGGACGGAATTTAGCTGAATTCCGCCCTAATGTCAGCAAGGATATGAATTTTTCGCAGCTAGATGACAAAGTTAACAATCAGAAAACTGCATTTCGGAAACTTGTGAAAAGTTCACAAACTGCAGCGATATGATTGTTAACTAGGTTTTCTAATTATAAATTTAAATAGCAATTTTGTCAAATTTTGGCTCTTCAGATGTGCTATATCCCTTTTAATGATAGACATAGAATTGTCAGAAAATCAATAAAATGGACAGAACGATATATCGTCTGACCATTGGAGGGGGGGAGGGGACTTTCTAGCTATTTTAGGTTCTAGTCAATTTTCTTGTTATATATCTATAATGAGGTGAAAAATTTAAATACCTTAAAGTTCGGTTCTTCATTACTGAAGTAGTGAAGCAGAGGGGGGCCCCCAAAGAAGTTTTTGCCCCGGGCCCCAATTAAGCTAAGTCGGGCCCTGATGACAGCTCCCAGTACCTACAAAATCAACTGACGCAGTATACTTGAAGATAACCTTCACTTTGTTAATAGTGTTGTAAATATTTCTAGACATTTGTAAATATTCACCTTAATGTATATTTATTTTGTGCTAAATGCTGTTTACTGACTGTCATTGAGCATTAAGCTGCATTCACAGTACGCTGACGTGGCGTGTTGACACGCGCTGACGACAACGTCAGCTGACTTGTTATTTCGTCAGCGTCAGGCGGTGTGTGCACACTACGCTGACGTGTCGTGACGAATTCACGTCAGTTGTTGTTTGATCCTCGTGGAGGTGGCTCTTCTTAGTACAATTATAAAGGAATGCATTCCATAGTTTCACTGGCAATGGTGGTTGCTGATTATAAATTCACGATGATTGATGTTGGAGCTTATGGAAGGAGCAGTGATGGTAGGACATTTGAGAGATCAACATTTGACAAAAAGTTAACAACAAACCAATTTAATCTCCCACAAGATGCTCAGCTAACATCGTCAAGTGATATTTTCCCCTATGTTATTGTCGCTGATGAGACTTTCCCATTAAAAACTTACTTAATGCGTACCTATAGCAAGAATTCCATAAATAGCGATGAAGAAAAAATTTATAACTGCAGGCAATCAAGAGCACGGCACACAGAATAAAATGCATTTGGCATATTAGCAGGAAGGTGGAGAGTGTTTCTGAAACCCATAGAAACTCAACCGGAAACTTGTGATTATATAGTTTTAGCAGCATGCCGTCTTCATAACATGCTCAGAGGTTGTAAAGCAATTACACCTTTTGAACAGCAAGTGCAAGTAAGAGAGGAAGAAATAAGAAGTTTTCGAAATGTGGAAGCGATTCGTGGAAATCATGTTCGTGAAGCTGGAGTAGTGAGGGAGAAGTTCGAAAAATACTTCGTTTCTCCGGAAGGGGCTGCAAGCTGTTCATGGTAATGGGAGAGGATTAATAAAGGAAGAATGACCCATTAATATTTTTGTAAACAATATTTATTACAATTTTTTATAAACAAATTTTTCATTTTTGTTGCTATAATTTTGAGTTATTAAAGAATGTAAATAAATAACCTGTAGTAACATTTTTTTCTGCCTAGTATTCAAGTTATTCAAATACTCCACAAATAAATTGGAAATTTTTTGGCCGAAGACCGTCGACTGCCTATAATCTTTAATTGTAATTACGATCAATCAAAATAATATATAAATTTATAAATATACTAGCTGAAAATCCGCACTTCACTACGGAGTACATTCAAATTAAATACAACGGTCAATGTATGCAATTAATGCCAAAAAAATAAATATATATATTTATAATAAATGCGACTATCTATGTATACAATTGATGTAAATATATATATATATATATATATATATATATATATATATATATATATATATATATATATATATATATATATTTATTTATTTATAAAAGAATCGTAAGGGATATTTATTTTTTTTGGATAATATCCAATCGTCTGCTGCAATAGAAGGAAAAAATATTTTTTTTGTCTATTTAGTTGTTATGCAAGTGACGATAAATTTATTAAAAGTACCAGAAAAAGAAATCACGTGATCGGCATTTCATAAATTAAATTCTAAAAATTAATCTTTAAAAATTCACCAAAAATCAGAAAATCGAGGTAAATATTCGAAAAAGATATCATTTTAAAGGAATTGTTCTGATCTTTCTCGTGATATAAATTTTATAACCCTCAAATTATTATTTTAAATGCAAACTTAAAAAAGTTACAAAAACAGCTTAAAAATTTAATTAAAAAAATCTAAGAAGAAATTTTCAAAAATCTCTCTTAGTGCACCCCTACACCATAAGAAGAATCGCCATGCAAAATTTTAGCTCTTTAGGTCCAGCGGTTTGGTCTGTGCGTTGTATGTCAGTGAGTCAGTTACGGAACTGTTTTATATATATAGACATAAACTAAGCTCATATAAATTATTTTTGCTATTTAAAAGATTTAAAAACCAGAGGGGACAAACACCTGTTTACATTGTATTGTTGCACACTCCCTTTGTTTACATTTGACAAGATCAGTAGCCAACTGCTGCTGCTAATTCATAAAAAAAAATTCTTTTTGGTATGAAAAATTTAAATGAAATACTAAATTTATAAATGTAAATAATATAATCACATATAAATTATTTTTGCTATATAAAAAACGGAAATCAAAAACAGAGGGTAGGAACAACTGTTTATATTGTTAAATAAACCCTTCCTCTTTGTTTACATTTTACAAGATCAGTAACCAACTTTGCCGTCAGTCATTATAGAAATCATAATTTATACTATGGCAATTTTAAGGAAACACAGATTTTCTAAACATGTTTTGAAAGTGTTTGAAATATTGGTTAAATCGATCAAACGGCCTAACTTTACAATAAATTAGTAAATAAATGTAAATATTACTTGATATTTCCAGGATTATTCCAATATCTTCCCATGCTTAATTGCGTGCATATTTGTTTCTATAATCTTTGTTGAAATGGTCGAATAAAATAGGGTGTTTCTTCACATTCTCGATCACATGCTCGCTTCTTCCATATTCATAGCTGACGGCCTGACGCCTACTGACGAGATCTGGGAATTTATATTTGGAGCTGACGCGTCAGGGAGCGTGTTTTCTCACTGCACCACACGACACAACACGTCAGCGTAGCATGCACACTCTTTTTTAAAATAATGGCTTAATTTTTTTCGTAACACGTCAGCTGACGTGTCATCACGACACGTCAACGTAGTGAGTGCACCTTTAGACTTCAGCGTAGTATGCACACTCTTTTTTAAAAATAATGGCTTAATTTTTTTCGTAACACGTCAGCTGACGTGTCATCACGACACGTCAGCGTAGTGTGAGTGCACATTTAGACTACCATATGTGACCCTTTGTGAAACAGGTCTGTGGCGGTCTTGCTGGCTTTTTGTGCTGAGGGTGCTCGGATCGCATCCCGGCTTCGCACCACTAAAATGCCTCCGTTTGTGTCATCCTTTCATAGGGGGTAATATTGTTCCGCATATATGGTACCCCCATAGTAAAATGGACAGCAAAACTGCGGTGCATTATAGGCGAATATCTTCACGACAAGTGCCGCCGCATTGGTTAGAAAAACAACTTTGGGAAATTTTTATTGGTTAAAAAAAAACCCTGGGAAATTTTTTGGTTAAAAAAAGCTTTGGGAAACTTTTTGGTTAAAAAAAAACATTTGGTAAACTTTTTGAGAATGGTGGCGAGCTTGGCGAAAAACTTTGTGATATTTGGCGACTTTTTGTGTGTCCGGAGAATCTATCAAGTGGTGTGGTTTTCAAGTTCTGGAATTTTCCATTTATAGTATAATCGAGAATGTTGCCTAAGGTGGGAGTTTGGAGCTAAGTGTATACTATAGGCTCCAAAAAAATTCGAGTTCTGGAATTTTCCATTTATAGTATAATCGAGAATGTCGCCAAGGGTCAGTCTACATCATAGGCATGCTGAACGCGGATTCAAACAATGTCCTTCATTCATATCTCAAGTGATGCTCGGTTGCTCTATACGAACCGTGGACCTGTTATTTTTATGCCAAACATATAGACTTTTGCTGAATTTCGCCTTAGTTCTAAGTGACTGGTTTCAATATCTATGACATGCTTAAGGCATAGTTGTTCAAAAAAAGTTAAAGTTGTATTGCTCTTATCTGGAGTCGTCATTTCCAAATGTCGTCGGACCAGAGGCTACAGTATTTAGTTGTGAAACATATCGTCAAACTCTTACTTTCGAGCAGGTCAAATTACAAGCCTTCCTATAGCACGGCATCTTACAACACGGTTTCGCTCTAACACGATAAAAAAAATTGCGGAAACCTTTGTACAACACTGTACTTCTATAGCACAGGATAACATGATTTTTGTTTAACACATTTAAAAACTAAATTACCTTAAAATAATGACGGGAAGGAATAATGAACTGTAGTGGCTTTACATAAATATGTATAAGCAAATTATAATTTATTCATTTATAACTCTATATAATTGCAAGAAGGCCTAAGCTTAGCCGAAAGACTTGAATCATTTTTCCTGAATGCAGAATCCTTCTGCTGAAAGAAATCTAAAATTCAAAAGGGAGCTGCAAAATTGTCTATCTCCATAACGTGGATCTACAATGACCTTGAAAGAACCAGCAAATAAACCAAAATTACAGATTTTTAAAGAGGATAGAAGGTGCAAAAAATCTAAATGAAGAAAAAGGTTCTGAAAGTGAAGGTGATATCGTTCAATCGAAAAAACGTTCTCGTTTGATTATACTGAGCTGTGACGAGGAAGAAATTTATTAAATGAAGGTCGCATTAAATGAAAACATTTTTTGTTTCTACTCGTTTTGTATTATACACACATTTATATTTTTAATAAAAATTAAGTTGCTTACATGGAATTAAAAAAAAAGTTTGGTTTGGATAAGTTTTCAGAACGCAACCCCCCTAATTGAACTGTCTCCGGGTCTCATATAATACGGTTTCACACAACACGGTATTTTCTAGGAACCTAGCTACCGTGTTAAAGGAAAATTACCTGTACTTTCAAAAATGCGAATAAAGGACAAACACGGGGAGATAGTGGCAAAATCTTGAAGTTTATGTGAAAAATACTTGTCTTTTAAAAAGGACGAGTAAATGAATGACGCGTTCTCAAAGCAAAGGCCTTCACAGTACATCGAAGTCATACATTGAATTTGTTATTAGTGCCAGAGGACTATGACGAGATAATTCAAAATCATTTAAAAAAACTCGCAAAAGAAGTCATAATAAACCTGACCCCTCAGGATGATGTAAAATATAAACAATGGAAATAAACAAAAATTAAAATTCAAGCATAGACTGCTAAATCACTTTAACAAAAAACATATCCTGCAAAGAAAACATAAAACATTTTCAATAGAGGATAGCGCAGAAGCTTCATATCCCCATAATGAAAAAAACAAATAAATAATCCAACAGAGATAGATAAAAATAATACGAAAATAGACAAAAAACAAACAGAAATCAAGCACTCTGGGCATCCACGCACCAACGGCAAGATTCTGTATAAGTGCCGGAACTGAACCATAAAACAACATAGAGGTAACCGACAGGTCTCGTCATCAGGGAGCCTAACCATATCAGTTACCTCAAGGGGAACTTTCTGAATAGGATGCAGGTAAGCCCAAAAGACATCCCAAGGCCTCGAGTCCCCCAAGGAAGCAATAAGTAAAAAAGAAAATGAAAAGACAAACACAACTTACAGTATGGGCTCAACGCACCGCACATGCAAGCACACAAATAATCCTAATGCAAAGTAAAAGATGCATACACACCCCAATTCCGTAAGTGACGGTTATGGTGAAACAGCAGCCAATTCTATCCTAAAAGTTACGTCATTGTAACATTACTATAGCGCCACCCCCCCATTACAACTTAACCAAATGAAAACATAAATACTATTCTGAACATCTTTAAAAATTCCTTAGTCTAAATGCCATTTTTTTTAAACTTTTAAATTGCCGAAATTTTTAGGGGAATCGTTTTTACTTACGTTTTCTTCGAAAATGTTACATGTCTCCAAAAAATCCCCAGCGTTGTTGCGTCCCTATGGATGATGCCAATGTTCCCCTAATAAGAAATCAGGCGAGATTAAGAAAAAAACTAACCATTCAACAACTAACAGGCTGTTTCAATTTTCTAACTAGGTCATTGACCTGTTTTCCTAGGGATGCAAGCAAACATAGATTAGCCAATGAACTGGCTGAGGCTTGTGATGACTTAACACTGATCAGTTGTATTTAGCAAGTTCCTCTCTCGTTTTATTACGCCAGCAGTACGTCTCTTTTACAATGTTTTTATTAACTCGCTTTCTTGTTTGTTTGTTCAGTACAAATCTTGCAATCGATTTTTAACTTACTTCCCGACTAGCTAGACATTTGAAACTTTTAGAATAGCTCAGAACACGATGACAATGCATTCTTTTAATACTTTTAGCCATCTTTAAGCAGGCTTGAAATCATTTTCAGTTAATTTTGTTTTGTAGAGGGGTGCATCCATCTATCGGCCGGGATGGGAACGAGAAGTTAAACGCAAGTTAAAATGTAATTAACTGCATTTTCTTTCAAGTTGATGGGATAATTCATGAAATTTTTTTTAAAAAGTATTTATTTATACATAGAATTGTCAAGTTTATATGATTCAACAGAAAATTTAAGAACATGGTATATAAAAAGTTCTTTTTATCTTGTAATTATTATAATTTTACCACACAATGCGTCTAAAGTGTTAACAAGGAAACTAGAATTGACATAATTAACATAAAGGACTGAGAATGGAATGCGTGTTAGATTACTCGATGAGGTGAGAAGCGAATATTGTGTACTCCATTCTAATTCAAAGCAGTCTCTGAGTCGAACACTCTTTATTCGATAAATCCATTCGCGGGTGGTATTCGCCTCATCAAGATTCGATTATCATAGTTATAGTGACTTGAATGCACTACAAAAAAAAAGTTACTCCTGTCTATTAAGAACTAAATGGAATTGGGTTGTTTTCCGGTTCCAGTTAAGGAATAAACTCCAGGTTTTAAGAAAAATTCTTGAGATCATATCTCGATCACAAAATACTGTAGTTACGGTACGCAGACATAAGAAGACATTCGGATGACGATAGCCAGGAACTTCACAATATAATTTTGGTATAAAAGAAGGACAATTGTCGCGCAAAAATCCAACAAACAGATTTTTAAAATGGGTCTAATTAAACATGTTAAACTTTGTCGCATTAATGATGCTCTATATTTAGAGTCTCCTGAACTCACAGAGTTGTAACAAAATCAAATATAAAACCCTATGGGAAACAGTGTAATCATAAACGTAGTTTTAAAATGCAAAAAACCAGATAACTATGAATAATAGATTTTATCTAATGTTTTTTCAAATTCGCGATAATGTATTTAATTTTCAACTCAGCTCCGAAAACTTTGATCCTTCCTTAGATACGAGTGAATTCGATGGGGATATCCCAGTTGACAGTTAGGAATCGAAAGAGAATTTTCAGTTCATAGTTTTACCTAGAAAAATTAGAAAGTTCCCGAACATACTTCAATTGTAGCATAGAGAAGAGCATTGCATCGTAAATGGACCACAATGGAACAGTACAATGCCTGGAATTCTTAGTGTTATAATGAACAGTTTAGAAGATCGAGCGGGGCTAATATCAAGCCGGAAAATTTCCTAGAAAGTTTGAAACTAAATGGAAGCCCTTCCGACCTAGCAATGAAACTAAAACTATCTAGTCCAGCTAGGTAAAAAAGCATATTTTTCAGAGAGTTATCAATGACGCCAAAGCGAGACCGTCTGTTATCTTTCAATTGTCTTTTTATAAGTCCTGAACTAGTGTTTTACGTTATAAATTTTAAAGCGAGAGTAATATATTAAACTGCCTAAAGATGAGGCGAATAGAAGTCAAAAGCGCATCCCAAATGCTTAGGTGTGTAAGTAATTTCCTCCCGGTGATATTACAATGTGAAAACTGAAACTTAAACAGGATATTTAGCGATCATAAGTCTGTTTGAACCTTAAATTCCTATTTTCAAGCAAAACTTTATCTGTGAAAATGAGAAAGGTAACGAAATTAATATGTCGATTTAATGCACGATGAAGACCTCAACAGTATACAGACTGCACTCAAAAGTAATTTCATCGAATACTTACGTATGCGAATATTTCGAAGCAAAATTCGATCACGTACCTTAATCCGTGAAGAGTTCTTGGATCTAATCTCTTGAGCAGAAGACCGCTGATATCAAGTGTCTGCAGATTTTCAAGACCGTCGAAGCTGTTGATTCCAAGCACCTCGACGGGATTTTTCGACATATCCAGAGAGACCAGCATCCTGGTATTTGGCCAGATGTGAAACGGTATGTCTTGCAGGAGGTTCCCCGATAAATCCAAATGACGCACATTTTGAGATGTTCCAAATACCGCCTCTGACACGTTAAACAAGTAGTTGTCTTTAAGAGTAAGGACGTTTAGAAGAGGATTGGGCAAATTGCAGACGGATATCAAACTAGAATTACGCATGTACAGTGAGCGCAATGACGTCAATGGAGTGAAGATGTTTTCATCACCGAGGTACCGCAAAGCGTTGTGTGACAAATCGAGTTCTAACAGATGATTCAAACCATAAAAGCTCATTTCATGGAGGAAGGAAATTTGGTTGGAAGACATATTTAAGGCCCTGAGTTTGTGTAAACTCGAAAAGATGCTTGCAGATAGGTTTGAAATTTTATTGAAGGAGATATCTAAGTGTCTTAGACTTTCACGAACTTTGTGCAAAGTCACTGAGGGTAACACAAAGAAGTAGTTTTCGGATATGTTTAAGCGCTCCAGTTTGGTATCAGCTAGCACATTTTCTGGCAAGAAGTGCAACTTGTTGTGACTGAGGTCCAATATTCTCAGATTTATCAAATTTCTGAGGGCATCATCCGATACGTTTGATATCTTGTTATTTTCTAGCTTCAGTATCTGAATATCTGTACAACAACTGAAGTAGTTCTCTTCTAAAACAGTCAAGCTATTATGAGACAGGTCTAAAACCTGTAAAATTGGCAACGAGGGAAATGAGATTTCACTCAGAAGATTTTTCGATAAAAATAAATACAATAAATATTTTGATGTTGAGGTCAAAAATATGTCAGGTATCACAGATATTTGGTTATTAGTGAGGTCCAACGTTCTAATTTTTACTGAGTTTGTGACGCTACTGTTACTCACCTCAAGATGACGCACGTAGTTATTAGATGCATTTATGTACAGCTGAGCCGTGTCGCCTTCTATGATATCAAAGCTAAACGTTTCTAGTTGATTATCCTGAAGATAAATACTAGATAATCGCGACAAATTATAGAAAGCAGATGGATTTATGTAAGTCAAATTATTTTTTGATAAAACTACTGTATGAAGAAACTGACAGTTCTGAAAAGAGTTGCTTTCGACTTCAGAAATCTTATTCCCGAACAAAACGATCGACGTCAGCCGTGGTACGCCGCTGAACGTTTCACTTCTGACAACCCTCAGGTCGTTACTACCGATATGTATGGCACTAAGAAAACTGTGATTCGTTGAATTAAACAAATAGCTTGGTATTTCATTGATGTTGTTGTTGCTCAGATCGATGTGGCGTAGCTTTGATATTGACTTTGTATTCACATAGGAGATTTTCGATATGTTGTTGTGATCTAACTGCAACCACTCCAACCGTTCCATGTCTCTCACAAATGTATCCACGGGGTGGTTGAAGCTCGAGAAGGCCGAACTCAAGTCGAGAAACTCCAAGCATTCTCTGAGTGGGAGAAAAACCTTTTGATCCAAGTACATCAAGTTGTTGAACGACAGTTTTAACTCTTTGAGCTTTGTGAGCTGAACGAACGTCTCTGCTGACAGATAGGTCATTTTGTTATTTGCTAGGCTCAGGGTAGTCAGAGTTTTTCCCCATCCCTGAAAATCATCTCTGTATATTTTGTATATTTTATTATCTTGAAGGCTAAGACGAGTCAGTTTTGACAGGTGTTTCAGGGTCAATTTGGGAACACTGGAAAACATATTTCCGGATAAATCGAGCACTTCTAATGTACCTCTACAACCATGGAGATCACTTCTGTTCAAGAACCTCAGAAGATTAGACTTCAGAGATAAATATATCAACGATTTCAAACTGCTTATGGCCGATGGAAATAATTCAATGAGGTTAAAACTTAGATCCAGTGTCATCAGAGACTTTTCTACTCCCACGAAAGCATCAGAGTGAACAGAACTAATGCGGTTGTTGGCCAACACCAGTCTCTCTACTTTAGTTCCTTTGAAACACCTCGCCGAAAGAGTCCTCAAAAAATTGAACTCTAAGTGCAGTTCTTTGACAGAAAACGAACCATTGAACACACACTCTGGCAGTCCTGCCAGCACGTTGTTGCTGAGTTCCAACTTTTCTAATCGTTTGGCGTGAAGATGAAAAGGACAGGGAAGCCTGTGAATTAAATTACCTGACAGATACAGATATTTCAGATTTCTCAGTGAATATATTGCGTGTAAAGGCACTTGTTTTAGGATATTGTTTGACAGAGACAGTGATGTCAAAGTACTAGGGAATGGGTGAATTCCAATATCGTTTATTAAATTTCCTTCTAAATCCAACAAATTTAGGTTCGACAGTCGCACAAAGGCACCTTCCGGAACGTTCGTAATAAGATTAGAACCGAGGAACAAACTATTTATAACAGACTTGCTGTTCAGCTGCGACCACCTGAAACTATGGATAACGCTGATCTGGTTTCCGTTCAGATTTAACCACTGAAGATTATTCAGATTTCGTAGAGGAGGAAAGGGAAACTCGGCCAGTCGGTTGTTGCTCAAATCCAGCGTGGTTAATATGTTCTCCAAGCTGCTAAACGCCTTCGGTGATATGTGAACTATATTGTTTTGCATTAGATGGAGAGATGCGACGCTCGATCCGTGGAAAATGTTGTTGTCCAAACATTCAATGCCAGAACGAATTATTGTAACCTGCAAAAGTTGAACAATGTCAGGTTGACTATTTCATGATCAGTAAGTTAAGAGTAATGCGAAAAAATTAGTATCAAAATTCTGAAACATTGATCATACATTGTTTGGATAGTAAAATAGAAATTGACCTCTCATAAAAATCCTAATTTACAACATTAATATCATGCTTTTTCTATAATGAGAGTTCTCACCAATTTCCAGAAGACAAAACTAAAGAATTTCTAAGGACTTTTTAAGGATTTGCGATATTACACTCTCAGAAAAAAAAATGACGCACCAACAAGAGGTAATGCAAATTGGACACAGATTGATATGCATGCAGGTTTCTACGGAAAATGCAAAATTTTAAAGTTTGGTGGCCAATGAATGAACATGTGACGCTGCAGCGCATCTTAACTCTGCAACTGGCAGGCTATTAAAGACGAGAAATTTCAGTTCAAGGTCATAAATTCTTTGCGACATTCATTCAGTGTAAACAGGTAGACAGTAACTATGTCTCGCATACAGGTGAGCGAACAATAAGCGCAGATGTCAGCATTTGAGAGAGAAAGTGTAGTTGGGCTCAAAGAAGCCGGTTGGTCTAATCGGCGAATCTCTCGACATTTGGATACGAGCGATGCCACTATGAGACGATGTTGGCAGGAATGGGTGAACCATGGCCGAACACAGCGCCAAGGAAGAAGTTGTCAGCCTAGAGAAACGACAAAACGTGGGGACCGAGCAATATTCAGAGCTCGAAATCTGACGATCCAGACTCACAGACCCAGATTCATCATTATCATCGATCTCACGTGCAAGTGGTGCTTCAGTTCCATGGAAAGACAGCCATGAAATGATATGTTCAGGTTTTTTTATTTATTTAATTTTTATATTTTGCTGATATTTCTCACATTTTTCTGACGTTTTTATATTCTTCTGATATATTTTTATATTTTTTGATACTTTGAGTTCAATGATTTTAACATTTTAAAAAATTTCTTAAATTTAAAATTTTTTTAAATAAAATTCAAATTTCTGTTTTTTGAAAATTATTTAGTAAAATAATTAATATTATAACGATATAAGATCAGTTATTTTTGTTTTTGCTCGAGTAAAACAAGGTAAGTTAGTGGTCGAACTCAAATGCCCTACAAGGGCGCCGTTCGCACTGTGAGGACGGCCCCCTCTACCTAAGGGGGGCTGCTAAATTTTTTTTTAATCACATTTCTTTTATCTGTAGGACCATTATACCTCATTCTTATCTTTTTTTTCAAAAAACTTACAATAATAAAATTGCGCCCCTCAAAGGGTTAAAACCTGATGAATGGAACCTCCAACTAGGGGGTATTAGCAACAACATAACAATTCAGAGTCTCCTATTCAAAAAAAGGCTTTCAGCATTTTGTCAAAGGCAATAGTTGATAGCAACAAAGTGAAAATTTCTCTCTATTCTAAAAAGAAGTAACTCCCGCTCCCGCTGTCTAAAGCTTGTCACGTAATCTCCTCCGAAACCGATGGGGGTATGGGGTCGAGAGCAATACCAATGGATGCAGAAAAATGGAGGGACCAAAGTAAGACATGTCTCATCTTCGTCGGACTTTAATTTTTTTTAAAATTTTATGTTTTGCGGGAAAATATTGACATCTTCATCTTCAGATTACGATAACACGCCAAAAAATGATCGTAGAATTTTGATCTTTTTACAGTCTAAGACTACACACATTTCTCTTTCAAACTAGACCTCATTTGTTTAAAAATATTTTAAAACAGACTAATATTTTCATCAAAAACTGAAACACAGTTTTTCAAGAAATATCGTCCCCTATGGGGATGTAGTATCGATGCTCCTCGAGTTTTTATCTTACAAAGAAAATATTTACATCATCTGGAAGCTGAAAGCTTTATTAGTCATAAAAACCTCATTTCAAGTCTATATCTTAAATTTTCGATTTTTAATTGAATTTAAAATCTGATAATTCAACAATGGTGAAAAGCCCTTCGCATTAAGGGTGACAACAGTAAATGGATGGCAGCTGTTACATTGCCCGTGAATTATCCCTATGTATCTCGCTATTAGCCATAACAGAGGAGCGAGAGCAGCCAGCCTAGGGGCAAATCCCCTATTATATTAGAAAAAAGTAAAAGCAAAGAGAGTGAAATATCAGCGTAACAGATGATGCAAACAAGCAATCACGAGAATTAAATTGTTGCCAGTTTTTCAAAAATTAACTAATAATATAACTGACAAAAATATTACGGATGTTGCAAAAACATTATTGAAACTTCAAATTAGAAAAAAAACTAAATTTAAGTGCTGAAAATGAGCAAATTATTGCAATTTTAGGATAACTTCCGGTTACGAAGTTCTACTTCCGGTTTAATTTTGAATCAAACGATATGCTATATAATGGCTATAAAATTTCTTTTAAATCACGTAGAGAAAAAAGAAAAACAGTTTTGGAAAGAGGAAGGTCCAAAGTATAAGAAGCACAAATAAAAAAAATTCGCTCAATTGTCGAAAATCGATGTGTTCAACGTAGTCGGTCACGTTAATATCACATTACAATAACAAATATTTTTTTACGAGTAAGCCTTATTAGGAGCCTTTTACGAGTAAAATATTCCCTTTTAACCCTTATTAAGACTTTTTACGAGTAAGACCTATTAGGGGCCAAAGGCCCCGTATGAAAAGCGAACGTAGCGAGATTAGGGGTGAAGCCCCTAATAACTAAAAAATAAGCACTTTCTAACGACTACAGAGAAAATGTAAATATGTAAGGAACTCGAATTCAAAAATAAGGAATTGTTTAAAACATTTTTACGGTCCTATTAAAACAGAAATTTAAAATAAGGCGTTATTATGGACTTTTACGGACCTTACGAACCCTGTGAGTTTCATTAGTTTTCAGAAGTATCTAATGTGTTTTTAATATAATAATTTTATTCTCAATCATTTAATGCATCCCGGCTTGAAAAGGAGCCATGTTAATACACATTTTTTTGAGTTTTGGCTAGTATTTTAAGGGGCAGATTGTTTTCATGTTGCGTACTCCGTTTGTTTCTTGAAAGTGACAAAAGGTAGTTTTTATCATGTTTGAGGGATTAAAAGGCTGTAGCAGAGCCTGATTATGAGGTCAATTTCAATAGTATAACCCATTTGATTATGGCCTGAGATGAAGACAAAAAAAATTACATATCCGAAAAGAAAGTTTAGATTTTTTATAACAGTTTTATAAGTCTATAAACAAGGGAAGAAATTTGTTGTATATTCTATTCGAACATGTGAAATGACGAAAGACAATATAGAATGACCGAAACTAATGGTAAACATTAAGTTTTATGGTAGAGTGAAGAAGCTTTGTTTTATAAGTATGGTTCCTACGTTTTAAGTAAAGATTTACGTATTCTTTTAGGCTAGATAGTACCCGTCAAAACTTGACGGTAAAATACAAATCGATAGAAAAGTACTATTAAAAGTAATAATAAAAATACAATAATAAACAAATTAGAAACATTATCATCGTAGTAGAATGCTTTACGAAAAATCACATGAAAGCCACGTGTGTTGGCAATTTAGAAATATTCAATTAAACACGTTTAAAAATGTAAGACATTTTTGCGGTTATGCTATGTATTCGCTTTGAAAAGCACGCTACCGTACAGACAATTTTGAACATTTCACTACGCATGCGTCGAGTTTGCAACTTTCCGAAAATACTAAATTTGACATTATTGTAATATCTGGTTAAAATATATATATTATATGATTAAAATATAAATATATATATATTAAAAAAATAATATAATGAAAAACTGTTTTACTGTTAAAAAAATTCTCCGATTCAATTTTTATTAAATTAACGATGATGAATGTATCACGGTGAATGAATAACTCACTCTTGTTTACATTTTCAATTTCTGAGTATATAAAATGAATAATTGTTATTAATTTAATTGAAAAACTATGCTAACGCGAAAGGTGGCGGAATAGTTATAAAAGTACTATTTAAAGTAATACTAAAAATACAATAATAAATATAAAAATACAATAATAGAATGCTTTACCAAAAATCACATGAAAGCCACATGTGAGCACATGAAAGCCACGTGTGTTGGCAATTTGGAAATATTCAATTAAAAACTTAATATAATGAAAAACTGTTTAACAGTGAAAAAGTTTCTCTGATTCAATTTTTCTTAAATTAACAACGATGAATGAATCACGGTGAATGAATCACTCACTCGTGTTTGCATTTTCAAGTTCTGAGTATATAAAATAAATATTTGTTATTTATATAATGGAAACACTATGATAACGCGAAAGGTGGCGGAATAGTTGATTTGTGTCGATATTACGTTGTTTCTAATAAATTATTTGGGTTTAGATAGCAAATAATCTTTTGGAAATTTACTTTAAATTGTTAAGCCTAACTCATAAAACAAAATGGATACCATAGGCCGATATATTTATGAAGCGGTACATGACAGATACATACACAGAACACGACAAATATTAGGGGAATTTTCAATGTCATTAAAATCTTCAAAGTAGCAATAGAAAATCTGACTGTAGTAATACAAAGTATTGCTGACAAAGTAGCAATAGAATATAATAAATGCAGTTTAATACTTGAAATGCAGAAAATATCTGACCTGATAAACACCCTCTGGTAGAAAAGATGGAAATTCTAGAAATGGTACTCCCCTGCAGATGACCTCATGATGGGACCTGCGGCAGGTGCAGAGGCGGTTGAAGCTGCAAATGTCGTTTTCATGGGCTAAGGTTGAACTTATGATCATGGCTGAAAGGATCACCATTAGAATTTTCATCTGAAAAATAATTTGTTTCGTTAAAACTTTCACTGGAAAATGAACACCTACAAATGAATACGGTACTTTTCAATTAGTGATAAATCCACAAACACAGTTCAGCAGAGTCGTATTTTCAACTATTTTCTTTAAGGCTGCTATGTACTAAGAAAAAAATCGTATATCCCTTTTCCTCTTCTTGCAGACTCTTGTGGTGGGAGGAGTCCAGTTGACAGTTCGAGAATTCCATCCCCCTTAGGATTGACATTTTGAGGGATTGTAATGGCTCTCTCTCTATAGGGGGGGGGGGTTAAGCACTGATCCCCAATTTTTTATTTAAAATATATTTTTGTCAACTATTTACAGGTACATAAATGCTGATAATCAAATAAAATTGGTATTGTCTGATAGCGAAACTTTTCCGCAAAGCGCTACAGGATTCATTTCATAAATTTCGTCCACCGAAGGAATTTATGAGCGTTTAAAACACACTATACTAGATTTTTTACCCGAATAATTTAAATTTTAAAATATCAATTGCATTTAAAAAAAACGAAAATTGTACACAAATGTAAAATTTCTTTCTCTATGACGGAGTACAATTAAAAAAAAAAATATTTGAATCCAAGTCTGCAATCCATGGACAAATTTTCTCCATAGGTTAACATTGAGGTGAGCGAATCCAATTGGGTTAGTACATAGTAGCCTTAATTAACTGTAACTCTTACGATTAGTGGGCGTGAATGAACATAAAAAAACATGGATTGTATTCATTAAATAAATATTTAGTTAGGAGGCCAATATTCTTTAATGTCCTCAAGACGTCTTCAAAAGCACCCTATTTTTGTAATCGCCGCAGAAATAGAGCAAATAGTGTTCCACAATGTTTTGTTGCCATTTGGTGCTTCACCCCAATTGCTGTGGGATTGTGAAGAAAGCAAGCATAATTTGTGGTAAATTCATCTCCACTTTTTTACATGTTTTTATTAACTCGCTTTCTTGTTTGTTTGTGTGTTTGTGTGTTTGTATGTTTGTGTGTTTGTCCAGTCTAAATCTTGCAATCGATTTTTAACTAACTTCCCGACTCGCTAGACATTTGAAACTTTTAGAATAGCTCAGAACACGATGACAATGCATTATTTTAATACTTTTAGCCATCTTTAAGAAGAATTAAATTCATTTTCAGTTATTTTAAGTTAATTATGTTTTGTAGACTGGTGCAGCCATCTATTGGCCGGAACTGGAACGAAAAGTTAAGTGCAAGTTAACTTCCAATTAACTTCATTTTCTTTCAAGTTGATGGGATAATTCATCAAAAAAATTTTTAAAAAGGTATTTATTAATACATAGAATTGTCAAGTTTATATGATTCAACAGAAAAATTAAAAACATGGTATATAAAAAGTTCTATTTCCCTTGTAATTATTATTCATGTGAATTTGACGTTTTCGGGGTTAATGAGCCGAGTCTCTGAATTTAATCATTTTCTTTCGCATGATTCCTACCCGCTGATTCCTACCCATCTTATTCCAACGTTTCGTACATAACAACGCTTCATCAAAATTGAGCATTTCTATTTAACCAATTTCCTAGCGTTGTTAGGTTGGTGACTAATTTCATTTCCCTAAATGAATCAGGAAACTGTTTTTTTTTTTCTTTTAGGACAGGGTCCGTTCCTTAAAATTGCACATTGAAGCGTTATATGAGATGCAAAATGATATTTTGTTCTTTCCTGTTTAAAATTATTCAGTCAGTTAAAAAATAAATCTTAAAATGTGTAACACTCATTAAAAACTGAAGAATAAAACTGAAATTATTCTTTACCTTTCGGGGTAGCACAAAAAATGCCCACCCTCCTTACATATTCATCATCTTCAACGATTATTCATCGCTTTCTAGGAAAAGCATTCTTTCACCTACAAATAAATGAAATATTTTAGTAAATCTTTCTAGAAAAAAGGCCAATTTTAATATGCAATTATAATTGAAATCACACTTGGTTGTTAAATAACAGACGCATTCATAAACGTGGGCATTGGTTTATAAATGTTTACTGCTATCAAAGAACAACTGACAGCAATTTGTGTCAACAATATCGAATAAGATAAAATGATATTGTTTCTGAAAAGTGTGTGTTCTTGGCTATATATTTCCCCCTGTCCTATAAACGTTCGTTGTAGATTTCTTTCTTTTAGTTCTTTTTATTTCTCTGACGTCATTCGGTCGGGAGGACGCACTAACACCTTTGTTCCGAATGAAGCTAAATATCGCCATGGAATCTCGATTGGCTATTACAAGGTGATCCATTGCAAATAGGTGCTGAATATTCTGTAATAGCTCTAAACCGACTGGCTAGCCGGTCGGTTTAGTGATCCGTTCCCTTCAGCAATTATCGTCAGAGAATGGAAACACTTAAAAAAAATTCATACTGGCTAAAAAATTCGAGTTTTTAACTTCGCCCAGTTCTGAATCTGGGCCTTCGCTTTTGGATTGGCGCCATCTGGCGGACCTTAGTGCAAATAAAACCAAATATTGCATAAAAAAATTGAATACAAATTTTCCTACAATAAAATTTAAAATTCGGGCTTAGAGGTGTACGTACTCATCGCCTGCACTACATGTGTGCCAAATTTCATGGATGTAAGTACGATAGATTCGTCTGGAGGACGCGAATGTTTGTTAATGAAAATAAATTCAAAAACTAAACACTGTATAAATAACATAGAAAAAAAAGCTTGCGAAATGTTATATGCATAAATAAAAAGAAAACCCAATATAAAAATATATAAATTTATAATAAACTCCTCAGAATTCAGATAGATTTAGGCTTACATCATTGGAGCAAAAAATCCTGAAAAGTAAAATATAAAATATATACATTTATAATAAATCACTAAAAGCTGAAAAGGAAAAAATGTCAAACTGTTGAATTTTTGTTAACCAAAATCAATTTAAAAACTAAACACAATATAAATAATATATAAAATGAAGCATGTGAAATGATATACACATCTCAGAATTTAGGTAGATTCAGCTTTTCATCATTTTACCACTAAAAGCTGAAAAGTAAAATCTCAATTTTGTTAACTAAAATCAACTTAAAAACTAAACACAGTATAAATCACATAGAAAAATAGGATGTGAAATGTTATACACATCTCAGAATTTAGATAGATTCAGCCTTTCAATTATTTTACCACTAAAAGCTGAAAAGAAAAAAATTCAGTTTTGTTAACCAAAATCAATTTAAAAACTAAACACACTATAAATAATATAGAATAAATAACAGTATAAATAACACAGTATAAATAAAAACTAAACAAAGTATCGCTTGAATTGAATTTAAGAAAAATGTACAGAATTTTAAAAAATAGGTGGCGCCATCTGGCGGACCTTAGCGCAAATAGAATCAAATATTGCATAAAAATTGAATAAATTTTTTTCTAGAATCAAATTTAAAATTCGGGCATCGAGGACCACGTACTCATCGTCTGCACTACCTGTATGCCAAATTTCATGGCTGTAAGTACCATAGATTCGTCTGCAGAATGCACAAAGACAGAGAAAAACTTCCTTTATATATATATATATGTGTGTGTGTGTGTGTGTGTGATTGAAGAAACACAATCGAAACACATCTCTTGAAGAAACACAATCGAGGCCGAAATTAAATGCAATTCTAAATCATAAGAACAACTGAAGTTTATTCCATGAAAACAGCAACATGTTACTCGCATTGAAGCCAACCCGCGTCAATCGTAAAAGCGCCAAAATACAATTAGCTCAGAGAGGTTGCCAGAATTGGCGGAGGAAGTTAGTGTGTGGAAAGGCGAGGCGTTTTCGCCAAAGAGTAGAAAAAGGGATTACCAGAACAGAGATAAAGTTCAGAATGGGAGATTATAGGTTGTTAGTAATATTATCACAGAATATCCCCCCCCCCCATCTAAAATGGATTGGAAACGCGGCCGTCGACTCCAAGAAACTCCAGATAGTGAGAACATGAAAATTAGTTGTTAGAATATTCGGTTGAAGCTGGCTCGAAAATCACAAATTCTTATCTTAAAATATACAATTGAAAAACGTTATAATATGGCATAATCGTAAAAAACAAATAACTAGAGAAAAATAAAAATGGAATGGATCACTTAAATGAAAACACTAATAACAACAGATGTAAAGACGTTCCAAATACAGATAGAAGTAAAAATATTGTGCTGGTCTCAGTCCCTGAGATGTGTATCACTGTCTGAAAAGTTTTCAGAGTCCTGGGCGGTCACAGTTCAACTTGTAAAAGTCTCAAAAGTTATTATTTTTTTTCCACAGTTTTTAGTCGTTGAGTATGGTTTAGTTCTTTTGGAGATCTCCTGGGTTGTAGTGACATTTAGAAAAATAATGTTCTTGGCTGTTTAACGCAACCTTTCTGATTGGTTATTCATTTTTCTTTACGCAAAACCCTTTCTATATTTTATTTTTTTATCATTAGTTTTCAATTTAAATTTTTTCTCTAGATCATGTACACAAAAATATTAAAAGATCTTTCAGCAATTAGTAGAATAAATTTACCAAATGCTGTCAAAATTAACTTTCAACATCAATACCAAATGTCTGGCACCTGATGTTGCAAAAATTCGAACAAAAATACAAATTCCAACAATTGACACTGACATTCAACTGTTGTGGAAAAAAATCAATACAAACATAAATTTGAGGTATGTGACCTGTTGTGAGTACATCCTCGTGAGCGTTTACCAAAGGGAAGGTGCTTCCAACCTGAAACTGAAGTTGAGCAAACTGCACAAAATGAAAAGGGGAAGGCAAATTTCTCAAACATGAGAGGGAAAGGCAGCTGTTCAAAGAGAACATTTGAACAGTGCGAAGAGACAGGGAGGACTGTGAATGGAAACTCCAGTTTTAAAATCAATAATGTTTATCTAGTACATAGTATTTTTCATATAAAATGTAGTAAGCATAAAAAAGTAAAAAAAAAATGTGAGTTTCACTTAGACTCACGGGGTTTCTTCAAAATTAACTAGGAGGGCGATAGGGCAGGAATTCTAAAATAGAAAGATTAAGGATAGCTGAATGATTTACATATTGGTGACTGACTTTCATCATCATTTCACTACTTAAATTTAACTTTTTCCGATTTTTAATTTTCTCCTGAAATATTTCTTAATATCATCATTGTTTTTATAAAATTTTAACCCTGTAAAATCACTAAAGGTAGTTAAGGTAGGGGTGAAAAAATTTCTTTTAACACAGTTACTAATTCTGTAAAATTATTAATTTGATAACAATTTTAAATATAAACGTTAAGTGCTTTTCCTTTTACAAATCGTGAAAACTGTTTCAATTTCCATTCATCATTTTTTTCCCTCGATACATTTTTTATTAAAATAAGATAACAATGAATCTATATCTATAGTGCCTTCCCTAAAGGGCACAATGTTAATTTTATTTTCAACATACCGGGATTCTAAAAGAATCGTCATGTTCGACATTTACTTTGACAGTGTTCATTTTGCTTTTACTTTTACAATACTAGAAAATTACAAAAATAATATAATAACTGACCTGCTTATAACACCAATTTTTGTACCGTAAATTACAATACTAAATGAAAAAAATTTGAGAGTAAAACGCTCTGATGGTGATCTTGAAAAATAGATTATTGGAGCTTCCACGATTCCACTGTGCAGCGTTCGGCGTTCCCACGGGGATCAAGGCAAAAATGGAAAAAAAAAATCACAATAATGAAATGAATTTTTTGATGACTGTCGCTCACATATATTAAAAGTTGAATCACTTCTTGAATACTTGAAGTTGAATACGGGTGTATCACAAGATTGCGCAGACCGAGACGGGAAAAAAATGGTGAGGTCAGGCGGGAAAGAAAAGTCGGAATCAAAACTGGAACGAACTGGAACAAGGGCATCATCACTTGCTTTGATGTAGTCGACATTGTGTTGGGTGAGCTTTGGTCATTTTTCAAGCTGTTGCATCCAGGAACGCATGCGGAAATCGAAAGCAAAAGTCCTGTAGAACAATGGCGTCTTCACTTCTCACAATGCAGTCACAATCTCAGGCGTGACAAAGGTTGATTTCTTGATCCAACCGCCAAACTTGGTACTCCATCCTGTCGAACTGGTGTGATGACCCGAGTGGTCACCGCTTGAAGAAACACAATCTAGGCCGAAATTAAATGCAATTCCAAATCAAAAAAACAACTGAAGTTTATTCCATGAAAACAACAACATGTTACTCGCATCGAAGTCAACCCGCGTCTATCGTAAAAGCGCCAAAATACAATTATCTCAGATAGGTTACCAGAATTTGGAGGAAGTTAGTGTGTGGAAAGGCGAGGCGTTTTCGCCGAAGAGTAGAAAAAGGGGTTACCAGAACAGAGATAAAGTTCAGAATGGACGATTATAGGTTGTTAGTAATATTATCACACACACATACACATACACACAGATATATATACACACACACACACATATATATATATATGTGTGTGTGTGTGTGTGTGAGAGAGAGAGAGAGAGAGAGTGTGTGTGTGTGTGTGTAAGTAAGTAAGTAATACCCAACAGCTGTAGGCATTCTTTGTGTAGTCAGGTCGAAATGAATCTCCATAGATTTCTAGAACTGACTTTATTCTGGGCATACAATGACGGGGTTTTGAAGTATATTACAGCACACATAAAAGTACATGAAAATTCCGGACCTGCCGGAGTATTTAGCTACGTTACATCTTGATGGACGGAGAAAGGACGAGGCCAGAGGCATCGTGGCGATAGAGCAGCACAGTACAAGTAGAGAGCGAAGACGATGCAAAACATGCACGGGACATCAGCACAGTACGAGGACAGTCACAAAAAGCCCGCGCAAAACCCCTTGCTTTGGCTCATTCGAAGGGTTCATGACCGTCGACAACAGGGGGCCAAAAAATTCTAATTGGTTATCGGGGACCATCTGATCTCGTGCGTCAGAAGTCGTTTGATCTTTCGGGAGGCCTGAGATAAACTCGTGATGTTGAATCATGTTTTGAAAATAACTCTTACTGTTTAGCACGCGTAACGTTAAGGGACAATTTAGCTGGTTAATTCGTTTATCCTTGGGTCATAATTTGAAATAGGAGGCTATACTTTATTGAAATGTTAACGGGAAAATGTTGAATATGCATTAATTAATAAAAGTGAAACGTTATTATTTCTTACTTACTTACACACACACACACACACACACACATATATATGTATATTCCCTAAATGACGCTAATATGTCCGTTCATAGAACCGTGGATAAAGCGATTTATCACTGGAAAATCCATTAATACTCTGAAGATGCCGAGTGTTAATCCCACATTAAAAATGAAGTCTGGAAATGAAGGAGCCTAAAATATTAAAATACCAATGAGTAATGACCGTTCACATGTCAAGCGGTTCATAAATTCTTTTTTTCCCCCTCTATTAATTAACTAGACAATGTTTACATCTTTGTCTCTCTTTTAACGTGTTCGTAAAATAAATAAGGTTCGTAAAATAACGAGTTCGTACTAATGAAATGAAAGGTAATTTATTGCGTTTGGGACCCAAGAAATGACATTAAACTTGAATAATGCTATGCCCCTTTGAGAGAACACCTCACATTTAGAAATAGAAAGTATCTGCAACAGTATAAATGTTATATGGTATGTTGTCTAATGATAACGCAATGGATATCGATCTCTTCTAAACAACGAAAACATACTGCTACTACTGTAGAATACTACAGTATATTTTTTCTTCAACTGGCATTCAATTGACTGCTAGTTTGATTCATCGTTCATGCTTCGCTGACATCTGTAATTGCCAATTTTTTACTGAAAAAAAATAAAATGAGCCCAGAGATGTATCAAGCGTTGCTAAGTTCGTGCACCTCTAACTTATATTCGAGCAAAATGTTTCGCGACGAACGGACAACCTCAGCTTCAAATTCACATTTTTATATCGTACTTTGTCAAGAAAGGTCACATGAAATAAACTCCTGATGTACGGACATTTCTATTAGACTCTGCCGGGTAAAGGTAAGACTCTTACGGCAACTGTTTCTCTCTCTCTTTATATATATATATATATATATATATATATATATATATATATATATATATATATATATATATATATTATATATATATATATATATATATATATATGTGTGTGTATATGTATGTATGTATGTATGTATGTATGTATGTAGTAATAATACCCCACTATTATGAATCTAGTGCGTATTTTAAATTATCCTTGTTTCCTCTCAATAGAGTTCAGCCCCTTTTCCCCAGTTATGATCTAAAAATAAACGACCTAACCAACCATATTATCCCTTAAATCCACGCACGCAAAACAGTAAAGTCATTTTTAAATCATGATTTAACATCACGAGTCTATCTCGCGCCTTGCGAAAGATCATAAGACTTTTGACTCACGAGGTCAGATGTTCGCCGATAGCCAATTAGAAGTTTTTTGGCCCCCTAGTGTCAGGGTCATGAAACCTTCGTATATAAGCCAGAGCAAGTGTTTTCCGCGGGCATTTTTCTGTCTGTTCTATGCATTTGTCCTGGTGTCGTCCCTGCTTCCCCCTTTTTTTTAATCTTTGCATAGCTCCACCGTCCGTCCAGGTTTGCCCCTACAGTATAATGTCCACCGATACTAAAGCTCCGGCATCTCCTGGCTAGTTTATTTTTACCAATTTGTGAAGTCAGCCGTATTGAATGAGTACTGAAATGTTTTGTACAGTGTGCAGTCTTCGTTATTCGGACTAATCAAAATATTTCACGGACTTTATGCTTATCATGCCTGTTATGCGTGCTTCTTCAATGCCTCTCCTCGAGTGTTCCGCAGCGTCCACGGCTACCAAATTTCATGACACCCCGGGATGTGCCGTTCTTACAACAGAGAATGATCTCCTCCACTACACGATGGATTTTTTATTATATATATATATATATATATACCAAGAACAATTTGCGAATTTCTTCGTAAAATAACCTCTAAATAGCGAAGTGCATTCTCTATTTAACGAGCTTTTTCTTGTGATCTAATAATTTTTTTCTCTCCATATTTCTCTCCATATTTCTGAATATTTCAAACTTATTCTTTTTCTTAACACATTCTAGGGTGATCAATGACCTTGAACTGGTTTACTAGCCGTCTAACTCACTGAGAGCAGTAAAATAGATGTCATTCTTTACATTTCAGCCAGGAAATGCAACCTTTATTCCCCCCCCCCCACCCTGTCCACTTCTCTAGAGAAACTTTCACTAATCCCCTTTCACTCTCGGTGTGTTCTGGAACTATTATCCCCTTTTCTAGATTGTTGATTAGAGTCGTGCTGGTAATTTCGGTTCCTGTAGCTGGAAAATGTCGAAGCGAAACTGCTTGAGCATATAAGAAAAAATGTAATTCTTCATGAGGTGGATAAAGGCGTGAAGTAAAAGGATATTGCTTTAAAATTTGGTATTCCCCCAAACAGCTTCTCAATCATAATAAAAAATCGTGATAAGATACAAAATTAGGATTCATCGAATTCTTGTTCACAACGTTTAAAAACACGTGTCTATGAAGATGTGGATGAGGCAGTTTTGAAGTGGATACACACAATGCGAGATAAAAATGTTCCGATCTCTGGGCCTTTCATAACTGAGCAAGCTCTTCGATTTGCGAAGGCATTGGGATATGACGAATTTCGAGGAAGCAATGGATGGCTTGGAAAATTTAAGACAAGACACGGAGTTATAGCAAAAGTAAGATCTGGTGAAAGTAAAGATGTTGATGATAACGATAGTGAAAATTGGATAACGGAGACACTGAGTAAAATTTTAAGAGACTGAAAACCAGAAAGCATCTTTAATGCGGTTGAGACTGCTTTATTTTTTCAATGTTTGCCTCAAAAGACATTAACATTTAAAATGGAAAAATGCTTTGGAGTAAAACAAAGCAAAGCAAGATTAATTGTCATATTAGGTGCAAATATGACTAGACATCAGAAATTCAAACCATTATTTCTCGGAAGAAGCAAAAATCCAAGATGTTTAAAAGGCGCAACATCTTTGGAGGTTGATTATGACTTTAACAAAAACTATTGGATGACGTCAGAAATTTCCAAAGCACGGAGCCATGATGTCACAGATCTTACTATTCGCAACAGTTTTGCCAAAGCTGGATTCTTTGTCAGCAACGAGAATACGACAAGTACGGGGGATAAAGACAATATTCTCTTAGAAGAACTTCAAAGAATGTGGATACATCTAAGGGCAAAAGAAGATATTAACGATGATGTGCTGATTGATGATTTTCTTTCACTTGATTCTGAAGCTGAAACCTCGGAAACACTAACTGAATTGGATATTTTGGACAGTGTGAAAAATAAAAACAATTCAGCAATGGATTGCGATGAAGACGAAGATGGAAATAATCATGATGCAGAAATCAACAAAACTTCTTATGATGAAATGCTAAAATCATTTGAAAGTTTTTTTACAAGCTTAACCTGACTAATTTGGATGATAAGAGGGGAAGGGATGTAGGGGTAGAGTACTGTACTTTTAACTTTCTAGATAAAGATTTCGAGTATTTAAAACTACCTACTATTGTACATAATAATTCTAAATTAATACCAATCAAGGATTGTGGGAAAATCGCTATTGCGTTTAAATATCAAAAAACGTTAAGGGACTTAATCTGCAACTATAACTTTTATTGTCATAACTTAGGCAAAATTTCTAATTCTGATTGTAATTGTCTTATTGAGGAGTTTAAAAACTTTGTAAATCCAACTTTGGGGCATATCGTAACAGGGGATCTTAATATTATTAATGATGTTAGGTTGAGGGAAGTTCTACGTAAGGGCTCAAAATTTAGGGTAAGAAATAAGGTAAATTTAAAGCAAATTTTAAGTTCTATCACTAAAGATTTAGACTACTTTATTATAAAATTAGCAAGGAAGTACAATTGGCCTATCGAAGGTTTTATGGAGTGGAAGGTACATATTTTACAGGATATAAAAAGGAATTATGAAGAGTTTGGTATGGTGTACAAGAGGGGTTTCTTTTTAAACAAAGTTCTATACAGTAAAATTAAAGTTTTAAAAAATAAGTTTATTATTACGGTTGTTGATAAGTCGGCAAATAACTTTGGTTTTATGTGTAAAGATTATTTTAAGCAGTTAATTTCTAGGGAATACAACTCAAATAATACCTATCAAAAAATTAACCTTACCAAAAAAGAAATAGATAATAGGTTTTTAGCTTTCAGCAAAAAATTTAAGTTTAAGATTAATAGCTTAAAATACCCGTACCTGTTTCCTACAATAAAATTCCATAAAGTACCTACTAAATTTAGGTTTGTTACTTGTAGTACAAATTGTTATAACACTTTGTTCAGTAAAAAGTTCTTTAGCTATTTAAAAATTATTCTAAATAAAATTAAGGTTACCGAAAAAAGCTTTATTATAAATAATAACCAGGATATTCTACATTTTTTAAAAAGTAAGAATATAGATAGCATTTACACGTTTGATTTTGAAAACCTGTTTACCAGTATTCCTCATGATAATTTAATGATTATATGTTCAGAAATCTATGATGCTTATTTAGATAGTACTTTAATCTTAAAATGTGACTGGATTGATTTATGTAAATTTAATATTTTTGAAAACTATCTCTTTAACGGCTTATGTTTCTTTAAACAGATAAAGGGTATACCTATGGGAAATAGCTACTCTAGTGCATTTGCCAACCTATTCTTACATTTTTACGAAACTAAATTTCTTAACTCTAATAATATTACCGGTTTTAGATATATTGATGACCTCATAATTTTTAACTGTAACGATTTGGAGTTTCTTAATCAAATCTACCCAAAGGAACTTACTTTAAACCGGACTAACGAAAATAATCTTTGTGCGACTTATCTGGATTTAAAAATTAATATTCAAAATAGGGAAATAAAAATAGGAATTTATGATAAAAGGTTAGATTTTAACTTCGAGGTTATTACTTTTACTAATTTCCATAGCAATTTAAACTATAAAATTTATTATAATATTTTTTACTCACAACTTTACAGAATAAAAAACATATGTAACAATGCTGGGGATTTTTTGGAGGCATGTAGTATTTTCGAGGAAAACTTAAGAAAAAACGATTTCCCTAAAAACTTTCCCTAAAAAATTTAAAAGTTTTAAAAAAATGGCATTTAGACTCAGGAATTTTTAAAGTTGTTTAGAATAGTATTTGTGTTTTTGGTTAAGTTGTAATGGGAGGTGGAGATATAGTAATGTTACAATGACGTAACCATTAGGATAGTACTGGCTGCTGTTTTGCTATAACCGTCACTTACGGAATTAGGGTGTGTAGGCACCGTTTATATTGCATTAGGATTTTTGTGTGCTTGCTTGTAAGGTTCGTTGAGCCCATACAGTAAGTTGTGTTTGTCTTTTCATTTTCTTCTTGACTAATTGCTTCATTGGGGAACTCGGGGCCTTGGGATGTCTTTTGGGATTACCTGCATCCTATTCAGAAAGTTCCCCTTGAGGTAATTGACATGGTTAGGCCCCCTGATGACGTGACCTGTCGATTACCTCTGTCGTTTTATGGTTCAGTTCCGGCTCTTATGCAGAATCTTGCCGTTGGTGCGTGGATGCCCAGAGTGCTTGATCTCTGTTTGTTTTTGTCTATTTTAGTATAATTTTTTATCTATATATGTTGGATTATTTATTAATCTATCCAGTACGTACATAAGAAATCGAACTTTTGGCATTCCGGCTCTATGGGCTTTACTTTTAAAACAATGCTCACGCTGCACCAAAATACCTTAGTGTCTGTAAATTTTCTATTTCTCTTCTCACTATAAAAAAAGATAATCCTATTTTATTACAGAGATAAAGTCTAGAGGTACGCTTTTTCGAATTTTACATCATTCCATGTATTAAGCGCATTTATCCCCCCCCCCCCCCAAGGCATTTTGTCTTTCTTTCAAAGCAATGCTAATCCAGTTCTGAAAGTCGCTTCATAATCAATTCTCAACTTTTTTATTTTCGTTTTATCTGTAATTAATATATGTATGTATGTATGTATGTATGTATATGTATATATATAAGTATATGTATGTATGTTTATGTATGTATGCATGTATGTAAATGTATATAACCCTACATATGTATATAACCATACATATAACCCTATATATACATATATGTATATATAGGGTTATATGTATGTATGTATATGTAATTTATGTATATGTATGTATATGTATGCATGTATGTATATGTACTTATCTATGTATGTATGTACTAATATGTTTCGTTCGAGTAAAAACTCTGAGTATTTTACCATAATGGTAGAATGTTCTCGTCGGTTAGAAGAGATCAAGATCCATTGTGCTTTCTCTTTGCATTTGGCAGGCTTTCTGCAATCCTGTCAGTTTAAGTTTTGCAGCATCGGATAGAGAGAAACATTGACATGAAATCGGGAATAAATAGGCAATGGCTCAAATTTATGAAATCGAAATAGCGCACTAATTAGGTTGAGGATTTTTTTTTCCATATGCGAATTTCTTCAGTTAAAATTAACAAACGATGGAAACAAAAAAAAAACTCTCTGCTAGCATAATTTTTATTTTCTGATGGAGATTTCGAAGAAAGAGATTTTCCACATGACTTCGTAAATGGAAGTGCTTAAAATTAATAAAGCAGAAGGTTCTTCTCTCTGCATATCGAGGCGTTTATTAAATAAACAGTTTTCCCCATTTGTCACCCTACAATTGCGTTCCCTTTCTTTCTTCTCCCAGCCGGCAAAAATAGCTGTTCCGAGCCAATGATAACTCCTCCTGATTAGTTGATTAAAATCTTTTTTCTCCCCAGTGATGAGGTAGTTTTCATTTACTTGGCTTTAAGGCGTGCTGCTAACACAATTATAAGAATGCACATGGTAATAATACTCCATCCTCCGCTCTCAGATCTACTCCTTCGGAGGCGCCGACCGATTTTATCGATCTGTTCCAGAGCGTGATCTTTAATGTTTGCATAGAAATGTTTACCTCGTTTTTCTTTATTTTACGATTCGAGGCCGGCCCCATTGTTAACGCCTATTAAAATAAATGGGCCGGCAATCAAATGAATGGCCGATGCTTTGCTCCCGGGAAAATTATTCATAAAATTTCATTTACTGGCCGGAATTTTAATTTATATGGCCGGAATAGCTTTCTAGGAAAGTGCCGCACTTTTATTCAGTCTTCAGAAGATTAAAGTGATTTTTTTTCTTCGTTTGTTTGTTTCCACTTCCCCCTCCTCAACAAAAGATATATAACTTATCGATAGCTGTAAATTTCGTAACACAAGCATATTTGTTTTGCTTTCAACAATGATAGGTTACAGTAATAAAACAGTAGGAAATGAGGAACGGGTCTGTATGTACCATAACATCAGTATTTCCTAACCGGTGGTACGAGAAAAAAACAAGAAGTGGTTCGCGAGGCTCAACAGTGAGAGATTACAGTAATAAAACAGTAGGAAATGAGGAACGGGTCTGTAAGTGCCATAACATCGGTGGTTCGTAACCAGTTGTACGAGAAAACCCAAGAAGTGGTCCGCGAGGGTCAACAGTGATAGGTTACAGTAAAAAAACAGTAGGAAATGAGGAACGGGTCTATATGTGCCATTTCATCAGTGGTTCGTAACCGGTTGTACGAGAAAACCCAAGAAGTGGTACGCGAGGCTCAACAGTGATATATTACAGTAATAAAACAGAAGGAAATGAGGAACGAATCTGTATGTGCTATTACATCAGTGGTTAGTTACCAGTTGTACGAGAAAAACCCAAGAAGTGGTCCGCGAGGTTCAACAGTAATAAATTACAGTAATAAAACAGTAGGAAATGAGGAACAGGTCTGTATGTGCCATTACATCAGTGGGTCTTAACCGGTTGTACGAGAAAAACCCAAGAAGTGGTCCGCGAGGCTCAACAGTGATATATTACAGTAATAAAACAGTAGGAAATGAGGAACAGGTCTGTATGGGCCATTACATGAGTGGTTCGTTACCGGTTGTACGAGAAAACACAAGAAGTGGTCCGCGAAACTCAACAGAGATAGATTACAGTAATCAAACAATAGGAAATGAGGAACAGGTCTGTATGTGCCATTACACCAGTGGTTCCTAACCGGTGGTACGAGAAAACCACATAAGTGGTCCGCGAGGCTCAACAGTAATAGATTACAGTAATAAAAGAGTAAGAAATGAGGAACGGGTCTGTATGTGCCATAACATCAGTGGTTTGTAACCGGTGGTACGAGAAAAACCCAAGATGTGGTCCGCGAGGATCAACAAAGATAGATTACAGTAATAAAACAGTAGGAAATGAGGAACGTGTCTGTATGTGCTAGAATATCAGTGTTTCCTAACTGGTGGTACGAGAAAAACCCAAGAAGTGGTCCGCGAAGCGAGGAGGGATAAAAAATGAAATTGGTTTCACCATTTCAAAACGACCGAAAATTAAATTATTTTCTTTCAAAACTGCGAATAACATTTTATTTTGAGTTTCCATATTTTTGTTCCAGTTCTAAAAATTCCTGTATTTCTTTAACTTTCTGACGTTTTGAGTACGAAAAAAATCCTTGGTCGGCTTCAAAATTTCTAATACAGGGCCTCCGAAAAAAGTATGTTTCGATAGGGTCAACCCTCGACGCCCCTAGTCTGACCCACAAATGGTTAGGAACCCCCTGCATTAGACGAATACAAGTAAGTTTATGGGAAAATTTTCTTAATTGATTTTTACTTATATGAACCTGTTGTAATCTATAATGTAAAAAATGCACTTTTTATACTTGAGTTTTGCAAATTCAATCAAATTTTAATTTTAATTCCTCTCTCTCCCCCATATGAAAACTAAATCAGGAAAATACACGACATCTTAAATCCCACAATAAGAATGAAAAATGGCAACTAATTCCGAATAGGTAAATATAGTTCTATAAGGTGGTCCAGCAAGAGGTGCGATTGTCATTCTCACTCGAAAGTCGCTCAACTCTTTGATAAACAGTGGTGTTTTTAATACCGGCAGTACGTGGGAGTGGGCAGCAAGCAACTCGAATAATTATAACTTCAGATGGAAGAGGGTTGGAAAAAAATCTTTGTGTGGAGGCGTTGAATATTGAATCATGCCCTTTAACAGGTTAGAAGCTCCTTTTAAATCGTAGCACTCGCTCCTTTTCTTTTGTTATTATTCTTTTCTAATTTAAATCTCATTTTCATTTTTCAGTTTTTATGATCCTCTAGTTTATGCATTATACAGTTTTGTAATGTTTACTTTTCTTTAGCCGTCTTTTGTTTGTTTGTTTCTGCTGTCTTTATGAATTACTTTTCCACTTCCTTTTTTTTTTCGCCGCTCTAATCTGATAAATGTTGTTTTTCTCCTTCGCTTTGTCAGTTCGTTTGCTTTCGAAGTGGAGGTGATTTTTCTCTCAGAAAACTGCGTAGGATACTGATTGCTGTATGTAGACTAGGGTTTCTCAACCTGTGGATCGCGATCCCCAAGGAGGGTCTTCGCTAATTTTTTTTTCCTGCGGGGTGCGGTGGTCACAGTTTTATTCTATTAGAATAATTTTTCAGCGAATATCCCCGGAAAAATGTGTCAATATTTATTTATCTCTTTATTCTAAAAAAAAGTAACTCCCGCTGCCGCTGTCAAAAGCTTGTCACGCTATGTCCTTCGATACCGCTGGGAGTATGGGGTCGAGAGCGATACCAATGGATGCAGAAAAATAGGGAGACCAAAGTAAGACATATCTCATCTTCGTCGGACTTTAAGTTTTTTTTTAAAATTTATGTTTTGTGGAAAAATATTGACTTTTTCATCTTCAGATTACGATAACTCGTCAAAAAATGATCATAGAATTTTGTTTACAATCTAAGACAACAGACATTTCTCTTTCAAACTAGACCCCATTTGTTTAAAAATATTTTAAAACAGACTAATATTTTCATCAAAAAATGAAACGCAGTATTTCAAGAAATATCGTCCCCTATGTGGATGTAGTATCGATGCTCCTCGAGTTTTTATCTTACAAAGAAAATATTTACATCATCTGGAAGCCGAAAGCTTTCATATTCATATAAACCTCATTTCGAGTCTCTATCTTATATTTTTGATTTTTAATTGAATTTTAAAGCTGATAATTCAACAGTGATGAAACGCCCTTCGCATTAAGGGTAACAGTAGTAAATGGATAAATAGTAAATTGTAATAATCTATATATATACAACGCGTAGGTATGCGGCACAAAAATCGACAATATTTGTAAACTCCGAATGGCAACGGCTGCCAGTACCAGATGTAAACATTAGCGGCCGTCCCCAATTTGCAACCGCGTGTCAACATGGATTTACGCGCTGAAATCAGGAATGTTAGAAAGCGAGCTGCACGATCAAGTGAAAATTGGGAACAGTCTCTAGAATGAAAGCAAAGAAATAATTCATTCAGAGAGAGGTGGGAAAGAGAGAGCATAAATAATCTCGAGGTTAGGCTTAACCGTCGCCAGCATAGCAATAAACAACCAGTAATATTTAATTTTCTACACTTTTTTCAATACTTGCTGAATTTTTCCTCCATTTTATAAGTGAAGAAATTGTCTCAACAATTTATTATTTGATATGATTAAGTGTAGATATCTGAATTGTGAACAGTAATACATACAGAGAGTGATGTAATCGACACTATATTTTAAAATTTTCCCCAACAATTTCTTATTTGTTGTAATGATAAAGTGTAGATATCTTAATTTTGAAAAATAGTACATACAAAGAGGGATGTAATTTTTAAAATCATTGATGTTGGGTTTCTTAGTCTTATCTTTAACTGTTTTCTGGGGTAATGGAAATTCACATTTTTTGATCACGATGTTCTAGAATCAGCCTTATAGAGAATACCCCTTACAACATATATTTGTGATGACAGGTAATGGTAACATTCCTTACACATGTTACTTTCAGTTGCGTTGTTTTGCAAAAGAAAATATAAAACTAAAAGCGACCATGCTGGTCGCGCAGCGGCTAGTTCATAATAAAAACATTATAAATCCAATCAAATATAATATAATGTAATAAATATAATATCACAAAATTTTGAATAAAACATACAAATATAAAAATTTAATTTAAATAATAAATTTAATTTAATTTAATTTTGTTTACTATACTTATATATTACTGCCACTGAATCTTATAAATTAAATTCAACCAGTGGAAATCTTTGTGTACTTAGGCAAGAAAATCTTGCTGGATGTCATTTTTATGTTTTTTAAATTTGTATAATATATTATGCAGTAAAAGGTAGAAACAATAATTTACTTCTTGTATAGTTCTTTATGTTACTTCAAAGCTTCCATCAACAATGGAATCCAAATTGAGAACTTTCCAGCACCAAATATGATAAAAAAATTGTGTTGTTTAGAATTTATTTTTACCATGTTTTTATTAACTAGCTTTCTTGTTTGTGTGTTTGTGTGTGGGTTTGTCAAGTACAAAACTTGCAATCGATTTTTAACTAACTTCCCGACTAGATAGACATTTGAAATTTTTAGAATAGCTCAGAACACGATGACAATGCATTTTTAAAATACTTTTAGCCCTCTTTAAGCAGAATTAAATTAATTTTCAGTTTTTTCAGTTAATTTTGTTTTGTATACTGGTGCAGCCATCTATTGGCCGGAACGGGAACGAAAAGTTATATGCAAGTAAACTTCCAATTAACTTCATTTTCTTTCAAGTTGATGGGATAATTCATCAAAAAAATTGTTATTAAATATTTATTAATATATAGAATTGTCAAGTTTATATGATTCAACAGAAAATTTAAAAACATGGTATATAAAAAGTTCTTTTTTCTTGTAATTATTCTATCCCTAATACAGCAAAGTGTTACATTACTGTAGGGAGTAATGCCTTTTTAAGGGAAAAGTTTCATTTAAAGCGCAAACTGAGTTCGCTAGAAATCTACCGCTTGTATTGCGTAGTCAGTTAAAATCGCTGTTATCTACTGCTTATGGCATACACATTCTAAACGTCAGTTTGTCCATGTTCAATCTGTGCTGTCACTTTGGACCTTACTACTGCAGTTTCCCCGCTGGAGAAAAGCAATTTTATTTAGCAATTTTATTTAGTGATCTTGTATTGTTATATAATTCCGAATACATACGGAATGTGCATTATATTTCGAGAGATTCTGTTCTGTTCTGCACAGAGATAAAAAAATAAAAAGGTTCGTGTGTGAACTCACTTTTGCCGGGTTGAAATCCAATGCACAGAGGAACTCGCTTTTGGTGAGTCGAAGAACCCAGATTGGAAAGTGGGTCTTACACCCCACTTCCGGAAACCGATATATTTATCTTGCGGATTTCGAACCTCACTGATTGGGTGTATTAAGCTAGTTGTCTGTTGAGCCTATATATATATATGAAAAGTATTAATTAGGAAAGGACTAATTATTTTAAAATTTAACTTTGGCATTAAACGCCACTATTTTCACAGAGCACAGGACGCGCTTCGCGCAAAATAGGAGGGAAATTCCCCGTTTCATTATATAACCTTGACTTGCGTCTGTGGTCAGTCGAACGAATGTATTTTTAGAGCAAGCATAGGCGTTCGAGGAGTGAAATTGTTACATAATTTCAGACTTGGACAGGATTCTAGAATATTTCACAGGGCATGCGCGAAAGTTTTGCGCCTAAGTTTTACCAAAGGGTTTAGCATAGCGTTTTGCATTTAGCATAGCGTTTTTTTCCCCAGGGATTTCGAATTGAGCGGAGCGCGCGTCAGAGGTTAGAGATCGAAACAATGGCACGGATTGAATCGGGTTAATTAATAATGATTTAAATAAAGGACCTAGATAGAACTAATTGTCTTTAATTCCACAGGCCTACGATTGTACTGACTGCATAGATTTAGAATAACTATTAAGAGGGGAACGAATTAAGAGGGAGTACGAGAATTTAAGCTCGTAATATATATATATATATATATAGTCGATTCCGGCTAATCGGACCACATCGGGACGCGATCATTTTGGTCGTAATAACCGGCTGGTCCGATTATTTGGTGGTCCAATCAATCGGATTCGACCTTATCAACCGGATTATCCAGATTAACCGGATGTATATATATATATATATATATATATATATATATATATATAGAGGCTTCGAGGAAGTAGGAGGTGTAGGGTAACAAGATTGTCCAAAGTGGGGACGTAGACAGAAAATGGTTGAGAACTACTGATTTAATGTATATCAAAATGTCTCTTGAATTGCAGTTTCTGATGCAGGAACATTATTTCATCACATTTAAAGAAATATATGCATTATGTTCGCCGTTTGATTTCATATACCACGAAGAATTTTGACCAAGATGAATCAATCACTCTTGGCATGAACGATAATTTCTCTCAGAATAAGTCAGAAAGAATAGGACTGCACTGAACTGAGTTTTCGAGAAATGGTGATGAAAGGTAGTTTTACAACAACCACCTTGTGAGCTATTTGGGGACTCCGGCCGTCAATTGAGAGCCGAAGCCTTCAAAGGACTCGGCAAAAAATGTTTTCTAAAGAGCTCGTGTTTAAAAAATTTGGGAATAGATTTCATCTAAACAAAATTATGAAATACCATAAAATCCATTTAAGAGCTGCTAACATTGAAAAATTGGTCTATTCCTTAATTTCTTTGTTTTCGCGATTTAAATTGGGCTTTCAATTTTTCATGTCTCGTTGAAGATATCGTACTCAAGAAGTACCTTATCGGATTTCTAATATGCAATCTACATAAAAAATATAAACGTGAATACTAGTAAAATCAAAAGGTCAATAAAATTATCATGGATTTGATAATATGTTCAAAATCTCTCCTGAATTAACGTAATATATTAATAATTACAAGATAAAAGGAACATTTTATATACCTAGTTTTAAAATTTTCTATTGAATCTTATAAACTTGACAATTGTATGTATTAATATATACTTTTTAAAATTTTTTTGATGATTTATCCCATCAACTTGAAAGAAAATGATGTTAATTGGAATATAACTTGCGTTTAACTTTTCGTTCCCGTCTCGGCTGATAGATGGCTGCTCCAGTCTACAAAACAAAATTAACTGAAAATGAATTCAAATCTGCTTAAAGATGGCTAAAAGTATTAAAATAATGCACTGTCATCGTGTTCTGAGCTATTCTAAAAGTTTCAAATGTCTAGCTAGTCGGGAAGTTAGTTAACAATCGATTGCAAGATTTGTACTGGACAAACACACAAACAAACAAGAAAGCGAGTTAATAAAAACATGGAAACAAGTAATATAAATTTTTTTTTTAAAGTCAATTCCTACTTAGGTTAACAAAGAAAAATTGGAGTGTGAAGTGATAGTAGGAATTGAAAAAAAAAGATTGCGTGCCAGAACCTTGCCTACTGTGCGAGATTAGAGGGGAAGGAAGAGAGAGAAAAAGTTTGTCAGGTTGCGGATTCGATCCCGCAACCTACAGGACGTTAGGAGCCTGCGCTACCGCAGTGCTACCGTTTACATAATAAGAAGAGGGAAATTACCATTTAAGAGCAAGAAACGCTCTAGTTCTCTTTCTACTGAAAGGGCTCCCATATAAAACTAAAATTGATTAATTAAATTTAATTAATGAATTAATATTTGAACAAACTGTATTAACATCAAGTGTCATCCACTACAAGTTTAAAAAAATGTATTTGAACTTGAGTGGATGAATAAAAAGTATTTTATTAACGATTGAAATTTTGAACAAGATATATAAATATATATATATAGGCAGAGTGTGAACTAACAGTAGGAATTGAAAAAAGCCAATGATCTGTTAATAAAAGTCAACGAATGCTAACATTCCGATGTCAAAAAAATCGTGAAGGGTGAGGAATCCACAAAATAAGTTTACACGGTACATTTTAAAGAGAAGATAAAGTCTAAGCTGTTGCAAAAGCGACGATATGTAGTTTCATAAATGCGTAATATATCCCGTACATACTCTGGAGTATATAGTATAATTCTAAAGCAAGGAAGTGCTCCGAAATATTTCACTTTTTCTCCCCGAAAGATATTACGCAGGCTAATAAGAGACGGAGATGATATATTTCGTCTAATTTAAGGCTCCGTTTAATCAGCAGTAGACAGATGGCAAGCCGAAGAGGCGACAGTTATGAATTCGGGCTCTGAAATTTATTGAGACGCGGTTCACTCGAGGGGAAAGTAATAACGCGCTCGATGTCTGCTATAGTCCGCTGAAAGGGATTCATCTCAAAGGAGTGCTTCCCTATTACAAGTCGTATCCCAACCGTCCTAGTCTCATTATGTGACATAACGTTCAGTCGTGATTCGCCGCGTATATCTTATTTCCTGCATGCTTCGATAAAATGCTCGAATGTCGTATATGACCGGCGTTTATCTGGAGGCAGTTCGTAAAAATACTCTTCCAAACGAAAGGAACAATGAAAATGTTGTTTAGTTTCATATAATTTGATACTGGAGTGTTAACATTTCCGCCTTAAAGATATATATATATATATATATATATATATATATATATATATATATATATATATATATATATATATATATATAGGTAGATAGATAGATATATACCGACTACGTGTAAAACGTAGATGGGGATGAAATTTTCGAAATTTATCTTATTCCTGTTTCTTAAAGAATGTTAATTTCTATTTCCAAATCCGCTTTTATTTTTTCTGTACGATCATTAGAAAGGAAATGAGAGCGATCGAAAGAAGAGCAGCTGTCTATTTCAATACGAGTGAAAAGTTGCGTTCTTTGTAGACCTTGTCTTTCAACAAAAATTTAAACGAATATTGTGATCGCTCGAAATAGAATCATGATATGTCTATGAAATTTTAATAATACTAAGAAAGTAATGAACGACCGATATGGTTATTTCTGGATTTGTGGATGCATTTAAAGAAAAAGTCATGAAAAATGATTGACTTGCATAGAATCGTCTGAAATTTCCTTTAGATTCCAAAATATAGATTCGCTTTTAGATCATTGAAGTCACTAGTATTTTAGGTACATAAGATAAAATGATATTTAAGATATATGCGTAACTTTTTTTTTTGTAGAGCTAAATCGGTTTATGTAAAAATTTGCTCCATTTCGACCAAAACTCTTCGACTTCGTGAAAAGTTGCAATGATGGTATATTTTATCCTTATTTTCGTATTTTGGAGCTCTAGTTCTTCGTAAAATAAGACAGAAACTTTCGCAATTACAGTTTTTGAAAACAAATGAACTTAGTCGGATACCTTAATTCTTACGTATGTATATTTGTCGAGGAGATTCTTTCCCGTGTTGAAGGAATATTAAAACTGACGGAATCTCGCTGTTTTATTTTCTTCGGACTGCATGGAATTCACTAGCTCCCTTTCGGACTATTTTGTCCCACACTCTCACTGAAATTTCGGCTTCGAACATCGGGTTTGATCCGGAAATCAGAATTCCACTGAGACCATCTGCATTCCATAATACCTCCCAGACAAGATGCTTTAAAATTAATTCAGAATATTTAATTTAAACGATTGTTAAATGAGCTTTATTTATAAATTCTTCCCATTTTGTATATATATATATATACATATATATATATATATATATATATATATATATATATATATATATATATATATATATATATATATATATATATATATATATATATATATATATATATATATACACAGTCCAGTCATATTAATGTGACCACCGCCTACTTTTGACGTCATCGTTAAATAACCAATCGCAGAAGGCACGTGTCATGAGCAAATTTGGTGGATATATAAAGTGTGTTGTAGGCATTCGGAAAACATTTCAGTTTCTGCAGTCATGCAGAAATGGAGTGATTTATCGGACATCCAAAAGGACATGATCATTGGATGTCGGGCCAAGGGTGGAAGCATTTCCGAAACAGCTAATTTTGTAAACTGTTCGCGGGCCGCAGTGGTAAAAGTATACCGTGCATGGCAAAATGGCACTATCCAAAATCACCAACGGGGCAAATGTGGTGCACCACGGGCCATAGATGGCAGAGGGAAACGACGGCTGCGGAGATGCGTTCTGGTGAATAGACGTGCAACCGTTGAGCAACTAACCGTCCAGATGAACCGAGGGGCCACCAACAGTGTCTCCACAACGACGGTTCAGTGAACGTTTCTGCGTATGGGCCTCCGCAGCAGACGCCTGGTTAATGCAACTATGCTGACTGCTGTTCGTCGGCGACGAAGGCTGGAATTTGCACGCCAGTACCTCAACTGGACTTCCACTGAGTGGAAACAGGTGGCTTTTGCCGATGAATCACGTTTTATGCTCCATCGGACAGATGCACGTTGGCATATACGTCGTGACACGCCTGAAAGCAAACACCCTGCAACAATTGCTGGACAGGGTCCAAGCTAGAGAAGGGAGCATTATGGTCTGGGGAATGTTTTCGTGGTATTCTCTGGGATTACGCATCATTGTAGACGGCACGATGGATCAACACAGGTATGCATCTATCCTTGAAGACCATTTTCTCCCCTGTATGCGAATTGTTTTTCCTCAGGATGATGGCATCTACCAGAAGGACAATGAGACGTGTCATGAAGCTCGCAGTGTACGTGCGTGGTTCGAAGAGCACCATTATGAGTTTACCGAACTCCCTTGGCCAGCAAATTTCTCGAAAATGAACCCAATAGAGAATCTGTGGGACTAGCTCGATCGGGTTGTTCGCACCATGGATCCTCAACCGCGTAATCTAGCGCAGCTGGCCACGGCACTGCAGTCGGCATGGCTCAACATCCCAGTGAACACCTTCAGGAACCTAATTGACTCTCTTCCTGCACGTCTCGCAGCGGTCCGCTCTGCGAAAGGTGCTTTTTCTGGATTTTGACAGGTGGTTACATTAATGTGACTGGACTGTGTACATATATACATATATATACATATATATATATATACATACATATATACATATATACATATATACATACATATATATATATATATATATATATATATATATATATATATATATATATATATATATATATATATATATATATATATATATAATATATATATATATATATATATATATATATATATATATATATATATATATATATATATATATATATACACTCAAGAGCCAAAACATTATGACCACCTGTCAATAACAAGTTGGCCCACCTTTGGCGCGCAGCACAGCTTCAACCCGCCTTGGCATGGATGCCACAAGTCCTTGGTAGATGGCCGGAGACAGATTGTACCAGATGCTTAAGCAACGGTCACGCAAATCCGAGATACTGCGAATTGGTGGTCTTTGAACTTTGAGTTGCCGTTCCATGACATCCCAAATGTGTTCTATCGGATTGAGATCCGGTGAGTTAGGCGGCTAGGACATTAACTGGAATTCAGCATCATGTTCCTGGAACCACTCCAACACAATTTTAGCCTTGTGACACAGGGCGTTGTCCTGTTGGAACATTCCATTTCCAGTTGGAATAACAGAGGCCATGTAAGGGTGCAACTGGTCCGCAATGATGTTCAGATACCCTGTAGCATTCATGGTCTGCTCTACCACAACCACGGGTCCCAGAGAAGCCCAAGAGAACGTCCCCCAAAGCATAATACCGCCACCACCGGCCTGTGTATGACCTACTGTACATTGAGGGAGCAACAGTTCGCCTGGAAGACGGCGTATCCTTGCATGGCCTTCGGCGTGATGAATGACAAACCGTGATTCATCTGACCAGGAAACTCTCTCCCACTGATCCGTGGACCAGTCGCGATATTCTCGGGCCCAGCGCAGGCGCAGTTGGCGATGGCGCTTGGTCAACAAAGGCACACGAGTGGGACGTTTGCTGCGTAGCCCCATATCCAACAGTGTCCGCTGAACAGTGTGCTGCGATACTATTCTACTTGGCCCTGCATTGTATTGGGCTGTCAGCTGAGCCACTGTCTGGCTCCGGTTTTGCTTCACCATGCGAGACAGTCTCCGACGACCTTTTTCTTTGATAACGTGTGGACGTCCAACACCATGTCGTCTATTGCTGGTTTCACCGTCATCCATCCACTTTGCATAAGTACTAACAACTGTAGGTCGCGAACAACCCACGAGTCGTGCAATTTCGGAAATACTTGTTCCGAGCCTTCGAGCCATTACAATCTGCCCTCTATCAAAGTTGCTTAGATCCGCAGCCTTTCCCATCACACACAGAAGTAAGTTAAAGAATGATTCTTCAGACTCTCTAGCAGCAGTTAAATACCACTTCCACCTGATCACGTGCCTTCCATGTCATCCAGGCGAATTCATTGCAAAATGTAGGGGTGGTCATAATGTTTTGGCTCTTGCGTGTATATATACGTACATATATATATATATATATATATATATATATATATATATATATATATATATATATATATATATATGTGTGTTAAGCATTAACTGGGAAATCAAGGGGGCTTCGAAATAAATAATTTCTAACGCTAAAAACCATGAAATTTCAGAGTCATTCAGATTTCATGCGTCTACGAATGGATAGACTATAGGAGTTATTAATAGAGTGGGATGGCCTTGGGGAGAATCAGGAAAGAGAATCACAGGCGTCCATTGCGTGGGGAGTTGTTTTGTAGTTCAGACTAGGTTTCGCACGAAAAGTATTTGTAAAGTCAGCAAAAGACGTCTTCTCGAACATTCGGCTGTCGTCAATCAGCATGCTCGATAAATTTAGACAACTTGGGGAACAATAGAATTTCGGCAGAAGGGGATTAGCATTTGGATTGAACGGTCACGCGTCACGAGCTTGAGATGATTACTTGGAAAACTAAATTATGTGCGGATTGAATTGGACGATATTTAATTTAATTATTGGAATAAACTTGTTGGTTGTAATTAATTTGTAATAATTTACCACGGCCTATGTTTACTGACTGCAATATAAATAATATGTATTAGAGAGTTTAAGAGGAATTTACGATATTAAGAGCACGCTTCGAGCCGGCAATAGTCAGGCTCGTCATATATATATATATATATATATATATATATATATATATATATATATATATATATATATATATATATATCTGTGGCGTTATGGCATATGTCGATATGTCCGCAAAATTTCAATTTTATGTTTTAAGTTGTAATATCACAGTTAAAATTGGTTCTTTCGTGTGACAAAAGCTGATATGGGATGGAATTATGAAACAATACTAAGTTATTCGTACTGGCAAATGCTGTTATGTATAAAATAGTTATTTCTCAAACCTCCCCCAAAATTTTAGCCCCTAATTGTAAATCTTCATTCAAGACCAGCCATATGCTTGAGGTTGAATATGGGCATTAACTAAAGAGTGTTTGGATTGTCAAACTTAATTGGTCGATTTTATATTTCACAAGTTAATTTTTTAATTTGGCGAAAATAGGAAAAAATGACATATCAACATCTGTCATAACGCCACAGATATATATATATATATATATATATATATATATATATATATATATATATATATATATATATATATATATATATATATATATTTATATATATATATATATATATATATATATATATATATATATATATATATATATATATATATATGTATGTATATATATATGTGTGTGTATGTGTGTGTGTATGTATGTGACGACTTAAAAGTTAACACAATCTGGGACATGTAGTTAACGAGAAATTCAGCAGATGGCAGCACCATTCAGACCACTGTAGTGGTAACATAACGCTAGCATTGCCCTCCAGCGCTGCTAATACTTTCGGGAATAAAAATTTAAGAGTGTCTTGGGAAACGCGTTGCTGGACTGATGCATGTTAGAAGTGGGAATTCGAACAAAATGGCTAAACCGCTATCGTTTCAACTGCGGTTCTTTAGGAAGCGAGATTAATAAAATATTTTGTGGCGGGATGTAAAATATTTGTGTGTGTGTGTGTGTGTGCGTACCCACGCACACTCACACACATGAACACACACGCGCGCGCGCGCACACACACACACACACACATATATATATATAAATATAATATAATATGAAGTAATATAATATAATATAACGTAATATAATATAATATGAATTTATATACCATATACACATGTGGTGTTTGTGAGACGTTTAGTGTACAAAAAAATATTTGGATCCAATAAAATATTTGATACACTAAAAAATTTATTATACAAAAATATACTTGAATATAAATGTACTAAATTCTTTTCACCTGTAATAGTCAGAAATTAATTTTCAGAAATATCAAAATTTTTATAATTACCATACATTTCAGAATAATATAATTTCTTTTATTTCTTGTAATAGCTAGGAAAATAAAATAAATGATAGTTATATACATTTAATTATTTCATTTTGGAAAGACCTGAAAGATTTTTGAAAAAAAAACTACTTTTTTTCCCCATCAGTGACAGTCGGCAATCAATATAAATGAAGTGCTGGGTATTTTTCTTTCAAATGAAAGCTTTTATTTAAAATCATGACTGATAAGCCGAAAGTAAAAATAAATTCTGAATTGAAATGATAATTAACATTTACGGCTTTAAATATAAGTAAAAGAGATATCCAGGAAATATCACTCAATCAAAAAATATCTTTCACTGGAGGATTTCCTTACACAAAAATCAATCACATATTTTGAATAATGTTTTCAAAAATAAGTTCTGAAATTTTAAACTGTATGTAAAAGCACGCATTGATTTCTATTATTCTACATTACATTAATCATTATTTATATTCAAAGAGAGCGTATTAAGTTTTTGTATCATATCTTGCATTAAAAAGCAATTTTATTGAAAGTCCTGTTTTTAGAGGAAATTAATCGTGATTTATTTTTAAAAAGTTCAACCTGAAAGACATGTTTTCAGTGATTATGAACAATTTTTTTTCTTTCTTAAACTGCTCTTCACAAAGTTTTCCCTTTTTTTACTGTCTTCGTATTCTGTGACCCCTCAGAGATTTGCAACGTGATTAATTTCTGTACTCTCCTAGGAGAAATTAATATCGGAAATATTTTATGTCGCTGTTTTAACCTCAAACTTTCAAAGTATGAACTTTGGCTGATTGGAAATTTATGGTGTTTCCGCCTCAGCGATTCTTAAGACAAACCACTTTTACGCCATATTACGTATAATACATTGTGATTCTGAGTTTTTAAATTATCTTCACTTATATCTTATCAGCATGAAGTAAAGCTTAATAAATAAGTAAATACACGCTTCTGAAGTTTTACAGCTGATGTTTCAGAAATATTTTATACTATAAAAATGTTACGTATTTTATTCTGTTCTTCCTAATATATATATATATATATATATATATATATATATATATATATATATATATATATTTATATAAAGTTCAGGCTATCTGACAATACCAATTTTATTTGATTATCGTTTATGTACCTGTAAATAGTTTACAAAAATATATTTTAAATAAACAATTGGGGGGCAGCGCTAGTCCCCTACAGAGAGAGAGTCATTACAATCCCTCAAAATGTCAATTCTAAGGGGGTTGGAATTCTCGAACTGTCGACTGGACTCCTCCCACCACAAGAGTCTGGAAGAACAGGAAAAGGGAAATACGATTTTTTTGTTAGTACATAGCAGCCTTAAAATCAGCTTTTAGAGAAAAGGAAAACAACATATCAATTCTGCAGCATAAATGTCCAGAGCACTTTTTTTTAAATTCCTCTTTAAGGCTACCCTTTTTTGTCTTTTAGTTTACGTTGCTTCCTAGGTCAGACTTTGACCTTGCACTGTTAGTACCACCAGTCCTCTATCTTTTAAGAACATAATTTAGGCAGCTAGGTGTCGCATGCCACATTACTAGAAATATCTAAATTTTGCGTTGTCTGGCGTAACAGCTAAAATGAAGTCTCAAACGTTTGTCAGGCTACACTTTATAAACCTCAGAAAGGTAGACCTTTCACATACCTAGTAAATACTTAGCATGTGCATTTATTTGAGTATGGAAATGCGCCTTTATTTTGCAGGGAAAAAACTTTGTCAGGGCGAAGTAAAACTCATTAAATTTTAAATTCATTTCAGTATAATTTCTAATGGCAGAGAAAATTCCAAGTCTAACATTATTTAAATTAAATAAAAGTAAAAAAAAACGCAAAATAATAAAAAAAGCATTCTCTTAATCAAGATCTTAAGATACTTATTATGGAATTAAAAAATTCGAATTAAACTTCTAAAATGCTTTGAACTAAAAATTATGTACCTACTTTAAAAATTCTGTTGAAATATCGGCACAGGAAGTACAGTCTGTTTCCTAGCTACTCAATAGAAATTTTGCTTTATGGGATCACATCTCTCTCTCTCTCTCTCTCATATATATATATATATATATATATATATATATATATATATGTATGTATGTATGTATGTATATATAGGTTGTCCGGGCTAAAAGTATCCGAAAGTTATGACTTATTTTTACGGAAATACGTATTAGAATTTTAAAACATTTATTTAAATAGAGAGAAAAACTCACCAAATTATAATACCAGTTATAGATTTTGATCATAGTATCATAGATTTTGATGTGTGCACCTTTTGTAGCCCTACTAACGTCTAAATGGTAATCCAGTTTTCACCCCGTGTTTCGTAGCATATCAGGAGATATTTGACTTTTTTGCTTTGGGATTCATTAAATCCGTTGTGTATAAACAAAAAAATTGAAACTGCGGATGAGTTGAAGAATTGTATCATTTAAGCAATTCGTGTAATAACTCCTGATATATATATATATATATATATATATATATATATATATATATATATATAAAACACTTGGAGAGAACTGGATTACCATTTAGAAGTTTGTCGTGCTACAAAAGGTACACACTTCGAAATCTATGATTGATATTAAAACTTGGTGAGATGTTTTTTCTATTTAAGTAGATTTTTTAAATTTCTAATGGGTAGTTCCGAAAAATAAGCCATAACTTTTGGATACTTTTAGCCCGGACACCCTGTTTTTTACATTAACAGAGGGAACGCTAGAAAAAATTCAGCCAAATTCATTCTTATTTATAAAGTACGATTTTGTAATTGAATGATTTTTTAAAGGAATTTTTCTCGTAAGCTATTATCAGACTTATGTTGCAGGTAAGACTATCAGTTCCAAGTTTTCTGAAGTCAATTACGATAATTCTTCTTTATATATAATATGAAAGAACATGTTTTCCTTGAAAAAAATTTTTTTTTTCCATAATACTATAAATATATAGGAAATTATTTTGGATATAGGGTTATAGTAAATTTGATATTCACACAAGTGATGAAAATGCAGCTTAAAGTGTATTAGTATATGATTTTAGACTGTATATAGCACTAAAAAACTTTAAAATTAAGTCTTTCACCAACGAATCCATGAATGTCAAGTAAGTGAACTTTATTTTCCCCTTATTTGACATGAAATATTATAATTAATCTAAAGAATTTTCTGATTATTTATATCCACGTATCTGTATATATTATAACTACCTATCTATCTTCACAATTAGTAAAATTGATTCATAGACCATTAAGCGAAATACTCCAGTTCAGTAGAAAAATTAAATACCCTTATACATTGTCATTATCAATAGCTACTGCATTAAATAAAATAAACGAAAAACTCAATGCAGTTTTGAAGCGACGTAACACAAGTTATATTTATAGTATAGTGTCAATACTCCGAGTGGGAGGAAAACATTAAGTAACATTTTAAATTTAATGGCTAATAATTTAATCTACTGGGATTCATTATTTTGCATTTGTGCGACTTGAAACTCGTCTTTTACTCGTGTTTTTCCTAAATTCAACTGAGTTAAAAAAAATTTTTTTAGGTACATAAAAATACATGCCACTAAGTTGCAAATTCATTCATTATACTCTGGTTCTTCGCTAAATAAATGAAAGTGCAAAATAAGTTTATAAATATAAAAATAAATTTTTACAGGCTGCATTCATATTCCATAAAGTATTATTAATTTTTCTTATCGATGAAATATCCAGTAATGTAACTTAACATCATAAACGTAGCATACAAATATGCACACACACAAATATATATATATATATATATATATATATATATATATATATATATATATATATATATATATATAAACAGTTCCGTAACTGATTGACTCACTGACTGACATACAACGCACAGACCAAATCGCTGGACCTAAAGGGCTGAGATTTTGCATGGCGATTCTACTTATAGTGTAGGGGTGCACTAGGTAAGATTTTTCAAAAATTCTTCTTAGATTTTTTAAAATTAAAATTTTAAGCTATTTTAGTAACTTTTTAAAGTTTGCATTTAAAATAATAATTTTAGGGTTATAAAATTTATATCACGAGAAAGATCATAAAAATTCCTTTAAAATAAAATCTTTTCCGAATTTGTACCTCTATTTTCTGATTTTTGGTGAATTTTTAAAAATTAATTTTTAGAATTTTATTTATTAAACGCTGATCACGTGATTTTTTTTCTGGCCCTTTAAATAAATTTATCGTCACGTGCATAACAACTAAATAGAGAAAAAAATTTTTTTTCTTTCTAATGCGGCAGACGATTGGACATTATCGAAAAAAATATTAAAATACAGTTAATAGATATTTCCCTCAAACTGCACTATATTAATTATACTATATTCTTTAGTATATCTTATTAGATTTAATTTGAATATTTTCTTCTTCATTATTTTTTATATAAAGATATCCCTTACGATTTTTTATAAATATATTTTTTTTCTTTTTTCTTGCATCAATTGTATACATTGATCGTCGTATTTATTACACACACACACACACACACGCACATATATATATATATATATATATATATATATATATATATATATATATATATATATATATATATATATATATATATGTATATATATTATATATATATATATATATATATATATATATTTATATATATATATATATATATATATATATATTTATATATATATATATATATATATATATATATATATATATATATATATATGTATATATATTATATATATATATATATATATATATATATATATATTTATATATATATATATATATATATTATATATATATATATATATATATTTATATATATATATATATATATATATATATATATATATATATATATCTATATATATATATATATATACATACATATATATATATATATATATATACATATATATATATATACATATATATATATATATATATATATATATATATATATATATATATATATATATATTTATATATATCATACTTATCTATTTATTTATTTGTAGTCATATGGTCTGACAACTTACTGGGAGTCAATATCAAAAATGTCCCTCCCAGCCCGACTATATCATGCATTTACAATTCTAAATATTCCATATGCGCTCTAACTGCAAGTAACTATTTGTCAATTAAAGCTCTCCTTACCTTTTCTAAAGCGCAATTTATATGAGTATCGAACACCGACTTGAAAACTTTTGGCACCTATCGCAGAGCACCTAAGACGATTCTCGGGTCCGGAGATTGGATTTCCAGCCGTCCGAGTTGGAGAGAGAAATCTCCCGCTAACTCCCACGTCCAGCCGCAAAATGCACACTTTTCGACTCAACACGACGATTTGCTCACTTGGGGGAGCCCGTCTTGGCGCGTGCGCAGTGGGGCCGGGAAAAAGCCGGATAGCCCCGGGCGGTGATCTTTGGGGAACCGTGACTTAGTGATTTCCAACTCTGGCCCATGCAGACTGATCTGTAAGTGCAGGTAACCCTCCTATAACACGGTAGATAGGTTCCTAGAAAATGCCGTGTTGTGTGAAACCGTGTTATATGAGACCCAGAGACAGTTAAAAAAAGGAATTCACGTTCTAGAAACTTATTAAAAACAAACATTTTTTTTAATATTCCATATAAGCAACTTAATTTTTATTAAAAATATAAATGTATGTATAACACAAAATGAACAGAAACGAACACAAAACGAACACAGGGTTACTGATCTGTAAGTACAGGTAACCCTCCTACAACACAAAATGAACAGAAACGAACACAAAACGAACACAGGGTTACTGATCTGTAAGTACAGGTAACCCTCCTACAACACGGTAGGTAGGTTCCTAGAAAATGCCGTGTTGTGTGAAACCGTGTTATATGAGACCCAAAGACAGTTCAAAAAAGGAGGTCATGTTCTAGAAACTTATAAAAAACAAACATTTTTTTAAAAATTCCATATAAGAAACTTAATTTTTATTAAAAATACAAATGTAAGTATAACACAAAACGAACAGAAACAAAAAAAAATATTATTTTCATTTAAGGGGACAACAGACCTTCAAACTTGAATATTTAAATTTTTAATTCTTAACTTTATATCCCAAAACAGAATAATTTGTATTCTTTTTTACAACCTTGAAGACCCTGAGAATTCAAAAGAAGGATTCTTTGGCAGAATATTGACTAGTTTTCAAAAAAAATTTCAAAATTTTCTAGCATTTTTCAAAATGTTCTAGGTGTATTCCAAATCATCCAAAAACCTTAATATTTTTAATATAAGTTTACCGTACATTTATAAACATAATTGCGCAATGATTTCTTTTGTATGACTCTAAAGCCATTAATAATTATTTTTAAATCTGTCTTTTGTTTTCTTTATGTTTTCGCTTTATTTCATGATCTATACATTTGAAAAATATTGGTGGTTTCAAATAATGATGCACAGGCTCTTCGAAAACACTTCAATTAATAATCCTGAGAAATTTGGAAGAAATCAGAAGAAAAGTAATGCACGTGGAGCATTTTGAAAAATTCTGGCATTTTTGAAGAATTTTTTGATAAACAAGTCTTATTCTTCCACAAAATACTTATTTGTGAATTCAAACTGTCTTCAACGTAGTAGGAAAGAATATTAATTATTCTCATTTTGTATATAAGAGTAAAATATTGAAAAATTAAAATTACGATGTTAAAGGTCCTTTGTACCCTTAATGCGACCTTAAATTTAATAAATTTCTGACTCATCACTGCTCAGTACAATCATACGAGAACTTTTTTTCGATTGAACGATATTATCTTCACTTTCAGAACCTTTCTCTTAGATTTAGATTTTTTTAACCTTCTATCCTCTTTAAAAAAATCTGTAAGTGTGGTTTGTTTGCTGGTTCTTACAAGGTCATTGTAGATTCACGGTATGGAGATAGACAATTTTGAAGCTCCCTTTTGAATTTTCGGCTTCTTTCGGCGGAAGGGTCTGCATTCAGGAAAAATAATTCAAGATTTTCGGCTAAACTTAGGCTTTGTTGTTATTTTATAGAGTTATAAATGAATATATTATAATTTATTTATAACATTTTCATGTAAAGCCACGATAGCTCATTATTCCTTCCCGCCGTTATTTTAAGGTAATTTAGTTTTTAAATGTGTTAAGCAAAAATCATGTTATCTAGTGCTATAGAAGTACAGTGTTGTACAAAGGTTTTCGCAATTTTTTTATCGTGTTAGAGCGAAACCGTGTTACAGGTTGCAGTGTTATACGAGGGTTCCGGCAATTTATATTATCGTGTTAGAGCGAAACCGTGTTGTAAGATGCCGTGCTGTAGGAGGGCTACATGTATTGATTGATTATCGTTTTCAGTCTAAAGGCAGAGAGATGCGGCTGTGGAAGTTAATATAGAAATAGACGTAGTTCTCGAAAAAGACTTTTTGTTTTCCATAAAAACGATATGGCAGTTATTTTCTTGAACTCAACAAAAGAAAGTGTTGTATAAATTGTATGCTCTGAACTATAATGAGGGCCTAGCTCATCATATAATGGTTAGAGTCTCAGGCTTCCAATGCGTGGTTCCGCGTTCGAATCGCGGAATAGGCATGGACATTCCCGTGCTGTCTGCTTTTAGGAACCAGTGTTGGCTCAGCAATTAAGGCTGCTATATACTAACCCAATTGGATTCGTTCACTTTAATGTTAACCTATGAAGAAAATTTGTCCACGGATTGCCGACTTGGATTCAAAGATTTTTTTTAAAAATTGTACTCCGTCATAGAGAAATAAATTTTACATTTGTGTACATTTTTCGTTTTTAAAAAAATGCAATTAATATTTTAAAATTTAAATTATTCGGGGAAAAATCTGGTACAGTGTGTTTTAAACGCTCCTAAATTCCTTCGGTGGACGAAATTTATAAAATGAATCCTGTAGCGCTTTTCAGGAAAGTTCAGGTGATCTGACAATACCGATTTTATTTGATTATCTGCATTTATGTACCTGTAAATTGTTGACAAAAATATATTTTAAATAAAAAATTTGGGGACAGCGATTAACCCACCTATAGAGAGAGAGCCATTACAATTCCTCAAAATGTCAATCCTAAGGGGGGTGGAATTCTCGAACCGTCAACTGGACTTCTCCCACCACAAGAGTCTGCAAGAAGAGGAAAAGGGAAATACGATTTTTTTTCTTAGTACATAGCAGCCTTAAGTGCTCCCATAATAGAGTTGCCAACGAATTTGGCCAATATCCCCCGGAAAAAAAGTACTTGTGGAGAAGAAATATCACTAGGTAACTCACACGTGGTGTAAACAAATTAGAACTTCACCGAAACAAAGCACTAAATTTAAGAGAATGGAACTCCGAAGGAGAAAATTCTGACAGTAAATTCTTCCCTGATATCATAATTCATAAATTTCGGTACATACTTGAAAAGGCCCAAACAGAGATTTATCAACCGAAAAATATCCCCATCGAAGTATTCGCTGTTCAAAGTCCTTCATAAGGTATGCGCACGTGAAATTCGCAGTCCGGAGAGTCCCTACGTGTCGTTTGTGATGGTGGGAGGAGGGTACGAACACCCCAAATGCGCCCTAGGGTAGATTGATCTAAATTTTGTTGCCGCCACGGAAGAAGCAGAATTTCGACCCTGTTTGCGCCCAATAGCAAGTGTTAGAACCGGATCCGAACCCATTCAGCCCTTCAAGGGATATAATTTATATATATAAAACAGTTCCGTAACTGACTCACTGACTGACTGACTCACTGACATACAACGCACAGACCAAACCGCTGGACCTAAAGATCTGAAATTTTGCATGGCGATTCTTCTTATAGTGTATAGGTGCACTAAGAAAGATTTTTGAAAAATTCTTCTTAGATTTTTTAAAAATTAAATTTTTAAGCTGTTTTAGTAACTTTTTTTAAGTTTGCAATTAAAATAATAATTTGAGGGTTATGAAATTTTTATCACGAAAAAGATCCTAAAAATTCCTTTAAAATGAAATCTTTTTCGGATCTTCACCTCCGAATTTTAGAATTTAATTTATTAAATGCTGATCACGTGATTTGTTTTTCTGGTACTTTAAATAAATTATCGTCACCTGCTTAAAAAGTAAATAGACAAAAAAAAATATTTTTTTTCTTCGAATGCGGCAGACGATTGGACATTATTTTGTCTATGAAAATATCCCTTACGATTTTTTTATAAATGTTTTTTTTTACATCAATTGTATCCATTGATCGTCGTATTTATTATAAATATATATATATATATTTTTTTTTGTGTCATTAATTGCATACATTGACCGTTGTATTTAATTTGAATGTACACCGTAGCGAAGTGAGGGTTTTCAGCTAGTATATGTATAGAGAAATAAGACATGCTTAAAATTTCAGCCATTTCCAGTTGGAAATGGGATTGGTTGCTTTATCTCCACATGATATCTGCAGGTCTACAGGGATTCTTTAAAAAAGTTTTTTTCGAAACGTTAACCCTTCAGCTGGCGCGCACCTGTATAAAGTGCAACATTATCGCAATTTTGAATGGTTTGTTTTTACAAGTAAGCTTTGAATGTTCTAAGCAGTTTCTATTTATAGCTACACCCTTTCTAACGCAAGTCTGATTTTCCGACCCTTGTATTCCTTTCCATTCGTTGTTAGTCGTGATTTAACCGTGGTAAACCAGCGATTATACTGGATTGCAATACGACAAAGTTAGGAGATGATGTAGTAAATCAAATGTGCAGCTATTACACGGCATCCCGCATATCACGAAGATGGACACATTGTTTTTTAGTGTTTTGGACATAATAGGAATCGAATCGCAAGTTACTCCTTAGATCTAATAAACCGGACAGTTTTGAAATAAGGCGATTGTAACTGCATTCTTTGACCTTTAATTATAAATATATCTCAATATTATCAACATTTTATATCTTGTCATAAAACGCAGAATTAATATTTTCAATTTGAAAAAAAGAAAGTTCATTACAAAAGAAATAATCAGACTTGAAAGAGAAGTTGCACTTTGTGCAACGCGCGCCTGCTGGTGTTCCCAAAAATTGGCGCGCCCGCTGAAGGGTTAAGAAAATAACATTGGATCGAATAATAGCAGCAAGAAACGAGGAAATGGAACATCTTTCGTCTACAGCACAATTGCCTCGAAAGATTGTTACGATCTCTAACCGAAAAACAATGCCACGAACCAAAGTGTATGACACGAGAAACATATTTAGTCAACCCTTACGGATTGTCCAAAAACAAAAACAAAAAAAAACATATGGCCATTTCGTCATTACAGGGTGGCTGTCTCAAATTGTACAGTTTCAAAACTGGGAGTCGACTTTGAATCAATAGATCAAAAATGTGCTAAAGGAAATAGAATATTTATGGGCGATACACGCTTTGGTGAACGTTCTCACGCAAACGTCCACGTTTGGGAATCATAGAATTGAATTCAAAAGCACAGCTTAAACAAAACGAGCTACAGATTTTATTGAGATACCGTTGTGTAATGGGAAAATGCAGAATTTAGGAAGTCGCCTGAGTTGCTCCTGTAGTAGATGAGAGGAGGGTATTATGGAATAGTCGTGCAATATGTAATACCGAGGTTTCGGCTCTGTTTGGTGCTACTATCATGTGGAAATACCATTCACTACTCAAGAAAGACTCCCGTGATGCAGTGCACTGAGAGTTGACCGCTTGTTGTTGTCGTACCACTCGCTACAGAACAAAGTGGTTTTTGTGACTTTCAAAAGTTTTTGCAGGTAAGTTTTCAAACATTTTAACCTACTAGTACACATGTGACTTGAACATTGATGTCAAGCATGATGTACACTAAAATAATTGTAGTTTGCTATACTGCAGTCGTTTTTTAGCTGACAATGTTTTGCCCATCAGTTTAAAGGTTTATTTTCCATGATGGCGTGTCGGGTATTATGGAACACTAGGTATTACATAATCCCATTAGAGGCAGGAAAGCTGGATTTTCTGTATTTACCTACTCCCCATATAAAAATAGAGTTAGAGGATGAACTGAAAGAAAAGAAAATAAGGTAAACGCACCAGTAATGGGCCGGTTAAAAGAAAAATTGAAGTAAATCTGAATTTTCACAGCTATAGATAAAGCAAACTGGTCCAAATTTTTGCCTGTTATTTTAATAACTGTCTTACTTTTGTAGTAGCAATTGTAGCGCACTGGCTGCATTCATAAAATATATATATATATATATACATAATGACCAACCTGATGCACCTATAATGGGCCATTATTTTATCCGATGTACCCATAATGGGCCACCCAATAATCGGCCCTCAATATCGCCCATCACAACGTTAATGGGCCATCTATTTAATCTGCAATGGAACAAAAATCAATTCTACAATATCATAAAATTAGAAAGAAAAGGAACTAAAAACATGATGTATATTTTTAAACCGGTTTATTCATTTTACAACTACAGTACAACTACACTAAATATATAAAAACTGATATATAACTGAAACATAAATTTATTAACTTAAACATCTAAAATTAAATTTACTTAAAAATTGTGGTTAATGTTGTCGGTGATGTACCGCTTTACTTGTCACAGCTGGTATGTTGTTGCAAATATTGACATTTCCGAAAAAATAATTTGTACCAGTACACGGGCTGGCCCAATACAGGGACAGTGTAACAATGATGGGCCACGCTATTTTGACAATGGAATCTAAGTTTTTTGTCATTTAATCACTGTACAATTTCAATTATACATACTATCGTAATGAATAATAGTTTAAGTCAATAAACAGGCATTATAGGACTTAAATAAAATTTTTTGAAACATTCACTTACCTTAACAGATTTCTTAAGCAGACGTTAAAACAAACACAAATTTTCTTTTCTCTAGCAGAATATACCTTACACTTCACGCACAGTAAAGGAATGAACTGAATTCCAATGTTAAGGGATCCTCGCAGGCAGTAGCCAATGACCTTCACCACTACCACTGCCTAAGGTAACAATAGACCCTTAATTTCTATACATTTCTAAAGGGTGGCCCATTATAGGGACATGGCCCATTATAGGTGCATTTACCTTAAATAAGGAACCAGAAGCTTCAAAGCAACAAAAGAAACCGAAAATTCAAAGACCTCCTGTTAAGAAATTAAATTTAGACCAAACTTCTAGACCTAAACCTACTAGAGATCACTCCTGTGTTAGCAAAGATGAATCGTTCCAGTCTGATGTATCATCTGTAATGGACTTGATGCCATCTACTAAAGAACCGGAAAACAAAGACGCTGAATATATCATGTGTAACGGAAAATTCTCCGAAGATCAACGAGGGAAAATTTTGATTCAATGCTTCAGCTGTTCTCTGTGGGCTCACCTTGACTGTACCGGAGCAGAGAAAGAAGATTATATCTGTGACTTTTGTAGATAGACTAGAAGCAGAAATGACGTGCACATAATCTTCTAATTAGTTTTTTAATGGTTTATTACCCGACTATTTCATATTAACCTCCGCTTGTAACTTTTTTATAAATAATTTATTTTATAACAACAAAATAAATAGTATTATTTTACAGGTGACAGTTCATTACAATTGGTTAGAGTAGCGGTTCCCAAACGGTGGGTCGCGGAAGGGTTACATGTGGGTTGCGACTCGATCCTAAAACTATTAAAATGGTCTTTGTGTACTGTTATAATTGTAGTTTTTATCTTCACCTAGGAACACTTGTTAGTGAGTATGAAACCACTTGTTGCATATATTGCAAACATATATCTATTGTTAAATAAATAACTGTTTTGCTACAAAGTGCTTATATTTTGTCAACCATTTTCAAATGAGAACTGAAATTGTTTTTCAATAATCAATCTGTAGCTTCAAAAAAGCATATATATATATATATATATATATATATATATATATATATATATGTGTGTGTGTGTGTGTATATATATATATATATATATATATATGTATATATATATATATATATATATATATATGTATATATATATATATATATATATATATATATATATATATATATATATATATATATATATATATATATATATATATATATATGTGCAATATTTGATGGTAAATTATATATACATAAGGAAGGGATACTTCCTTGGGGGACTCGGGGCCTTGGGATGTTTTTTGGGGTTACCTGCATCTTATTCAGAAAGTTCCCTTTGAGGCAACTGATATGGTTAGTCTCCCTGATGACGAGACCTGTCGGTTACCTCTGTTGTTTTATGGTTCAGTTCCGGCACTTATGCAGAATCTTGCCGTTGGTGCGTGGATGCCCAGAGTGCTTGATTTCTGTTTGTTTCTTGTCTATATTCGTATTATTTTTATCTATTTCTGTTGGATTATTTATTTATTAAGGAAGGGATACGTTACAAATAAGGTTTTTACTCCACCATGGACCGATGGACCATGGAGGTATTCCTATAAGGAAAGGTGGGTCGCCAGCTGAAAAAGGTTGGGAACCACTGGGTTAGAGTATGTACTCATGATGATTTTGGGTATTTTTATTCACAAACCAGTAAAGTTATTTTTAGAAATGTAAATGGTGTTCCATAATACCCTCCTCTTCTCTGTACGATTAATAATTCGAGAGAGAGAACCGTTTCGATGTCGTGCGGTTAGTTGGATGCGTGCGTTTAGATTAATATTAATTACCAAGGAGTGGGTAAATACTCGCAAGCGACGCTTTCAGTAGCTTGAACCCATTCTAATTTCCTTCACGGATAAGAGCAGGGCCGAAAATTCGACTTTCCTCCTATTAAAGGCGTTTGTACTTTTTCCATTGTTCGAAATTTAATTTTTAATGTCACGTCTGCTTTTCATAATATTCGAACTTGGAAAAAACTTGTGCATGTATGAAACTATAAGCTGTGACAAAAATTTAAAACGATCGATACGAAATTGTCATTCCTTCAAAACACGGTAACTCTAATACGAATATATTTATTTATAGTTTGCAATTGCGCTTGTGGCAGCCCTGTGGTACAGGTCGCTGGTTTTCGGTGCTGAGGGTGCTCGGATCGAATCCTGGCGTCGCCCCGCTAAAAATGCCTCCGTTCGTGTCGTCCCTTCATATGGGGTATTTGTAATACTGTCCGCCTATATGGTGCCCCCACAATAAAATGGGCAGTAAAATTGCGGCGAAGTATAGGCGAATGTTTGACGACAAGTGCCTCCGCATTGGAAAAAAAATCTTTTGCAAATGGATAAGGAACATGACAACTTTACATAGGGTACAGGTAATATTCTTCCAAATGAAGCCGGACGATTGACGAATGCTAGGGCTCTGGCATTCGGTCCTACACACTATGGGTTCGAGTCCCACTTTGGCATGGATGTTCATAGACGTTCAGAATCCACTGTAAACTGTAGGTTCTGGTCTAATGAGTGCTTGTTTAGCAGAAGTTGAACTGAACTGAACTCAACCCTCCCAGTTGATTGAGAGGCTGTTGCTGATAGAATGCTACGAGAGATATTGGTAATGGGTGGATTCAACCGGTTCTCACCGGTTCTGTAGAACCTGTACCTAATGTAGGTATCGTATCTGCGAACCGTCTGCTAATGAGCGCCAGCTGCATCGTTCACAGGACAAATTTTTAAAAAAAAATAAACCTACCCTACATCGGGTGGCTGGAACAATCAAATTGGAAGGGAATGGAGTCCTACTCCTACAGAGCTAAGATTGTTAAGAATAAATCCCATAGCCTGTGATAAAATCAAAGAAAATTACAAGCGAGGATGACAATCAAACAACGATATGGAAATATCTTCAACAATAGTTTGTGACGCATTTAATAATTTAAAACTCTTTCTTAAAACATTATATAGTTTTGTGTGCGTCTTTTATTATTTTTAACCATGTTTTTATTAACTCGGTTTCTTGTTTGTGTGCGTATTTGTCCAGTACTAGTATTGTAATCGATTTTTAACTAACTTCCCGACTAGGTGGACATTTGAAACTTTCAGAATAGCTCTAAAAACGATGACAATGCATTCTTTTGGTAATTTTAGCCATCTTTAAGCAGATTTGAAATCATTTTCAGTTACTTTTGTTTTGTAGATTGGTGCAGCCATCTATCGACCGGTACGGGAATGAAAAGTTAAACGCGAGTTAACTTACAATTAACTTTATTTTCTTCCAAGTTGATGGGATAATTCCTCAAAAAAAATTTTAAAAAGTATTTTTAATACATAGAATTGTCAATTTCAAATGATTCAACAGAAAATTTAAAAACGTGGTATATATAAAGTTCTTTTTATCTTGTAATTATTTGGAAGATCTCTCTGCTGTGGCAACGCTGGCACCTCTTCCGCAAAAGCATCGTCCCATCTCAGTCGAAGGCGAGAAAAAATAACATACCGTATGCGAATTTTTAGGAAGAGTTGCGTAGATGCAAACAGTGTAGGAGAAGCGTAAGATTTCACGGGTGGAGGGTGTAACGCGTTGATCGAGGTAGCAATCGACTCAACAAAATATCACAGCCAAATAAATTAAAATCGACGAATTTATTTCAATTCGGAGGAGAAAATTTGGAGATTGAAGATCCGTTATACAGTTAATGAAAGTCCTCTAAAATGACGACTGAGTCCGTTAGGAGGAGTTACCACTTGGAGTTTCGCTAATTCAATATCATCGAATAGTTCGTTGAAATTAGGGCAAGTCCCTCGATTTTCACTCCCTGCAGGGCGGATGACTGCGAGGCACTTTATAGAATCAGGATGATCCGGACTGATGATCTCGTCTTGGGACCTCGTCGAAATCTAACCAAGCTTCCTAGCCGAAGCTAAAAGTTCTCTTCGTGAGGAATAAGCCGCCAACTACGCAAGTCCGCGTATAGCCTTTTTCTTTCGACCCTGGATGGTCGGAGGAGTCTACCACAGCTTAGCCGGTCGCTAACTGACTTTTTCTCGCCCCGTCTAATTTTGGACTCTCTCGCTCCGTCCAGAGAACTCGTCTCCTATTGGATCTGCTAATCGTGATGTCATTCTAGACTTTTCGATTTGCTGGCAGGCAAGGTTGAAATGTCCGTGGTTTCCCGGTGGTCCTGCGCCATTAATCTGGAGCACCGTGGCGAATTTCTGTTCCGCTAAGATGTCACGTTTTTCCCACCGCTTTGTGTTCCTTTCGTTCCAGCTAGCTGTCACCTGCTATACGTTAAAGGGGGGGGGGGCGTGTCGGTCAGTTGCGACAAATTCCAGCCATGTGCTGCGTATATTTTAATTGTGAGAATTATTTTAATTCGTCACAAGGGGTTGAAGTCAAAGGATTTGGGCAAAGGGTCGAGCGTCAAACAGAATTTGATGAGCTATTGGAAGAGGAGAGTAACACTTCCCAACTATGAGCTTGACACCTCATGTCAAGCGAGTGAAGTATGAACCCGAAGAGAAACTGAAACGAGTCACAGCAGGAGTAACATTTGGGTTTGAAACGAGTCTAAGAATTCGGGGTGTACTTCTAGAATGCGAATTGTATTTCTCACATTAAGAAATAACACAAACGTTTGGGGCATTTGTTATGCTATTGGCTTTTTCTTCTAGAATTTAAATAAAGAGGTTCTTTTGAACTGGACTGTGGTGCAGTAACATATTTAATAAATAATTACAAGATAAAAATAACTTTTTATATACCATGTTTTTAAATTTTCTGTTGAATCATATAAACTTGACAATTCTGTGTATTAATAAATACTTTTTAAAAAAATTTTTGATGAATTATCCCATCAACTTGAAAGAAAATGATCAAATGCGTAATCAATCGTTTAGCTCGAGAATTGGAAGTTAACTTGCATTTAACTTTTCGTTTCCGTCCTGGCCTGGCTGCACCATTCTTCAAAATAAAATTAACTGAAAATGAATTCAAATTTGCTTAAAGATGGCTAAAAGTATTAAAATAATGCATTGTCATCGTGTTCTGAGCTATTCTAAAATTGTCAAACGTCTAGCTAGTCGGGAAGTTAGTTAAAAATCGATTGCAAGATTTGTACTTGACAAACACAAACACAAAGAAACAAACAAGAAAGCGAGTTAATAAAAACATGGTAATAATGTTGTATTATTTAAATATTAAAATCAGACTTGACATGGTTTTTGGCAAAAGTCTAAATGATATTATTTAAATATCATTTAGATCTTTTACAGATTTTCTATATTTGTTAATGATTTTAATTCTTTAATTTCTATACGTAAATATTTACATAAACAATATACAAATAGTTATCATTTGCTCGAAGCAATCGTAAATATTAAAGTAAAAATGATGCAAACTTCTCCTATGATTAGATCAGTCAAACAATATCATCGATTCGAGTTTAAAATGATTTAATATCGAGTTACTCATGTCTAGAGAAACCGTTAAAAATTTCGATTGACTCGAGAGATAATGCCGAATTTTATTAAGCTTTAGAATTATTTCGATCCCAATTTATTAACAATTTTAAATGGTGTCTGGCGCCGTAATTACTTAAAATTTCACCATCTTTATGTCTGGCACATCAGATCATTACGTAAAATCATTTACCTCATTTTAATTACCATAGAAATCATTTATGAACTTTCGAAGTAATCAAAGATAAACTAAATTCTAGTGATGTAAATGGATCCAAATTTAAGAAAAATAATAATATATTAAAAAAACACTTTTTCTTCCATTAAAATGATGTAAATTTTGTCGTCTATTTAACTTTCAAGCTTGTCCATCCTTTCTTCTTATGTTGTATGTTGTAGTTTAGTTAGAGTCATACAACTTTGTCTAATCCTATGCTTCGTTTTAATGACATTGTTGGCATAATTTGTCATTTCTGGTACAGTTTTATTTTGTCATGTGCATTATTAATTATAGTTGTTATGTTTTGATACAGTACGGGTATTTTATGCAGTAATATTTTTGAAACAACTTATGTGGATGCAGTTTAAAGGAAAGCGGCAATTACCTAACATTGTCTTCTGTGAAATATGCTAGTATTTTATTGCTTTCATGCTGTCATTTGTAAGTTGACATGGATTTTATAGTCGAGGACATGGATTTATTAGTCGTTTTATCCGTCGAGGTATACCTATAGAGAGTTGGCAATTGTGAAATAGCATATGTTGTGACGAAAATCTCCTAAGTTAATTTCGTTCAAAAAAGATGGATTCAAGAAGGTGAGAAATGAATTTCAGTGTAATGTTGAATATAGTATGATTCCTAATTTAGTATGATATTAACAAATTTGAGCAACTAGTACATTGGTGTTTTTCTCTTTTCTTTCATTTATTACCATGTTTTTATTAACTCGCTTTCTTGTGTGTTTGTGTGTTTGTTACAAATCTTCCAATCGATTTTTAACTAACTTCCCGACTAGATAGATATTTGAAACTTTTAGAATAGCTCAGAACACGATGACGATGCCTTATTTTAATACTTTTAGCCATCTTTAAGCAGAATTAAATTCATTTTCAGTTATTTTCAGTGAGTTTTGTTTTGTAGACTGGTGCTATTGGCCGAGGCGGGAACGAAAAGTTAAACGCAAGTTAACTTCCAATTAACTTCATTTTTCTTTCAAGTTGATGGGATAATTCATCAAAAAAATTTTTAAAAAGTATTTATTAATACATAGAATTGTCAAGTGTATATGATTCAATAAAAAATTTTAAAATATGGTATATAAAAAGTCCTTTTTATCTTGTAATTATAAGTAATAAATTTATCATGTTTTATTACTGCTTTTAGTGCCATGTTATGACTGTGTTAATTAAGCTTATTTTTCCTTATATATTCAATTTTATTCATTGGTGCGATTCTTTTGATATTGGTTAACATCTGGAGCGCACATGTCAATCGTACTTCACCGGATTATTCAGTTGTTTTTGGAAATTTCGAAAAAAAATACAGGGTGTTTCATACTGAATGGGACAAAAAGAAAGCATACCTATGAACTTTGTAATTACTTTATTTTGATAAATCAAGTTTACAGTGAAACTATAGTTATCCAAGTTTCTATAGATGTTCTATGTATGCCCATCCGGTTACACGACAAATATCTATGCGGCATTCCAGTTCCTGCCACACTCGTGGTAGAATATCCTTTGTTAATGATTCGAGCACTTCAGTTATCCTCTGCTTCAGTTGCTGTAAATCCTTGGAAAATGGAGGCACGAACAGTTTGTCTTTAACAAAACGCCATAGGAAAAAAAATCACAAGGGGTTAAATCGCGATGCGTTAATTTTGTGGGACTTCGAAAAAACGTTTCACGATTTTTTTCAATCACTTTGATTTTGGCTTCTCGTCGTCCTGGGCTTGTTTTCTTACACAAGCAGCCCATGTTCTGAAACTGCTTCACCCACCGTTCGATGTTGTGACGGTGCGGTGGTTCTTTGCAAAATATCATTCGAAAATGTCTTTGAACGACGATAAACGATGATGTTTTGGCGTATTCCAAAACACAGTACGCTATCTCCTGCGTGGATGGCGCCATTTTGATTAACGGTGCCTCTAGCGGCGATTTCGTAACCGGGAGATTTTTGGCTGTTGCCCTATAAAACTTCTATAATTGTAGTTTCAGAATTAATTTGCTTTGGCTAAATAAACCAATTACATAATTTGTACTATGCTATTCTTTTTGTCCCATTCAATATGAAACACCCTGTACAATGTACGTAAATTAACTCTTTTTCATGTTTTCACAGGTATACGTTTGCGCCAACATGCCAACCGAAATCTTTTTTCATACCGAAATTTCTTGTATTTCCCAACTATTATCTCCCTTATCCTAAAAGTGACTCCCTTAAATTTTATATATGTCTCCTATTTTTACATCTAGAAAAGCCACATGCGCTGGAAAGAGGTAAAAGTGTATTTATTCATCCATGACGTCGAATCGACAAACAACGTAAGTTTTGGGTCAACCCAAGTCCGAAATCCTCTTCACAGTCTAGAAAGAGTTTCGCTGTTGGATCGGCTTACGTTCAAAAGATACTGAGATTTGGTTGAGAGCTAAAAACAGACTTGGTGCAATAAATAATTACAAGATAAAAAGAACTTTTTATATATCATGTTTTAAAATTTTCTGTAGAATCATATAAACTTGACGATTCTATGTATTAATAAATACTTTTTAAACTTTTTTGATGAATTATCCCATCAAATTGAAAGAAAGGAAGTTAACTTGCGTTTAACTTTTTGTTCCCGTCCCGGTCGATAGATGGCTGCACCAGTCTACAAAACAAAATTAACTGCAAATGAATTCAAATCTGCTTAAAGATAGCTAAAAGTATTAAAATAATGCATTGTCATCGTGTTCTGAGCTATTCTAAAAGTTTAAAATGTCTAGCTAGTCGGGAAGTTAGTTAAAAATCGATTGCAAGATTTGTACCGGACAAACAAACACACACACACACACACACACACACACACACACACACACAAACAAACAAACAAGAAATCGAGTTAATAAGAACATGGTAATTAGTATTCTGCAACTACCATAAAGCTTCAACAAACTACCAAGCGACGAACAAAAGACACGCACTCAAAACATATACTATACGTAAACACTATTTAAAAGTAAAATCGAATGGAATACGGTAATATTAAAACAGAAGTACATATATGGTAATTAAAAGTATATTAAGTAGACATACGGTTATTAAAAGGTATTTAAAAGTAAAAGTGATTAAAGAACGGTATTAAAGTCAAAGGACAGATACGGCCACCGTAATGAAGTAGACATCATCCTATTAGAGCAAATAGTTGAACTGAAACAGTTTTTCACAGTCATAATTCTAACTGCGAAACTTTACAAGTTAATGATATTGAACAAAAATTTCCATCAAGCCTTGCTCAAATATATGCAATATATCATGAACTCAAATTAAGAACAATCTAAAATATCACCTACTAACTAAAGTATTTTTTCCCTTGCAGTGATATTTACTTTTAAATCTTATACCATGCCACTGTTTTCGAAGTTGCGCACGAAAGCCTCCATTGATCAGCCGAAGAATGCGTTGTTTACAATAGTCCGCACACGTTCCAGATAAAAGCATATTGGGTATTATAATTTTGAATATTATAATAATAAATTGGGATTGAAATTGGATCTTTTACAGTTGTAATGCATTCGGCCTCTGAATGCAGATGGCTCTCAAGGTTAAATCGTGACTAGCCTACTGATGCACGCTCGAAAGATTTGGGTCTTACTTTACGAACGACTGCAAAACTGAAATTGAAACACGAATATTTTACTTGACGAATCAGAAGAACTGTATGACTGCGAACGCAAATACTTTTGCTGGGGTTTTCGCAGAATGCAAATGAATTCAGCTTTCCCCCCCCCCCCCCCCCCCGAATGAAAACTTCTAAGGTCTAAACAACGTTTTAAGTCTCCTCTTTAAATAACTATTATAATAGTTAGAATTCTAGGAGGAAACCACGGGAGAGTGCCCATTTATGTAAGAGGTACGCTTTCGGAATTATCAATAATTTTTAATCGCCGAATGAATTCACGAACCTTCATTTCGATTGGGGTACAACATTAAGTATTATCATTCACTGCATTTATAAATGTCCCAGTAATCGATATATCGGGCCCTGAAGTTCCTTTAAAAGCACACAACTCGCAGGATTAATATCCAGTTGTTAAAATCATCAATAATTAGACGTCTGTGTGTTTGTGCTGTCTTCATTAAATTTATAAGGTGACTGCCTACGTTCGGAGACAATGTTTTTAAAAAATTGTTTTTTTAAGGATTTTTTAATCTTTTATGGTAAAATAGCATATAAAAATAAAAAAATTTTAAAAAAACTTGTCTGTATATACCATACTGTTTTATAAATTGGTCAATTTGAAGTAATTTTTATATGAAATTTAGCTAAAACGCCTATCACTCTGCACAAAATTCTAATGCTACTATTTTAATTTCCTTCTCACACATGATACATATAACAGTTATCTTCAAAATGACCTTCAATCTAAGAGAAATTTTAAAATGCAAAAATAATACCGATAATTTTTATGTTCCAATATGAAAATTTTCCCCAATTCGTCATTCCTTTCCTTATAAAAACAGCTCCAAACAAAAACTATTTATTATACATCAATTATTGTGCGTCATCTCATTAACAATAGCATCTAAAACATTTCCTGAAAATTGTATCAAATTATATGCATTATTATGTGAGATATCATGATAACGGTAGAGATTTGTGCTAAAAAACATAATTCTGAGAAAAACGTATTTAAAGTTGTGTGTCACTTCAATTTTGTATCAGACGATGTTTTTAAAAATAGCTATAACTCTGCTTCTAATTATTGTAGAATGAAAATTAAACCGGTTTTGAAAAGAGAAAAGATTGAACTACACGATTCTTGCAAAAAATAAAATTGACCAAAATATTCAAAAAATGTCATTTTCAACGTAGGCAGTCACCAATACAGCAAGGTCGGGTTCTGTCACACTTCCAGGTGTACCGGCTCAAATTCGGCCATATTTGAAAATGTCGAAATCGATGTATTTTTTTCCCATGAAAGTACATAAATGTTACATATTTGGAAAGATCTTTAAAAACTGATAATTTTTTTCTGCAAACACTTAATCTGTTAATTTAATAGTTTTAGAGATATTTCAATTCTAAATGCATACTCTACCGAACAAAACGTAAACACAGCGTGATTCTCACTGAAAAATGAATCACTGAGAAGGGGAAAATTTACCCATGCGGTGACGTCAAACTTCAAAAAAGATAAAGTTTGACGTCACCGCATGGGTATATTTTTCATTTATCTCTTGATATATTACGCCAACGTGCGTGACACTGGAATTGACGTTTCTGTATAATGAAGAATGGCAACTGCTACGGCAATTTTATTTTGCTTTCGCACATTGTTAGCCAATAAGGCGAAACATCGTAACGTCACTGGATACACCAGTTTTCGTCTGCTATAGATCACGTGATTATCCAGGGGCAGAAAACAGAAGCTGTTCCTATGCGTTTGCATGTGTTTTTGGACGATACTTTCATTTTGAGATAAATAATTTAAGTTTATTTAAAAATTTCCTCATATCAGTTGTACTATGTAACAGGTATTTTAATACTTTTTTTTTAATATTTCGCAAGGTTTAAGAGAATATAATCATTCTTTCGTTGAGAATTTTATCATTCGAAGTGAGTATATCTTTTTTTGACAGAGCGTGTATTTCCGCATGAATTTTAACATTTTATAAACGATGATTAAGGTTCATTCCTTAGACTATTTCTGTTCATGAATATTACCCAGTTATTTGTTCTTATTTTACGTTTAGTTTTATGTTTGTTTATTCTTGTCTTTAATAAAGGCCATTCAATTTTTAAACCAATGTATCTCGATTTTGCTGCAAAATTTTACAAACACAAATTCTTCCAAAATATTTGTTGAAATTCGGGTATCCAAATTACAAGTACAATCTATCTGCATACTTGTGAATATTTCGCACGAACCAAATAGTGGAATGAACTAGAATGATGCGCTTGTGTCATGAAGTGATGCCATCCAGTGCAATAACAAAACATAGAATTGAGTCCAGGAATGATGCGTATGCAAAATGTGATCTCAAAAAAGGACTTTGACTTGGCAATAAAAAAGAACACCCTGATACAAAAACATTAATATCAGGTATTGTAAACTGTGACAGGTCCCAAAGCCTCGAATCGATTTTTCTTCCTTTCAATGAAATTGTGTATGAGCTGTCTGGACGATAAATCACACGCCTGCAGTTGAACTGTTTATAACTTGCCGTTCTTTTATCAGTTTATAAGCGGAGTATTTTTCACATCTTTCTGGACGATTTCGTCAAAGGGGGAAGTTGCCGAATATTTTGATTTCTGCCCACCCTTATGAGCAATTTAAATTTATTGGTATAGTCGCATAAAAAATACATAAAATCTCAAGATTTTTTTTTCAATTACGGGCTTCGCCCCTAGAATCGCTACGCTCGCTCCTCTGCCATGACTGATACATACATGAGAGATACATAGGGGTGATTCTCGGGCAATGTAACAGCTTCCATCCATTTCCTGTTGTCACCCTTAATGCGAAGGGCGTTTCATCACTGTTGAATTATCAGCTTTAAAATTCAATTAAAAATCGAAAATTTAAGATATAGACTGGAAATGAGGTTTATATGAATAAGAAAGCTTTCAGCTTCCAGATGATGTAAATATTTTCTTTGTAAGATAAAAACTCGAGGAGCATCGATATTACACCCACATAGGGGACGATATTTCTTGAAAAACCGTGTTTCATTTTTTGATGAAAATATTAGTCTGTTTTAAAATATTTTTAAACAAATGAGGTCTAGTTTGAAAGAGAAATGTCTGTAGTCTTAAATTGTAAAAAGATCTAAATTCTACGATCATTTTTTGGCGAGTTATCGTAATCTGAAGATGAAAATGTCAATATTTTCCCACAAAACATAAAATGAAATAAACTTAAAGTCCGACGAAGATGAGACCTGTCTTACTTTAGTTCCCCCATTTTTCTGCATCCATTGGTATCGCTGTCGACCCCATACCCCAAGCGGTTTCGGAGGAGATAGCGTGACTAGCTTTTGACAGCGGCAGCGGGAGTAACTTCTTTTTGGAATAGAGAGATAACGAAATCAATAACTGCTCAGGAATGCGTCGCATGAATATCATGTAAATTTAAGCACATTTAAAATAATCCAGAAAACGCCAAAATGAATTAAAAACGCAATTTTCCTTGGTGCGCAAATAAACGGGGTAAAAGAAAACATGGAATATTTCCCTTTCAGGAATACTTACAGAACAGCTTCCATTACCACTTATGCAATATTCCGTCGGTCGCACACAAAGTGTTAAGCTTTGTAGCGTCGCGAATGTTTAAGGCGATTCTCTGAGGCGTTGCTAAAAATTGCTACTATGGGATCCATAACAAAGCAAAGACAGAGTCCTAATCAAAATGCGAAGCCAATTTTCAAAACAGAAACTTAACAAGTAGATTTATTTACAAAAATAAATTAACATTTAACCAGTGCAACATATTCAAGTAAATCCCGTGTAGATTTATAACGCACGCTCCAGGACTCAGCCTGACCCCAAACACCAGAGCTTAAATACACGTCCACACACTGCGGATTCTATGAAACGACTCTGCCTCAGAGAGGGGGTCGACAATCGTTGGTGACAGTTTCTTCGTAACGTTATTGCATTCCAGAATCGTTAGGACGACAGCTTTACTGGCTGCATCTGTGGGAAAACGTTTTTAATCCCCCACGTGTTCAGAATCGGTGGAAAATCGCAAAACCTTTCCCCGATAAAACGCAGCTGTGTTTTCAAGCACTCATTGGGGGTCTTGGGAAAAAATAAGACCATATTTCCAGTACGCTACAGCTCCGTGACAGTCCTTGTTTAGAACTGGCGAGATGTATTTCTTCCTCCGCGCAATTTTATTTGTAATCATATCGGGAGACCCTGGTGGTGACTGCATATATTCACTTCAAGGAAAATCATCGACAAGCTGCATTGGCTTGTATCGATCGTGTATCGAAGATCGGTGTGTAAACTAAATTAGGACTCTCCTGAAAAAGAAAAAAAAATGCCAAGTGGTTTCTGTTGACTGGTGGATCTTGTAAGTAGAATTTATCAGACCTACAAAACGTGGATAACTTTAACTTTATTTTAAAACATTAAACAAAATAATAAAGATACTGTCCAGCAGTATATCCAAACAAATAATCACATCTATATTGATGCTGACTGCAGCTTGCTTGCTGGCTCACTGACCAAACTTGGCTTTTTAAATCATGTGAAACAAATCTGCATATCCTGAAAAATATGTGCATGTGATGCCATTTGATTAAAAAGAAATTAAAACCCAGGGTTGAGGTGTATCTGACTTCAAATACTCAATCACTATTTGATGACCTCATACCTGGGAACCAATGAGTAATTAACAAGCTATCAAATGACATCACATGCCTATCATACTACAACTTCAACTTCCTCCAAATGAAAACATTTGCTGAGGTAAGTGAACAGCTCTTAGTATGCAGCAGAAAAAAAGGTAATTATCAATTACAATTAATATTACAATTAAAACATATTTAATTTAAACAAATGTTATTTTATTTATACATTTATACTTTTTGGACTGGATGTCAAGCCTGGGAAAAACCTATTGGGGATAAAAATATACTTTATCTTTAACTCTTGGTGCTAACAGTTTCATAGTCCAATTCGATGTACTTGACTCCCCCCCTGTAAACGCCGCTGTGCAGGAGGTGGTCTTCAACAAACTGTCGGGCTTTTGGAATATAGATGTAACTCTGAACCCCATGTCGCTAGTTTGTTTGAATATAGTTTCTCCTGTGACGTCTACCAACCTCTAAGAAACCTGCCTTACAGACATGATCCTTCTGACGTCGTGCTAAGGGGTTATGTTATGACTAAACGAAGTTACATTTGTTGTCGTCTAGGACACATCGGGGTACATTCAGCACTCTGAAAACAACTTCTTATGATTGTCCTGGTTCTGCAATGTCGATGATTTTACGAGGCAGAAACAGGTCTCCCTGATGTCTTTCTGCTATATTAGTTCCTGCATGTCGGCAGCATATCACTTTTGACGGAGACTGTAAGGAACCGGAATAAAGCATGAACTCTGTGGTTAGTTTTATTTACGGTGTTGCGATATGAATTCTTCTTTAGATATTCACCCTCCTCTGACACAATTTCAATTTGGGCAGAGGAAATTTCAATTTTGGGAGAACAATTACTAGCGGTTTTCTGTCTCTCTGTTTACTTTAACCTTTAACTTTGCATGTTTTGCGTATTAGGTATATGTTTTTAAGCTTTGACCTCCAATATCGTTCTTCTTTAATTTTCAATAATTTACTGTATACACCACATGAGTATAATTAATATTCTTTTCTACTACATTGAAAATACTCAGGATTCGAAAATAAGTATTTTGTGGTTAAATTAGACCTGTTTATCAAAAAATTCTTCAATAATGCTAGAATTTTTCAAAAGGCTCCATGCGTATTCATTTTCTTCTGATATCTTCCAAATTTCCCAGAATTGTTAATTGAAGTGTTTTTCCAAAACCGTGCATAATTCTTTGAAATTACAAGTATTTTTCAAATTTATAGACCATAAAATAAAGTAAAAACGTAAAAAAAATAACAGACAGAATAGATAAAAAAATTAAGACTTTAGATTTCTATAAAAAAAATTTAAATGCACATTTGTATTTATATACATATAGTAAACTCATAATAAAAAATTAAAAGACTTTAATTAATATAGAATGCTTACAGAGCATTTTGAATAACATTAACATTTTTGAAAAATTTTGAAAAACAGTCATTATTCTGCAAAAAAATCCTTATTTTGAATTCTAAGGGTTTTCAATGCAGTAAAAAAGAAAATTAATTATTCTCATTTTTTATATAGAGTTAAAAAATTCAAAATTTAGAAATTCGAGTTTGAAAGTCCCTTGTCCCTTTAAAAGGAAGTTCAATTTTTGCTTAGATATTAAAGATCATTAAATTATAGAAAGATGTTTTGTACTTTCAGCATAAAATATCGATTTTCTTCTAGAAATTTATTTGTATAATTTTTAATTTAATAAAAAAAAATTTTGGGGGGTACTATTACCATGTTTTTATTAACTTGCTTTCTTGTTTGTGTGTTTGTTTGTGTGTTTGTTTGTGTGTGTGTGTGTTTGTCCAGTTCAAATCTTGCATTTTAAAAAAGTATTTATTAATACATAGAATTGTCAAGGTTATATGATTGAACAGAAAATTTAAAAACATGGTATATAAAATGTTCTTTTTATCTTGTAATTATTAGCTTAAATTTTTACAATCATGAAGGTTTACTCGAATATCTGCAAATATGTAAAAATATTTTAACAGTTATTAGATATCACCACACAATCATAAATAGATATTTTTGAATTTTAAGTTATAAATTTTGAATTTTCTCGAAATCTATTTACGAAATTTGCTCATTAAATAAAATTGTGCTTTATAGTACTTCCTGAATTTCAGCATGATATACCTGAAATTCTTTTTGAAATCCAATCAACTTTATACTAACACAAAGAACGGCTGTTTATTTTTCCAACTTAACCTCAGTTTTTCTCTTAAACTGGTTTAAATATTTTATCATTTGAGCAAAATACGAAACATTTAATGCCATCCATTGTGAAAATTCCATTAAAACTTTTTAAGCACTCCTGCATCGTGGACATACATACCTGTCGCAAGAGTAATGCTATCAACTCAAATATGCATGACATTCAGCGAGACCAAGTTGCATTTTGAAGGCATTTCTCCCTTCTATTAATCTTGTTAGAGTCCAATTTAGCATAACGAAATTTGAATATGCGCTTCGTACATATTATGGTTCGCCAATGAGCAACATGCATTATGAAAGTCACGGTAAAAGAATTTTTAACTAAAATGACATCTTTTAGAATCAAATTATCATAACAGTGTCCCAAGTATAGTTTTTTGCAGATAATCAGAGATTATTTAAAATATCAAAGGCCATTTTAATGTTTTATAGTTGCATGAAAAATAGATATACAGTCGGACCCCGTTATAACGAACTTCAAGAGACCAAAGGTTTTGTTCGTTATATCCGTTGGTTCGCTATATCCGAACCATAAAGAAGAATGTTAGAGTTCACAAAATGTATAACTCATCTATATATATAAAACAGTTCCGTAACTGACTCACTGACTGACATACAACGCACAGACCAAACCGCTGGACCTAAAGGGCTGAAATTTTGCATGGCGATTCTTCTTATAGTGTAGGGGTGCACTAAGAGATATTTTTGATAAATTATTCTTAGATTTTTTTAAATTAAATTTTTTAGCTGTTTTAGTAGCTTTTTTTAAGTTTACATTTAAAGCAATAATGTGAGGGTTATAAAATTTATATCACAAGAAAGATCCTAAAAATTCCTTTAAAATGAAATCTTTTACGAATCTTTACCTCTATTTTCTGATTTTTGGTGAATTTTTAAAGATTAATATTTAGAATTTAATTTATTAAATGCTGATCACGTGATTTCTTTTTCTTGTACTTTAAATAAATTTATCGTCACGTGCATAACAACTAGATAGACAAAAAAAAAATTTTCTTGCTAATGTGGCAGACGATTGGACATTATTTTGTCTATAAAAATATCCCTTACGATTTTTTTATAAATATATATATTTTTTTCTACATCAATTGTATATATTGATCGTCGTATTTATTATAAATATATATATATATATTTATATATATGGCATTAATTGCATACTTTGTCCGTTGTATTTAATTTGAATGTACTCCGTAACGAAGTGCGGGTTTTCAGCTACTTGGTTAATATGTGTATTCAATAATTATGTATTGAAATAATGATAAAATCTATTAAAAATGATCATTAATGAATTAAATTGACTAAAATCGATTACATTAAACTGACACAATGCTAATTAAATTAACTAAATCTGAGGACAAATGTAAATAAATTGATTTTACCTTCAATTGTTGCTTACTGTTTTGATACAAAAATTATTAGTAATCTTCTGCTGACATGATGTCAGTTTCAAAAACATTTTATGAATTTCTTTGTCCAATACATCAAATGACTCCAACACTTTTTTTTCGACTGTTTGTGTAGACAAAACCTTATTAATGACACTCATCGCTTCTGTAGCATCTCACATGGTGGAGATTTCGTTATTTATGTGCTCCTATTCATCAGCATCAGAAGCAGAATCTTCGATTTCAGAATGATGCATTTTAATTTCTTCCACAATATCTTCATCAGTCTGATTTTCACATGTAATGACTTCATCATCACAGGTTTTGAATAATTGCACGCCACAATCTGAGAATGACTAAATTTTGGGCTTTTCTATCCACATCGCGGTAGGCAAATCTTCATCATCTTGTTCTTCGACATTCTTTGCTTCTTCAACATTCGCTGTATCTTCAACATTCTTAAAAAGTTTGAAAATTTTAAAAAATTCAGTTGTCAACTAAAAAGTAAGTTCGTTATAGCCGATTCTTAAGATTTCGGAGGTTCTCTATAAAAGGATAAATTAGCATTATATTCAATAGGAAAATGGTGGGACCAAAATTTTTGTTTGTTATATCCGGGAGTTCGTTATATACCAGGTTCGCTATAACAGGGTTCGACTGTAGTACATTTAGAAATTTCGTTCCTTGATGCGATGTAATTTTCTCTCCTAAATCTGAGTCATTAATAACTTCAAATAAAAGAAAAAATTTGAAAAAATTAATTTTTTAAATAAATAAATAAAATGAGGTGGTCAGACTCCGATGGCTAGAAACACAACATATATATTAGGCAGGATCCATCGTAAAACGAAATGAAAAATTGACTTCTTATATAAATAATAATATTTTTTTCATAAACGAAAAATAAAGAGATATTGTAAAGAAAAAAATTGTATATTTTCTATTATTTTTGAGTTTGAGGTTTTATTTCTCTTACATGTATAAATACCAAAAGAAAACTTTTCAACGACCAGAAATAAAGAAATGTATTTAATTTTCCCATCACCTTTAAGTAAAGCTTTTAAGAAAATTACTTATAATCTAAGCCAATGAGTCATTAAGTGGACATTTTTTTCCTCCTAGACTACGATTTTTCAACTGTGATTTTTTTATCATGTTATATATTATTGATAATGATAATGAAATATGATTTTGTTTGGCGTAACAGAGTAAAACTTTCCCAGAAAGATGAAAATGGCTTCAGTGCCTTATTTTAAATATTATATATTCTGAAGTATAAAAAAGAGCTATGTTTCTCTCGTGAAAGAGAAGGACACCTCCTTTTCCGTCCCTAAAAAATTTAATAAATTCATATCACAGCAGCTGTATGAAATTGGATCGAACTCTAGATCGTCGAGGCTATAATATCAAATCATAACTTTTAACCACAGACAAAATGAGCGTTTTCTAATAAATCAAATTACGTTTAAAATATCTTTATCATAATTGACGTTTAAAATATCTTTATCATAATTGATTCTTTATAATGAAACAAGCTATAAGTCACCGAAATTAGCCATGTTAATGGGTTACGATTGAAGTGTGCACACTCTTTGAAATCCATATATATCTATATATATAAAACAGTTCCGTAACTGACTCATTCATTCATTCATTCATTCACTGACTGACTGACATACAACGCACAGACCAAACCGCTGGACCTAAAGGGCTGAAATTTTGCATGGAGATTCTTCTAATAGTGTAGGGGTGCACTAAGAAAGATATTTCAAAAATTTTTCTTAGATTTTTTTAAATTAAATTTTTAAGCTGTTTTTTAAACTTTTTTTACGTTTGCATTTAAAATAATACATTGAGGGTTATAAAAAATTATATCACGAGACAGATCATAAAAATTCCTTCAAAATGAAATTTTTTTCGAATTTTTACCTCCATTTCCTGATTTTCGGTGAATTTTTAAAGATTAATTTTTAGAATTTAATTTATTAAATGCTGATCACGTGATTTCTTTTTCTGGTACTTTCAATAAATTTATCGTCACGTGCGTAACAACTAAATAGACAAAAAAACATTTTTTTTCTAATGCAGCAGACGATTGGATATTATCCCAAAAAAAATAAATATTCCTTATGATTTTTTTATAAATATATATATAAATATTTTTTTATATGAATTGTATATATTGATCGTCTTATTTATTATAAATATATATATTTATTTTTTTTGGCATTAATTGCATACATTTACCGTTGTATTTAATTTGAATGTATTCCGCAGCGAAGCGCGGGTTTTCAGCTAGTATATATATATATATATATATATATATATATGGATTTCAAAGAAAACACCCATTTAGTCTGTGGTTTAAAGTTATGATTTGATATTTGATATTTAATAATATATATATATATATATATATATATATATATATTATTAAATGTCACCTAAAAAATTTTTACTTGCTTAATCTACAGGAAACTTATGCCAATAGCGGAACAAATTATAGGTGATTACCAATGTGGCTTTAGGTCTAACTGCTCTACCATCGACCAAATACATATAGTGAAAAATATCTTTGAGAAGTTCAATGAATATAATATTGACCTGTTTGCTCTATTTGTTGATGTCAAACAGGCATTTGATAAAGTGGATAGAGTCAAAATGATTGGAATTTTAGCTGAGCTAAAGATACCAATAAAAATTAGTCAAACTAATCCAAATTACACTGAGGGATTCTCAAGCCACCGTTTTAATTCAAAATGACTTCTAGGTTTTTTTTTATATAAGTGCAAGTGTTCGACAGGGTGATGCATTACCACCCTTATTGTTTAACTTAGTTCTCGAACATGTCATTCGTAGGTTGGATCTTAGAGGTTCAATTTCCAGTAAAACCACACAAATCTGTGCGTTTGCTGACGACATTGTAATTTTGAGCAGAAGCAGGTATGCATTTGTTGCAACGGCAAAAAAACTAATAGAATCAGCAAGCGCTGTCGGTCTCTCACTTAATGAAAATAAGACAAAATATATGGAGAAGACCAAATTCTCCAGTGACTACAGAGATTGTCTGATTGTTGATGACTATAAATTTGAAACAATTAATAGTTTTACATATCTAGGGCCTATCATTAACGTTTCAAATACTACTTCAGAAGAGATTAATTGCAGAATACTAAAAGGGAACAAATGCTATTTTTCATATCGTCCTCTTTTAAGAAATAAACTAATCCCTAAAGTAATCAAATTAAAGATATACAAAACAATTATCCGGCCCGTGGTAACATATGGTTGTGAGACTTGGACCCTGACATTAAAAGATATTAATAACTTAAGAATATTTGAATGTGTAAAATTTTGAGGAAGATATATGGTCCAATTCAGGTAAATAGTAATCTATGGAGAATAAGAACTAATAAGGAAATAGAAGCACTCATAAAATGCAAAGACATAGTAAAATTTATTAAAGCACAACGAATATCTTGGCTCGGCCTCATCGAGAGACAATGTCTGAAGATAACCAACTGGAAGGGGAAGACTGGAGACAGAGTCGTCTGGAAAGGGATTGTGCGGCAGGCCCGTCACGGGCTGTAATGTCAAGAAGAAGATATATATATATATATATATTTTATTACTGGTGCATTCCTGCACGTTACACAGCTCATAATTTAGACAGCATTCTTGATAAACTGAAAAAAAAAACTCTATAGTGAAATGCTACTTTTTAGGGGAATTATCCTTGGATTATGACTAAAATAATTCAGTTAAAAAAGGCGCAATGTAAGTTAAACAGTTTCTCGATAAAGATTGACTTTTGCAAAGAAACATTCCAAATCAAGTTTATTTTAATTTTGTTCATATTTTAAATAGAATTCCCCCTACGTTTACTTTAATAAAAAAAAATCGTATTTCCCGATTTCTGAAAAGAAATTGTCATATTTTACGCACGTGTTAAAAAAATAAGGTGATGCAGTTCAAAAATATACGTTTACACTTGTTCCTGTAGTATATGTTTAACATTTGCAAAATAAAAAAAACATTTTAAATAGAATTAAGTAATGAATCCTATGTTTTTATTGCAAAACAAATATAAAACCATAAATGTATTATTTCAATTTCTAACCGCTAAGCGCGCAAAAGAAAAATATATCAAGTTTAATAATCTGTAAAATATTTTTATTGGTTAGCAATCACAAAATCGAGAACAAAAATTAGAGACAAAAAGCTTTGTTTTTCAGTTGTTGAGATGGACACGTTCAAAATTAATATAGTGCAAACTATCCCGGTCTGTGTATTTATAGGCTCAGGGCATAAACGAGTATTTTCCTGCAACCTGACAAAAACCGCCCGCACCGACGCGATTTGATGGTATGATGGGTTAAATCGTGTTACAACAAAAACAAACAATGTAGTATCTCCCAACTGGTTGCGATGTGGAGTAGCGTTTTTAAAACCAATGTGGTTTTGTTTGTTTCCAGTTATACTTGTAAAATGCATTTTTAACTCTAAGTAGTTACCTACCATAATGATAATATTTTTATATTGATTATTTTACTAATAAATTAGTTTTAAATTTTTTTTTAACCGGGCGGCTGATTGTCACCCCCCTTGACTTGCTGGCCGTGTGCCCCGCACCCCTGGCACCAGCAGGTTGGAACGGCCCTAGGTCGTTTGATGGTTCAACAGATTCAATCTATATCCTTGGGAGGAAATTATTATTGCCTTATCTGTAGGATGTATCTTTTACCATGTTTTTATTAACTCGCTTACTTGTTTGTGTGTGTGTTTGCCCAGTACAAATCTTGCAATCGATTTTTAACTAACTTTCCGACTACCTAGACATTTGAAACTTGTAGAATAGCTCAGAACACGATGACAATGCATTACTTTAATACTTTCAGCCATATTTAAGAAGAATTGAATTCAGATTGAGTTAATTTTTGTTTTGCAGACTGGTCCAGTCATCGGGGGAGGGGGACGAAAAATTAAATGCAAGTTAACTTCCAATTAACTTCATTTTCTTTCAAGTTGATGGGATAATTCATCAAAAAAATTTAAAAAATTTATATATTAATACATAGAATTGTCAAGTTTATATGATTCAACAGAAAATTTAAAACCATGGTACATAAAAAGTTCTTTTTGTCTTGCAATTGATCTTACTTACCTCCCCTAAATCTCTCGAACATTATAGAATAGTAAAGTGGTATCTAGATCTCTGCAATTAAAGTTCATATTATCTTGTGTTTGTACAACTCGAAATGGGATGATTTCTTCGGGCCGCGATAAAGTGGGATAGATGGGAAAGCAAAAAATATTTTATCTAACAAAAAATAAGTATTTAAAAAATTAAATAAATATTAATATCCATTGTTTATATATTCCTTTCATAATATCAAAAATCTTAAAATAATTCTGTATTTACCATGTTTTTGTTAACTTGCTTCCTTGTTTGTGTGTGTGTGTTTGTCCACTACAAATCTTGCAATCGATTTTTAACTAACTTCCCGACTACCTAGACATTTGAAAATTTTAGAATAGCTCAGAACACGATGAAGATGCATTTTTTTAATACTTTTAGTCATCTTTAAGCACCATTAAATTCATTTTCAGTTAATTTTGTTTTATAGACTGGTGCAGCCATCTATCCGCCGGGGCGGGAACAAACAGTTAATTTAAATTAAAATAAACTTCATTTTCTTTCAACTTGATGGGATAATTCACCTGGGATAATTCACCAAAAAATTTTTAAAAAGTATTTATTAATACATAGAATTGTCAAGTTTATATGATTGAACAGAAAATTTAAAAACATGGTATATAAAAAGTTCTTTTTATCTTGTAATTATTTTATAATATTATGCGTTTTCACAAAAGGCTTAGCGTGCCACATGCCGACCGTGGGTAATGCGCTGTAAAGGCATGGTTTAGACCAGTGGCTCGCAAACTTATTCGACCACGAACGCCTTTCTTTAAATAAATTATCAGTCAACCCCCAAATGAAAATATTTTGGTCGTAGCAATTTTTTTAGGTGACGAAATTGTTGACAAAAAATCGAAAAAAAGGAATTAAGCAAATTTTGGCAAACTACACTGCTGGCCACTGTAAATGAAACACCCTGCAGGAAACATGCAAATAACATAAAATTTACAACATGCATTAGCGGAAGTGAGATATGCAAATGATTAGAATTTCAGCGTAGACGCACATCACGCGCGCCTGTGGCGCCACTTCAAAGCGCTATTTAAGTCTTGGAGATTTCGACGATTTCAAGTTCGGCAATTTTGTTTTTCTTGTGGTTTTTTTTTAAAAAAAACGATCAATTATGCCTCGTCGAAAACAGCGATCATCTTTTGATCAAGTATCCGAGTTCGACAGAGGAAGGATAGTGGCCTACCGAGATTGTGGATTATCTTTCAGGGAAATCGGTAGTCGTGTTGGGCGAAACCAAACAACTGTAATGCGGATATGTGATCGTTGGATGCAGGAGGGTACGACGGACCGGCGTGTTCGATCGCATCCACCTCAGCGCACCACTTCACGTGATGACAGGCAAATTGTGCGCATGGCAGTGGCGGATCGCTCAGTCACATCACGAACCATAGCACAGCACATGCAGTCTGTAACGCATCATCCAGTGTCTGCGCGTACCATTCGACGCCGTTTACAGTAGAGTGGTCTGTCCGCAAGACGTCCATTGCTTTGTCTACCCTTGACGCAGAACCACAGACGTCTCCGCCGCCAATGGTGCGATGACAGAAGGATGTGGACGGCAGAATGGAATGAAATTGTCTTTACTGACGAGTCACGCTTCTGTCTGCAACACCACGATGGTCGTATTCGAGTCTGGAGACACCGTGAAGAGAGGATGCTGAACAGCTGCGTTATGCACCGCCACACTGGTCCTGCACCGGGTATTATGGTATGGGGCGGTATTGGATATCACTCTCGCACACCTCTAGTACGCATTGCCGGTACTTTAAACAGCCAGCGCTATATCTCCGAGGTGTTGGAGCCAGTTGTCCTTCCTTACATCCAGGGCTTGCCCACAGCCATATTTTAACAGGATAATGCGCGACCACACGTGGCACGCATTGTCCAACGGTTCTTCGTCAGTCGCCAGATTGAATTGCTTCCCTGGCCGCCTCGCTCTCCGGATCTTTCGCCGATAGAAAACATGTGGTCCATGGTTGCTCTACGATTGACCCAGATTCCATCCCAGCTGCCACAGCAGATCAACTTTGGCAACGTGTGGAAGCTGCTTGGTCTACTGTACCCCAAGAACTCATCCAAAGTCTCTTTGAATCAATGCCGAGGCGTGTGGCAGCGGTGATATCCAACAATGGCGGCTACTCTGGCTACTGATTTTGGCAGGAACCACACTTAACAGAAGTCTATAAATTTAATCATTTGATACTTGGTCAACATGTTATCTACAAAATAATTTTGTTGTGATATCTCTTGTCTTTCTTGGTGTTGCAATTTGGGTGGCCAGCAGTGTATTTTAAAAATCAATGAATTGTTTATTTGGGTTAAATATTAACTTTACATAACAATAATAAAAAAAAATCTCCCTTGCCTTCTGCACTTGTTTTTGGCGTATCTTATGTGACTAAAACTTCATATTTAATATTGATAAGAATTTGTATTTCATTAAGGTAAAAATTAACAAAAATTTTAATTTTAAAAGAGCGTGATATCAAAATTATAAATTTGTATTAAAGCATTAAAAATTATAAACTTCATTTATTTATATTAAAACTACAATACTCCGTTTTGTAAGTTGATGTTTGTTAAAGTTCAGGATTAGAGGGTTGTACATTTGGAAACAATATCATGTCATATGGTGTTTTAACACATAAAAAATAAACAAAAATTAAGGAAAATTTAAAGTATATTTTTTAATTAACCACTTGAATAAGATATAAATTAATACCAAACTAACCACGACCCCTCCAATTTTTGAGTGGCTCCCCACTGGTCTAGACGATTGCAGGGACATCTGTCCCAAGTAAATCCTTAGTTATGATATTCTAGTTTAGAGCACTAGATTTCCGCGACCCCAATTTCTGCTGTTAGACAACGTTTACCTTCCATATTAAAATAAATTTAACGACCTCAGACAAAACTTACGACTTAATCTTGAGGCTCGCAGCAGTATTTGCGATAAGGTTGAAGAAATTTGCATTATATATATATATATATATTCCATAGAGTCTGGAATATTTCATCTATGTTTTACAGCATACATGCCTTTATTGATGACTAGCGGCCGTCCCGACTTTGTCCGGGGTGAACAAAATATTATACCAATAAATTTCCAGTTGATAGCCAATAAATTGTAAATCTTTTTTTACCTCAATAATAACCTAAATAATACCTTAAATTAATTTTACGTTAGTTAATAATTAAAATAAATTTTTTAAAAGAAAAAGCGTGCCGGAGAACGGCTAGGTTCGAACCGCTAGCGTCAAAACAGAAGCCCACCGCGAAAGAACCACGTTAAGGATCGTTGAAATCTTCGGCACAAAAAGCGGTAGAGGACAGTAGCGGTAACAATGGAGATTGTTATGATTAAGCCCCTAACTTTAATTCTACTGATCAGATATACATAATATATAGCCTATGTCCATCTGGAATAATGTACCTTTCAAACAGTGAAAGAATTTTTCAAATAGGTGCAGTGGTTCTGGAGATTACCCTCCACGTACAAAATCGCTCTCTCTTTATATATAAGTATAGATTAATAGGAGCGTTGAATACTATTACAATAAATATTTGGTAAAAAAAAGTTTCAACGAGAGATAAATTAAATAAAATGTATTTCAGTGGTTGCATTTTTGAAGCATTCTTAAATCAATCGTTTGGCTTTTCAATAAATTGAAAACTATAATCACAATTATGTCAAAGTACGAATACTTTTGATTCCAATATTTTTTGTTTCTTAGAAATATTAATGATTTGAAGTAGTAATTAGGTGTGTTGGCTTTGTTAATCTAGTATATAAAACAGTTCCGTAACTAACTGACTCACTGACTGGCATACAACGCACAGACCAAACCATTGGACCTAAAGGGCTGAAATTTTGCATGGCGATTCTTCTTATAGTGTAGGGGTGCACTAAGAAAGATTTTTGAAAAATTCTTCTCAGATGTTTTAAAATTAAATTTTTTAAGCTGTTTTAATAAGTTTCTTTAAATTTGTATTTAAAATTGTAATTTGATGGTTATAAAATTTATATCACGAGGAAGATCCTAAAAATTCCTTTAAAATGAAATCTTATTCGAATCTTTACCTCCATTTTCTGATGTTTGGTGAATTTTTAAAGATTATATTTTAGAATTTAATTTATTAAATGTTGATCACGTGATTTCTTTTTATGGTACTTAAAATAAATTTGTCGTCACGTCCATAACAATGAAATAGACAAAAGAAAATATTTTTTTTTCCTTGCTAATGCGGCAGACGATTGGACATTATCCAAAAAAATTTTAAAATACAGTAAAAGATATGTTCCTCAAACTGTACTATATTAACTGTACTATATTCTTTAGATTTAATTTGAATCCTATTAGATTTAATTTGAATATTTTCTTGCACATTATTTTGTCTATAAAAATATCTCTTTCGTTTATTCTTTAAATATATATATATATATTTATATATATATATATATATATATATATATATATATATATATATATATATATATATATATATATATATATATATATATATATATATATATCTATATATTTACATCAATTGTGTACATTGATCGTCGTATTTATTATACATATATGTATAGTATATATATATATATATATATATATATATATATATATATATATATATATATATATATATATATATATATATATTTGGCATTAATTGCATACATTGACTGTTGTATTTAATTTGAATTTAATTTGTATTTAATTTGTTGTATTGTTTCTCCGTAGCGAAGTGCGGGTTTTCAGATAGTAACAACATACGCGTTGTGATCATATAAGTTTAAAACCTCAGGAAAATCCGCTTTCACATTCGAGAAATAAGTTTTAATACAACATCATTATACGATCAGGGATAACGTAATAATCGTTATCCCCAGGCAAAATGCCACAGCCTATCTTCGGGGAATAACATATCTTGAGTTAAGTACACTCAGTTAGGGTTTTTTTACTTTCAGCTGTGAACGCAACATGTGATTAGAGCAGTGTCAGCACTTTTAACTTTGAGTTTTCTCGCGAGCCGCTGATGTATAAACATCAAGAAAACGGACGATATTAATTAAGCGAAATAATAAGGAGTGTGCTCAAAAAATGACCTAATGGCTCGAAGAAGGAACGGTTTGAATATTCATTAAGTCGAAGTGCCATAGAAATGATAAAAAAACGTCGAATTTAAGTATTTAAGAATTATGGAAGACAGACTTTGTGGGACAATTTCTAACCAGAGCGTTTTTCACTCACATCAATTATAATCGGGACATGAAGGCGAAAAGAACGTCTTGTACTAAACTTGGTTTTAATGAGGCTACTAATAAAGCCAATTTTTTGTGTCGTATTTTAATTTTTTCTTTAATTTTGTAGAAACAGAATGATTTCGCACATTAATTACGGTGAGAGAATCTGTAAAACGTTACTATAGAAATAATTTTTTTAATTAAGATTTTATTATAGATCTTTAATAGAAAAAATTAAACAATTGGAAAATGGTGTCAAATTTCCTATTATTTAATTCATTTGGAACAAAAAAAACCGAAGTGAATTTACGCTTGAAATACTAATTGCATAGTTTTTTTTTAAAAATGGAGTTATTCCTTATTAATAAATCCATCCAAAGCGTTTTACAGCCTGCATCCATACTCAGTTTTCCGTTTGAAATTGAATCACTTAGTCAATATATGGGAACAGATATTTTTGGAAATATTATTTGCTATGAATTAAAAGGCTGTTAACTAAATGCTGTTTGTGTAAAAATATCCTGCAACAATATGTTAGTGGAATACTTTTCTACGCTGTAAAGTATCTGTCTCTCTCATTGTTAAAATTTTTCTATACTCTCATTTTTAAATATTCTCTACGTCAAAAATGTTGCACTGTAGAAAATGTGTGTTAATTGGTATGATATTTTAATAAAAGTACAAATAACGTTGTATTATCAAAATTGCATTTTATTAGGATTACTTTATCCGTAATCTTTTTTCAAGGGAATTCATTTATTAAAAATTTTGAAATAAATTTTACAATTATAACTCAAGTTTTGTACAAAATCTAACCCAAACAAACAGCATTCGAATAGGTAAATAGAAAATACTTTTATTCAATGACGTTTCAAAACTCCATCACTGAATTAAAAGTAATAAACTCGTTCCCAGAGAGTCATGAATATTAATAAAACATTAATTTTTGTTAAGCGTGGATAAAGCAGCATTTTAAATAAATACTTCAGAGAACGCTTTAAGGCTCTCGTCGAAATAATTCATATATGTAGGCCGTTTTAACGTTCATATGCCGTTTTTAAGTTCTCAGGAGATAAATCTCTGGAGACATGTTTCCGTAAATGTGTGGTAATTGAGTCAGCATGCTGAGTTATTACGCGAGATCCCTCTAATGTACAGAATTATTAGTTGCAAGCGGTTTATCCTGGAGGCTTTGTTTCGATAGCGCCAATAACTTATGATAGAGTCTCACTAAATCCCATACATCAGTGAGGTAAAACGTCATTTGTAACTTGATGGATTTCGGCTATGATTAGGGAGTAGTTAAAAGTAATTAGGGGATTCAATTTTCAGCTGGAGCGTTTTCTGGGCCGTCATTTATGACTTCTTTCAAACAAACACTGACAAAATGAGTGAGGGTAAAGTTCTTTATCACTAAAAAAGGCAAATATATTCTGTTTGAAATCAGGTGATATTATTAGCTCTGATGACAGTCAATCTATCTATACCAGTGGTTCCTCCCTGGTGGTTCGAGAGAACACAAGAAGATGTCCGCGGGGTCAATAAGGATAAAAAAATGGTTTCATCATTTCAAAACGACCGCAAATGTAAACAATTTTATAAAACTGGGAGCAAAAATTTTCAGTTCCCAATTTTTGTTCAAATTCTAAAAATAATTCGCTTTCTGACGTATCGAGTTACAAAAAATCCTAGTTGTGCTTAAAAAATGCTAATATATTTTCTATGACGTGGGTCCGTAGCGTCACAAACATTTCACAGCATCACAGCCATTTTACATCTAGTAATGCTGATGCAAGTTGAAATGTCTCGTTCATTTTTAAGTTTTTTAGGAAATTATGTTTGCTATTACATTTACTTTAACGGCAAATTTGTTGTTGTTATTAAGTTTGCATGTAACTTTTATGAAAGTTGTTTATCACCAATAGTTTTTTATTTAGAAAATAAAACCCATATTTGCCTCTTGCAGGGGGTTTTAGTTGAGAGAGGGTCCCCAAAGAATCCCCTTTTTTAAAAAGTAGTCCCTGATCAACAAAAATTTCAGGAACAACTGATATATATATATATATATATATATATATATATATAAATATACATATATAGAGGCCAGTGATATTATATATATATTTATATATATATATATATGACAGGTGGGTGTCTTTAATTACTTAGATCAATAGTTCATAGGTAGTCGTGGTCAGTCATTAAAGGGAAAGACGAATTGTATCCATGAAAAACCTTTATTCTGGCTTTTGTCGAACCAGAGCTACAACTAGTTGGCGAGACCATTACGTCCAAGTTTTCTCACGTGAGCCATACATCGTACCCCATGGAAAACTCTTTATCAACTAACTTAATTCTTTTGTTCAAAGAACCGCCAAGAAAAACCTTATTCAGCGAATCTAACCTTCCAGAATGTTCGATTTTAGGACTTTAGCAGAAAAAACCCTGCCCTTATTTCCACGAGAATCCTAAAAATAGCTTCTACGTTATTTCTCTGACAAATTCATTGTCTCTCCCGTGCTGCTTCATCGCACTTCACGGTCAACTAGCGTCACCTACTGATTTCTTTAAGGATTAAATCCTTTTCTCCTTATATTATAAAGATAATTCCGCGCAAAACTCCTTAATTAATACCAATTAACCAAATTAATCTTAACTACAATATTCCTAACTATTAATTCCTTGACAACTCCCTCCCCCCCGACTGATAACGAACTGAGTAGGGTTGATCAGATCCCCACACAGCATTTTCCCAGAAGAGAAAGAAATAATAAACTCCCATCCTATCAAATTTATCCAAAAGGTAAACTCTATGCTAATTACTATCGTGTTTTACCTCGAAGGAGCTCAAACAATTAATAATAAGATGAAAATGAAACATTTGTTGTAATAAGTATTCACTATGAAGACAGTAGGACTGTTAATAAAGTCTCGACACACAAATTATAGTTCGCATGCTTGAAATCTCTCAAGTTCATTGCTCAATGTTTGCAAGATGGAGATACTCATTCTTTAAGTGGTTACTGTCCTTTTGTTGAGTCTATCGTTCTTTATTATAATTTGATCCACTCAACTCCAATAATTTTAAAAATTCCTTTTCAAAATATTTAACAAGTAATCAAAGCAAATATAAAAGAGAGAAAATTTCACTGTGGGAAAAAAGCAAATATGCACATAAAAAACATAAAATTACTTGGCGCCAAGATTTATTATACAAAGAAGCTTCCACAGTTTCTCCTGTTGAGATGTGCTGGCTCTGTAAAATACTCAGAGGCACAACATAAACTGGAAAATAAATAAACAATCTCAGATTAGTTCTCATGCAAGAATGATCATTACATTTAATCTCAATCACCACATTTCATAATATCTATTAACATCATTTTTTGTTTATTCTATAGAGCTCTGCAACGATCAATATTATTCAAAGAGTATGTAAATAAAGTAGTGGCAACGTCGCCTAGAAAGTCGTATCACGTGAGAAATTTTAAGGTATTAGAAAGTATAGTATTAGTATTTTAAATTTATTATTTTTTTATTTTTTAAGGTATAAGAAATTTTAATGAAATTTTAAGGACGAAAATTGCCTTGGAACGAAAATTTAAATGCAAGTTAACTTCCAATTAACTTCATTTTCTTTCAAGTTGATGGAATAATTCACAAAAAAATTTAAAAAGTATTTATTAATACATGGTATACAAAAGTTATTTTTATCTTGTAATTATTTTCAATTTGCTCTACTTCCTGAGCCACATCCTCATTAAGAATAATGTCGTCTAAATGCAATTTCTGCATTTGCAACTCCTTGTCTTTTGTGCTAGTCGCCATGTTTCGTTTTTTATTTCAACACATTAAAAAAAATCACTCCACACGATGAATCGGGTTCTTCGCGAATTTTCTTTAATAGAGATTGAAAGTTCACTTTTTACCCCGACGAAGATTCTGGATGCTACGTGGCTGCTGACAGGCGGGTATCTTTAATTACTTAGATTAATAGTTCATAGGCAGTAGTGGTCAGTCATTAAAAGGAAAGACGAATTATATCCATGAAAAACCTGTATTCTGACTTTTGTACTGCCAGAGCTACAACGAGTTGACGAGACCATTCCGTCCAAGTTTTCTCCAGTGAGCCATATATCCTACACCATCGAAAACTCTTTACCAACTTAATTCCTTGGTTCAAAGAACCTCCCAGAAAAACCTGATTCAGCGAATCTAACCATCCAGAATGTTCGATTTGATGACATTGCAAAAAAGCCCCGGCCCCAATTTCCCCGGGAATCCTAAAAATAGTTCCTACGTTATATCTCGGCCAAATACATCGTCCATCCCCTGCTGCTTCATCGGACTTCACGGTTAAGTGGCGTCATTTATTGATTACTTTAAGAATTAAATCCTTTTTTCCACATATAACAAAGATAATTCCATGCTAATCTCCTTAATTAATACCAATTAACCTAATTAATCTTAAGGCTGCTATGTACTAAAAAAATATCGTATTTCCCTTTTCCTCTTCTTGCAGACTCTTGTGGTGGGGGGAGTTCAGTTGACAGTTCGAGAATTCCACCCCACTTAGGATTGACATTTTGAGGGATTGTAATGGCTCTCTCTCAGGTACATAAATGCTGATAATCAAATAAAATTGGTATTGTCCGATAGCCTGAACTTTTCTGCAAACCGCTACAGGATTCATTTTGTAAATTTCGCCCACCGAAGGAATTTATGAGCGTTTAAAACACACTGTACCAGATTTTTCCCCGAATAATTTAAATTTTAAAATATTAATTGCATTTTTTTTTAAATGAAAAATGTACACAAATGTAAATTTTTTTCTCTATGACGGAGTACAATTTTTAAAAAAAATCTTTGAATCCAAGTCAGCAATCCGTGGACAAATTTTCTCCATAGGTTAACATTGAGGTGAGCGAATCGAATGGGGATAGTACATAGCAGCCTTAATTACCCTATACCTGTCTGTTAATTCCTTGATATATATACATATATATATATATATATATATATATATATATATATATATATATATATATATATATGAAGGGGGGAAAGTTAAGAAATTTTGTAACCTTTAAGCAGAAAACTTAAGAAGAAAGAAGATTTAAAGAAAATGTTAAAACCCTCACTGTGTCCAAAAAATGTTAACCTCGCACAACAGGATGGGCGGGTAGAATCTATTTAATTAAGCTAACTGCTAAAGAAAGAAAAAGCTTTGGAGACATAAGAAAAGCTTTCGGGAAATAGAGGCACTGAATATGCCGCCACAAGTTCAGTCCAAATGACACTCCAGTTAATAGACTTTGGCAAGTATTAAATGGGCTATCATGACTTCAATAGGAGTGAAAACTTAATTGAAAACCAAAAACAATTTTTTAAAATAAAATAGCAATAAAACTTTGGGAGTTGAAAAATAGAGTCATAAAATTAAAAAAAAAATCCCAGACGGTTGTATTAAATTCTTGCGGTCAGTATAAAATTCTTTCAAAAAGGAAACATTTGCAATGAATTCAAACACTTCAAAGATTTTCAAATTAAACGAAGCAAAGAGACTTTATCTTATGTTGAGAAAACACTGTTTTTCATGTGTTTAATATCGCTTTATGAAAGTAGATAAATGTTTTGAAACTATTATGTAAGATATGCAATTTTTTTTTATGTTCTTAAAATATTTGAAAAATGAAATAATGGAATTGATTCTCAATTGCGATAAAATTTCCTACGTTGCTGTAATTTAACGATACAGAAACTTGACTTATGTTAGAGTAGAGGGAAGAATTGCCTCTAATAGCCTCATTAAAATACTGCTAAACTAATATAAAAAATTTCTAGTGTGAATGGTTTAAGTTCTCAAAACAATGAACTACTTCTTTAAATCCGAGAAAAAATTAATAAATTTCCATTTAATATATTGGCAATCTTTAACTGTTGAAATCGAGATTGCAAACATTGATAAATCCTATAATTATAAAAAAATATAGTGCCGTTTTACCGTCATAAATTTTTGATAACACAAGAAAAAAATTCTCCGGATATATGTTGTTTAGAACAAGATGTAATGTGTGTTAGAAAATATTAAGACAATTTTGTTATTTTCTCTACAAGTATTGAATTGTATTTACGTTGTAATGTGTATTCTAAATTAAGGTCTTCAACCATTACATGTATAAGGGCCACACCAATAAATTCGCAAAGTTCCGCGAGCCAAAGTTCTGTGAAATAAGTAGTTTGGCAGAGGAAAAAATGTATTATTTGCAAACGAGCTTCAGTCTTTGACATGATTGCTTGATTTGCTTTTTATAGCATGACTAGCTGAAAACCCTCACTTCGCTACGGAGTACATTCAAATTAAATACAACGGTCAATTATGCAATTAATGCCAAAAAAATAAATATATATAATTATAATAAATACGACGATCAATGTATACAATTGATGTAAAATATACATATGTATTTATAAAAAAATCGTAGGGGATATTTATTTTTTTTGGATAAAATCCAATCATCTGTTGCATTAGAAAGAAAAAAAAATTGTCTATTTAGTTGCTATGCACGTAACGATAAATTTATTTAAAGTACCAGAAAAAGAAATCACGTGATCAGCATTTAATAAATTAAATTCTAAAAATAAATCTTTAAAAATTCACCAAAAATCAGAAAATGGAGGTAAATATTCGAAAAAGATCTCATTTTAAAGGAATTTTTATAATCTTTCTCGTGATATAAATTTTATAACCCTCAAATTATTATTTTAAATGCAAACTTAAAAAAAGTTACAAAAACAGCTTAAAAATTTAATTTTAAAAAATCTAAGAAGATTTTTTCAAAATTCTCTCTTAGTGCATCCCTACACCATAAGAAGAATCGCCATGCAAAATTTCAGCCCTTTAGGTCCAGCGGTTAGGTCTGTGCGTTGTATGTCAGTGAGTTAGTCAGTTACGGAACTGTTTTATATATAGAGATGATAAATGATTGATTCCTTCAAAACACATCACTGAAGTTTTGTGTGAATGATGTGTTTTAAAAATGTATTTAGTAACTTTATAACCCTTATTAACTAAAAAATGGCTTTATTTATTGATTTCTACAAACAACAAAAAAATGGGAGTTAAATCGATGCATTTTGTTCTTTATATTGCATGAAACAGAATCAATGCAGGGAGTCGAGACGCACGTGAAATTCTAGAAAGTAGAGACTTGACATGCTGCTTGTTGTGTCTATTTCTTCTTAAGATTCTGAATGCAATTATTTTGATAAGCCTATGTGCCTTGACCTACTTTTCCCCGTGCATTATTACCATGTTTTTATTAACTCGCTTTCTTGTTTGTTTGTTTGTTTGTGTGTTTGTCCAGTACAAATCTTGCAATCGATTTTTAACGCACTTCCCGACTAGCTAGACATTTGAAACTTTTAGAATAACTCAGAACACTATGAAAATACATTATTTTAATACTTTTAGCCATCTTTAAGCAGATTTAAATTCATTTTCAGTTAATTTTGTTTTGTAGAATGGTGTAGCCATCCAACGGCCGGGACGGGAAATAAAATTTAAACGCAAGTTAACGTCCAATTCTCGAGCTAAACGATTGACTACGCATTTGATACCTCTTTATTATGCATTTGATCCTTTTCTTTCGAGATGATGGGATGATTCATCAAAAAAAATTTTTTTAAGTATGTATTAATACATAGAATTGTCAAGTTTATATGATTAAACAGAAAATTTAAAAACATGGTACATAAAATGTTATTTTTATCTTGTAATTATTAATTTTTTTGTGTGAGAGAGAATTTGCCGCTCTAAGGTTTAATTTTTCAAATTTATATCAAACTTTCGTTTCGCAAGATCAAAATGTTTCATGGGTTGAAGATCCCTATTCTAAAAGAACTGACATTTGACTTTTTAAAATCCATAAGTTGACACATAGGGTGGTTGTGCAGAGTTTATTACATCTATCTGGAACGCATAAAATGTCGGGCTCGCTTCCGGAAAAAGCCGCATTTTTTGAGACGTCAATTAACCCTTTGTGGGGTGCCGTTTGCACAGGGCAAACGCCTAAATCTAGTCTTTATTTTTCACCTGCATTCAATGTATTCCAGTTAAATGAGAAGAAAAATGGTTAGTACTGCCATCTGTTATCAGTTTAATGAAGTAAAATTATTTTGCAACCTTTAACTGGAAAATTTTTCAAGATTCTTTAGGTTATAAAAATCGGGGGGAAAAATCTGCACCGTGCAAACGGTGGAAGTTTTTGCCCCTGAAAAGGTTAAAACGAGAAATGAAATTTGTAGTCGACATATTGTCGTTATGAAATTTCAATGCATGATAGGAATATGTGATCACTATTCCTGCTAATACCAGAAGACCCTGCCAGTTTGCAAGCATCTCTGAGAATTCACTTCAAGCGAAAAAACTCTGCTGCGTTTGACCGAGAAAAAGTCGTTTTAGAAAGAGCAAAGAATGCCCATGAGTTTTCTGTGGTTTCGAATCATCACTACGACAAATTTGGCTGACCGATTACGCCACATGGGATAGTATCGATAAACATCGTTAAAGGGAGAAATACCGCTAGATGATACATAACTGCATAATATTTCAATGAAAATTATACATCAGGGGAGGCCTAGATAAGCAGTATTAACAGTCATTAGTTAACGTTTTTATGATTAGCAGAGCCAAAAACAGGAAAAGGTTACATTTCACAGGAAATGAATTTTAAGCGATGTTCTTTCTAATGTTTTATGTTAAATATATGTTTCTCCGATTGTTAGAATAATAAATATTTCTAAATTCTTAAATAGTTTTATTAGTTTTAAGAAATATATTTTCTTTTCATTTCTTTTCGAAATTATTCAAAACTGGCCTTTATTGAGTTGATTTTATTGAGCTTTCAGTTCGTAGCTTTTCGGTTAAACGTTGATGGGTGCATTTGGAGGATCGCTTACTTTCTATCAACATAGGGTGAGTGTCCTAAATACCGCCCCTGTGCCTAATATCGCCTACTCGTTTTTCTAAAGTATGATTCGCGCTATGTACGAGAAAATGCACCAACTTCTTAGTTCTGGGTCTGTACTAACAGCGGCGATAGCGACAACGCTCTTATCACTGACAACAGAAACTATATGGCGTCTGAAGTTGTTTTGGCTGTTGTCTTCGTAAACTTTGGCTCCAAAGAATCAGAATCCAGTGAATTACCAGGTAGGTGCATCCAAATTCAAATTTTGCTTATACGATTTGAAAGTGCATTAAACAGAGACTTTGCTAGCAACGCCTTTTAACAATTGCTCCTCATTTCACCTGGTAGGCGGTTTGAGGAACAAAGGTAGGCGATATTAGGAACCACTCCGGAGTTCACTGGAAGTTTCAATTTTTCCAATTTAGCTACATAACTTAAACTGGCACTGGTTTTGGAGCTGCTTGATCTCAGGATACCAAAGGAAATAGTTCTTAGGCCGTCCGCACACGGAGCAACTCAAAAGAAACTGATAACCGACTCCAATCACAAAACAGTCCGTGATGAGTCGGTTATCAGTTTCTTTTGAGTTGCCTCGTGTGAAGACGGCCTTAGGGATGTTTTTTGAGTTTCCAACCTAATCAGAAACGAAAAAGTAGATGAAATGTCGAAAAAATGTTAAGGTAGGCGATATTTCGGACAGTTACTCTAAATGTAGAATACAAGGATTCGCAACTGTAAGTTGTATCATAAACGGATATTTTTTGAGATACCACCCATTTTAAGTTTAAATCTGTCGCAAGTTCCCAAAACCCTAGCGGAGAGACAGAGAAAGAGCCTCCATTTGGTCACTCTTATTAAAAATTCTCCCACAGAATCTTCAACATTATCTACGGCATGGAATCGACAGTACCGTACGTCTAGATTTCCAAAGCTAACGATTTTATGTGTTGTATTTTCCCTTTACTTGAGCAAAATAAATCAAGGCTGTATTCAGTTACATTTTTATGAATGACATTCTTGGCACAGATAGTCTCTTTTGGGTGTTTCGTATGTGATTTTTCTTTTCCCCGCGACAGAAAAAAAAACAGATAAATGTTTTATACTGAAGTCGTTTGTCATTTCCATTCTTTTTGCGCTTCATCCATCTCGACTTTTCGGGAAAAGTGTCTTGATCCCCGGCTCTCCGGAGAATCGGAACTTGCGTCTTTTTCTTATTCCCACAGAGGTAATGACACGTATCCAGGGGACGCATCTACTGCGAAATACTAAACTCTGCTGAGAGAACAGATTTAGAATATAACTAGCTGAAAACCCGCACTTCGCTATGGAGTACATTCAAATTAAATACAACGGTCAATGTATGCAATTAATGCCAAAACAATATATATATATATATATATATATATATATAATAAATACAACGATCAATGTATACAATTGATGTAAGAAAAACAAAATATATATTTATAAAAAAATCGTAAGGGATATTTTTATAGATAAAATAATGTAGAGGAAAATATTTAAATTAAATCTAATAGGACATACTAAATAATATAGTACAGTTAATATAGTACAGTTTGAGGATCATATCTTTTACTGTATTTTAATATTTTTTTTTGGATACTGTCCAATCATCTGCCGCATTAGCAAGAAAATAAAAATCTTTTTTGTCTATTTAGTTGTTATGCACGTGACGATAAATTTATTTAAAGTACCAGAAAAAGAAATCAAGTGATCGGCATTTAATAAATTAAATTCTGAAAATTAATCTTTTGAAAATTCACCAAAAATCAGGAAATGGATGTAAAAATTCGAAAAGGATTTCATTTTAAAGCCATTTTTAGGGTATTTCTACTGATATGAATTTTATAATCTTCAAATTATTATTTTAAATGCAAATTTTAAAAAATTCACAAAAACAGCTTAAAAATTTGATTTTTAAAAAATCTAAGAAGAATTTTTCAAAAATCTCTCTTAGTGCACCCCTACGCTATAAGAAGAATCTATGTCAGCCCTTTAGGTCCAGCGGTTTGGCCTGCGCGTTTTATGGCAGTCAGTGAGTCAGTCAGTTACGGAACTGTTTTATAAATATAGATAGATGGAACACGTAAAAATGGAGTATTGATTTATTGGATTTTTACTTATTTATTATATTGGTTTGTTTAATGTTTTATGACAGCCTTCAACGCGAGTTTGGGTTTAAAAACAAACTAGTGAAGTTAGCACTTTATTTTTTTGTTTCTGTTTTTAAGTATTTTTTTCTGTTTCAGCAAGAATCGCAGTAGCGCAGTAGCAACAGTTTTCAATATTATGCGGCCAAAATTATATGCAAAGAAGATTCATTTTATATAAAATTTAAATTTTTCCATCATACCGTAAGATTATTTCTTTCTTCATCTTGGAATTCTATATGTTTCACAACCTTGGATGTTATCCCGATGCTCTCATGAGTTCTAGAAAACTTAACTAAAACTAGACACTTGCTCTTTGACTCGATAGGAAAGCAACCACAAAAGGAAAAATTATACCCATCTGAAAATAAAATATGGAAATAGATTTGAAACCTCTTACTAGAATATTGACAACAGAGCCCGATTAAAAAAATTCTTGACTATAGGCACAACTCGGGATGAGCTCCCCCCCCTAACACTGATGTGGGTGAAAATTTTCCAAAATTGACACACAAAAAAAAATAATCATGAATCATTGTGAAAGTACCATTTAACCAAGAATTGGCTATTTGAAGTGTAGAAGCCTAGAACATTATCAAATAACAAAAAGCAATACAACATAATAACTTCGTCATTAAAACACCAATACAATGCAACCAGAAAAACTTATTAATCCCTTATATACACTATAACATACATATGATGAACTATACATATAACTATACATATGACGAACCTATCAATCAAACTTTTAAGGATATATAAAAAAATTGCTATTAAAAAGGATAAAATAAAAAAAATTGAAATGGGAATTTTTTCTCTTAAAATAAAATTTTTTTGGGGCCCCCCAACATTCGGGGGCCCTAGGCCCGGGCCTACGGGGCCTAATAGAAAATCAGGGCCTGATTGACAAGGAATCTTAACATGTCCCTCATTGGGTGGGATCCCAAGAATATATATCTAATATATAAAAATTGTATCCCAAGAATATATATCTAATGTATCCCAAGAATATATATCTAATATATAAAAATTTGTCTGTCTGTCTGTCTGATTTTGTGTAGAAATCCACAGTTTAGGAGCGACGATCGGTAAATTTTATATACAGGCGTCGTTAAACTCAGCGGTCAGAGGTAAGACCTTCCGAAATCGAAATTAATTACCGTTAATTTTTAAATAATAAAAACGAAAAGGTTTTGAAAGGTGAATCCAGAAATGTAAGAGCCTCACAGCCGTCCAGACAGCCATGTTAGGCTTATTTAACAGCAAAACGATAGAAAAATAAATACAATCAGAAAGTTTCAAATAATATATTAAACCAGAATAATAATTCAAAATTATTACAGCGACCACGGCTCTCGCCTATATGCCCTGTCAAACTGAAGACCGGCCACAACGTAGCAAAACCTATATACGCAGACAAGGGTAGATTTTCTCAAGTTCGGAACAGCTCATTTTTATGGATCTGGGCGCCGGACGGAGAGTACATATCTGCCGACCAATTTGGACAACCCTGGGCCCTTTAAACCAGAATAATAGATGAAAATGATAACCTCTAAGTCAGATTTTATACTCTAAAATTTATATTTTAAGACATTTCGATTAATGATCGTCGTTTGTTCGATATACGTTCTCTGTTGCCATTTTCATTTGAACAATTTCTTATTTAAACGATGTAATGCGTAGTAAATGCGTTAAATATTTCCTTACTGTAAATTTCGACAAATGAAGGATTAAAAAGAAAGTTTGTGTAATTTATACATTTGTATAGGTTTAATTATTTCAAGTAACCCTTTAAAGTGGGCGTGACATTTTTTCCACTAGCCTGAAAAATCAAATTAATATTAATATTTTTTTTACTCATTGTTAACCATAACTGATCGGATTGTTTACATGTGAGCGTATAGAAATTTATTGATATAAAGAAGATTGATTCAGAGTGATGGCACCTTACGGCAATCATTTGATATTAATATGCGAGTTGTTCGAGCTTTTTTGAGTTTTGTGCGAGGCTATTCAGCTCTAGAGGTTATTTGTATGTATACAAACATGCATTTGATGTCAAGCAGAATTTTCAACCTTTACAAGAAAATGTTGCATGAATCAATAATAGTTTCAAAAGCAAAAAATATGTATAAAATCAGACATGAGGTTCGAAAGGAGTGGTGTTTCTCATGATAATACTATTGCAAACATTGGTGTTTCTTTCGACGGTATCTGAGGACATATATCATAAATTGGTGTGGGTTCTGTCATCTGTTCAATAAGATATATTGACAGGTTAGTCATAGATTATGAGGTGATGTCGAAACACTGCACTAATTGTGAATATGCTAAATCTGATATCGGGGAGAAATCTGCAGAATATAATATATGGTAGGAAAGTCACAAAACTTCATGCAGCATCAACCACACTGGCTCATCGGGAAAATTTTGATGTTAAAACATTTTTGCAATGTATTACATATGCATTACTTTGTACGTCAAATATAGTTGCACATTAATTTTATACAAATTTGTGGTATGACTTTCTCAAGTAGCATGATTTATTTTTTCTTGATGGTATCATTTTCTTAACTGCCATATTTTGAGAACGTTATATCTTTTTAAAAAATTTAGATAGAGTTAAATTTTTTAAAAATATTTTAATTTTCCTATTACTGATGAGTATAACATTTCACATGCTTCTTTATAATGTGTTTAATTTTTCATGCAGAGTTCACAAGGCCAGAAGACACTTTTATATTTTCCATTATCAGCTTTTAGTGGTAAAATGATAAAAGGCTAAACCTAGCTCAAGTCATGTATTAAACCTGAATAATAAATAAACATAATAACCCGAATACCAAATTGAAGTCAGATTTTATACTCTAAAATTTATATTTTAACACATTTCAGTTACCTATGTTTGTGAACACACGCACTTTGTTGCCATATTCATTTCAGAAATTTCTTACTGAGACGATGTTCAATTAATGGGTGTTTTCAAAAGTGAAATTTACGATGTTCTGTAAATGCCCCGAAAATATTTCTATACTGGAGATTTAGACAGATTAAAGAATTTACATAAACTTTTGTGTAATTTATACATTTGTGTGATATTTTTGTGTAATTTATACAATTAATTATTTAAATTAATAGATTTATATTTTTAAACGTTTTATTCTTGCATTCTTTAGGAGTTTATAGAGTTGCAGAGAGTGGCAACACCGGTGTGTGGTTTTCAAACGATTTTAGCTTTTTCTGGAAATTAGCGGAACGTTAGCTTCCAAAACAATAATCGTTTGGAAAATTTTATTTATATTAATACCATTAAAATGTATATCATTTTCTTTATGTTATATTTATAATATATATTATTATCTTTATAGCGTTTGCGGAATGTTAGGTTCTTGAGCAATCGATATTTTCATATGGTTTTTCATTTACGCTTAAAATGGAAAAATTAAAATGCTACCCAAAAATAAACAGGCTAGATTTCGTGGAAATAAAAGCAATTCCACAAGGAATAAAATATTATCGGCCAGTCAAAGAATTGGAAGGTGCAGCTTTTGTTTACAATTCAGTAAGGGCTGAGAAACATTTCATGGTTCTATTGGAAAATTCTGCTAAACCTGTAACTTTATCTTTTTTTCTGCAATGATTCCAGGCTGAATCTTGTGGAATTCTGAAGAGTTTATTATCAATTTATATTTTTATATATTGGGTTTTCATATTATTGATGTGTAAAACATTTCCCATGCTCTTTTTATACTATGTTATTTATACTGTGTTTAATTTTTCAAGGCTATAAGACACTTTGACATTTTTCCTTTTCAGCTTTCAGTGGCACAATTATGAAAGGTTAAATACTAGCTAAATTCTAAGGAGTTTGTTATAAATGCATATATTTTTATGTTGAGTTTTTATTTTAATGATATGTAAAACATTTCGAATTTTTTTATACTATGTTAGTTATGTTGCGTTCACTTCATGGTTCTATTGGAAAATTCGGCTAAACCTATAATTTCAGATTTTTTTTTGCTTCAACGATGAAAAGCTAAATCTAGCTGAATTTTGAGGAATTTATTATAAATTTATTTATACCGAGTTTTCTTTTCTTTCGTGTGTATAACATTTCACATGCTTGTTTTCTATGTTATTTAGACTGTGTTTAGTTTTTAAATTGATTTTGTTTAACAAACATTCGACAATTTGACATTTTCACTTTTCAAGTTTTAGTGGTTTAATGATGAAAGTCTGAATCTACCTAAATTCTAAGGAGTTTAATATGCAGAGGATGTTTATATGAGTATAATTTGGAGAGGAGTTGAATGGTTTGTATTCCTCAATCAAACACTTCATTTTTTAACAGGCAATGCTGGAGTCATTTCATCGTTCTACTGAAAAATTCTGCTAAACCTGTAATATCGGTTTTTTTTTCATTTGCTCCAATGATGATCATAAAGTCTAAAACTAGCTGAATTCTGAGGAGTTTATCATTAATTTATATATTTTATATTGGGTTTTCATTTTATTCATGTGTATAACACTTTACATGTTTTTTTCTGTTATTTATACTGTGTTTGATTTTTAAATTGATATCGGTTAACAAACATTTGACAATTTGAAATTTTTACTTTTCAGCTTTTAGTGGTACGATAATGAAAGGTTGAATGATGAATCTACCTAAATTCTGAGATGTGTATAACATTTCACATAATTGTTTTCTAGGTTATTTATACTGTGTTTAGTTTTTAAGTTGATTTTGATCAAGAAAATTGAGATCTTTACTTTTCAGCTTTTAGTGGTAAAATGATGAAAGGCTAAATTCTGAGATGTGTGTAACATTTCATATGCTTTTTTTCGATGTCATTTATACTGTGTTGAGTTTTTAAGTTGATTTTGGTTAACAAACATTCGACAATTTCTATGTTATTTATACCGTGTTTAGTTTTTAAATCGATTTTCGTTAACAAACATTTGACAATTTGATATTTTTACTTTTCAGCTTTTAGTGGTACAATAATGAAAGGCTGAATCTACCTAAGTTCTGACATGTGTATAACATTTCACATGTTTTTTCCCCTGTTATTTATACTGTTTAGTTTTTAAATTGAGTTTGGTTAACAAACATTCATATTGCACCCCGAATCAATAAACGAGAAACATAGTTTGTTAAGCTGCTTTGAAGTAATATGTGGATCAGTTTAATTGAACAGAGATATTTATATGGAGTTTAATAAGGAGAGGATGTTTCTATTATTGCTACAGAATGTTGCATTTATGGTGCGTGGAGCCCTAATTTCGGATTTCTACTAATTTTTTGGTCTGTCAGTGCCTTCTAACTATACTTTAAATTTTACTACAGAATCTTGCATTTATGGAGATTTATATGGAGATATTTATATGAACAATTTGGCATTTTCCTTTTCAGCTTTTAGTGATTTATTGTAAATGCGTATATTTTATGTTATTTATACTGTTATTAATTCTATGTTATTTATACTGTGTATAGTTTTTAAATTGATTTTGGTTAACAAGCAATCCTAAAATCCTGGGCAACGCCGGGTACTTCAGCTAGTATATATATATATATATATATATATATATATATATATATATATATATATATATATATATACAGTGGAATCTCGGTCGATTGTTCCCCGAATCATCGTTTTTCCGTATGTTTTGTTTATTTCACCCACTCCCAACGATCATATTGATTTGTTATGTTCCAACATCAGTCATTTTCCCGCATTTATCGTTCAGTTCAGTCGGTCCCTTGAAAAACGATAGATCGAGATTCCACTGTATATATATATGTGGAGTGGAACTGGCCACCACACCTCCCCCGAATGGGGAGTGGAGCTGTCACCTGCAGCTGCAGAATCACCAAAAGGGGTGATAACGAACAGATAGGTCCATGCAACCCCTGTGTTATGCCAGAAGAGCGCTTTTCTGGAAGCGACCGGAAGTTCGCCTTTTTCGGCGGGAGACGGTTTTTCGGACTAGACGAGATCTGATGTAGTATGGCAGACGACTATGTACTCTTCTATTGTCTTAATATATGTTTTGTAGACGCCATTCAAACTTAACTGTTGCTCCATTAAATGTTTTGTTATATTAATCCAGAGTGATTATTCACCTTTATTATATTAATCTGGACGAATACCCCTTCATACCAAGACGGATCTTACACTTACTTACACACACACACACACACACACACACACACACATATATATATATATATAAAGAGAGAGGGGATTTTGTATGCAGAGGGTAATCTCCGGAACCACTGCACCTATTTGAAAAATTCTTTCACTATTTGAAAGGTACATTATTCCATATGGACATAGGCTATATATTATGTATATCTGATCAGTAGTAAGAAAGTTAGGGGCCTAAATGTTGTGCTGATGCTTCACCTTTACAACTTTTCCTTTGTCAACCATAGTCAAGTAACCATAGCAACACATGAAACTACATTTTCATTTTTATCAGTAAAACATTTAATATTTTAAAGATTCAAGGGGAGGAGGTATTGATAAATACAAAAAGGATTTTTGAACATTTCAGGTTTTACTGAAGAAAATTACATTTGGAAGTACGCTTTTTATTAGACATTTAAGGTAAAAAAAAAGATTCAAAATTTATTGGTTATCAACTAGAAATTTATTGGTATAATATTACAGAACTTTATTTAACTTATAAACTTCATGTTTTTGAATTTATGTACAATTTTATGCACAATTTGCGTAAATAGAACTTGAATTATTGAACTTTATTCAAAAATCAGCGTGTTTCATTGAAACTGTGAAATTTACTGATTATTTCTAATAGGCCTATGTTTCTTCCTTTATAAGTGAAAAAGTATTACTTCAATTTAGCTGAAATTTTGTATAGATATAGATGATATTCCAGATTAAAACATAGGCATATTATTTTTTGAAATTCGGGCAACGGCGGGTACTTTAGCTAGTATATATATATATATATATATATATATATATATATATATATATATATATACCAGGTGATTCAAATTAAAGTATCCCTGTTTGGGATGCCCTGGCGAGAAAAGTAGTGGAGGTAACGTCTTCATATTTGGAGGGTATACATATCAGGCCATGTGGAATTGATCGGTGTGAAAAAAAACGATTAGTTCCAACAAAGACTGCTAGGTGCATATGAGACGCTGCGATCGGTTGAAGGTAAGGAAAATGAAACATGACTGTACGAAGGAAGGAAAGAATACGAGGTGTCAGTAATTAACTTTATTAGTACAGTTCGTTACACATGCAGTAACTAAACTACGCTGACTAAGCTTTACGTTTGCAAGCGTGTGCAACGTACGCGTTGTTTTCTGTGTAGCAGCAGCACAACTAAACTTCCAGTCCTTTTCGCCGTGCTGTAGTTAAGTGAGACTTTGAATATTCGACTGTGCGCGCAGTACCGGAGGACAAAATTTGCATACGAGCTGGGCGAAAGACCCGTCGTAACAGATAAAAAAGAGTACTGACAGGTTCGGAACATTCTTTGACTACTACGATGTTTCTTTCGTTGCCGAAGCGTGCTTTGCTGCTAAAGTTATTTTACTAAAACGGCGATAACGCCGTCAAATCGCTTAGCTTGTACCGAGGGCTTAGCGTACGGGTCCAGTAACACCATGTGCCTTGCGGCGAATGGTGAAACGTTTCGAGGAAACAGGTAGCTTTGCCGTTCAAGCAGGCCGAGGGCGAAGGAAACAGATACCGCAGGTTATGGATGATGTGGCAACCGCTGTCATTGAGCAGGCAAATTCGAACACAACAAGAACATGCAGTGCTCGCGCCGTATCAAGGCAACTCGGATTGTCACAGACTACGGTATGGAGGTGCGTGTGGAAAACACTCAAATCCTATCCGTATAAGCTCCATCGCTTACAAGAGTTAAAACATAGCAATTACGATCTGCGTGAAACGTTCGCTTTAGCGTTCTTGGCACGTATGGGGGTGCAGCAGAATTGGCCGTGGGACATCCTATGGACCGATGAGGCTCACTTTTACATGTGCGGAACAGTGAACGCACATAATTGCCGTATCTGGTCCACTGAGAATCCTCACTCGGTCCACCAAATGCCCCTGCATTCACCGCATGTGACTGTATGGATCGGCGTCATGACCATTATGATTGGGCCATTTGTCTTCGAGAAATTCACCCCGCAGGGACCAAAAACCTGTTCCGTTTCTGCAGCACGTTATTGGGCTATGCTGCAAAGTGTGGTCATTCCAGAACTCCAGCAGCGTGGATGTCTCGCTACAACGGTATTTCAACGAGATGGTACCCCTCCTCATATTGGACGTGAGGTTCAACAATTGCTGCGACGTCATTTTACGGAGGATCGCATTATCAGTCGTGCATTTCCTACCAGATGGCCTCCAAGTTCACCCGACTTAACCCCGTGCTATTTTTTGCTTTGGGAATACCTGAAAGATAAAGTTTATTGGAGAAACAGGAAATCTGGCGGATTTGAAGAACAACATCCTCTTGCACGTACGCAACATCGGTCCCGACCAGTTACACGCCGCTATGGATAACACTGTGTCACGCGTTTACCTTGAAGAACGTTGGACACAAAGAAAACCACCTGTGAAATATTTGTGTACTCGCGCTACTTACTACGCGCATGCCTTTCTTTTGCGCCTTCACTAACATTTCTGTAGGATCGACAGTTCTTGTGTAACGAACTGTACTAATAAGGTTAATTACCGACACCAAGTATTCTTTCCTTTATTCGCACAGTCATGTTTAATATTCCTTACCTTCAACCGATCACACCGCCTCATTTGCACCTAGCGGTCTTTGTTGGATCTAATTGTTTTTTCCTACCAATCAATTCCGCAATGCCTGATATGTATACCCTCCAAATATGAAGACGTTACGTCCACTGATTTTCTTGCCAGGACGTCCGAAACAGGGATACTTTAATTTGAATCACCCGGTATATATGAAATAACAAAATTATCGGTGGCGATGTAACATCCGTTTAGGATAATCCCGATATTCCATATTTTTTGTAGTCATGGCGGAGTAGTCGTCGGACCAGGACAGGCGAATAGAGAGAATAGAAAGCTGTCGCGGCCGGTTGCTGGGGAGAACTCATAAATATAAGATGCAGTCGAGGACCAGAGGCAGGGAGTCCAGAGTGAAAAACGTACTTCCATCGTCTTAAACTTATTTTATTCTTGGATCACTCACTGACAGCTTACAACATTGGTCGTGCCTTACACCTCGGAACACAAAACACATCGCACGGCGGACGATGCGGAACCTCGCCAATAATTTCGCAGCTCGAACTCCTAGATCTTTCCTGGCCGAGAGCAAACATACAAAGACTACAGACGCGCCAAATTTTTTTGCCCGCGTACGTGTCTATAAAACTTCTAATTCACCAGAAACGGACACGTGATTAAGTCGCGTCATATGGGGTGATGGTTTTCGAAAGTTCCACGCCGTTCGCGTTATATAACATTTTTATAAAATTTGGCCACATGTGCCTTAGGGGGAAAACTAATAAATTACTTCGGGTTGGATTTAGGTAGAAATCAAGAAAGAGGGACGGTGTCCAATTGCGTTAGGATGAAGAATTTGGAAAAAGCGTGTCAGTAATGGACAGGATTTGAGATTTATTTCAATTTCTTCCCCTTTCGGAAAAGACTTGCGTGAGGGGCCGACTCCCTCAGCAAGGCTCTCCACCAGGCGAGAACCGCGTAACAAAAGAGTAATTTTGATTAAAACTTTGAAGAGTAATTTTGAATACAATTTTGATTCAGGGGTTGAGAAATTAAAATTTTGTGTTACTATCATCTTTTGGGTGCCTGCTCTCGGCGAGAAAAGATGTGAGTTTTCGTTCCTGTCGAATTTGCGCGGGCGGGGCAACCGCGCGATGTGCCCGTCAAGTGTGTAAAACTATGCCTAAGTGTTAAGCATAATCAACTTTGTACGTTGTCTAGCGATGGTATCAACTAATAAATCATCCTATATTGTGAGCAGATCGCCTCTTTCTTGCTGCCGTCAAACTTAACTTATTCTCTCCGGCGTGCCTGTCTCCACGACCACGTCCATTTGCCTAAAGTTTGTCCGACTACACGTTATGGATCCGGGACGTTTGATGTTCCCGGCCAGTTGCATCGCACCACCACAGTTTCCATTTGCCTATGTACGAGTACACCCCGAGCTTACTCCCTTTATTATTACATATACATAACCCCCTTAATGGCTGTTCTTTTAAAGGGGGTATGAGATATCCCGTTCTAAAGAGGGAATCGGAAAAAATGGTCCCCGTAAGCTAAAGGTTAACCATTAGAAATAAAACTATTTTTCCCAATGCAGCAGGCACTTTTGTATTTGGGTATTCGCCCATTCTCCACCGTGAAATGGTTGGTTGCTTGTATTAGGAGAATTGTAGATGTCAGTGATTCCCCACCTTTTTCCACTCGCGATTCCCTTTCGCTTCCCAAGGAAAAACATTTTCTTCAATTAAAAATACCCTTTACGATATAAAGAAAAAAGCTAAAATGCCTTTTTCAAAATTTAGTTCCAACTTCCTGTTTCATTTCACAAAAACAAATGAAATTTGTTAGAAAATTTAAGAGATGAAGTGCTTTGAAAAGCTTTCAATCTTCAGTCAAAAGCAAGAACAGAACAGAGCAGAAAATCAAGAAAAACTCTTATCTCAATAAAATTGCTCCTATCCGTTGCGGAAAGTACAAGAGGGATGCCAAAAGGGACATCATAATAGACGGATGGAAGACAAACTGACGTTTCGAATTTACGCGATGAGTAACTGCGTAGACTATGCATATTGATTGCCAAATCAAAGCTGTGGAATTCTTACGAACTCAATTTGCACCTTGCACGAGACTTTATTCTATAAAAAACATCACTGCCCGAAAGTTTCGTGGTCAATAAATAATGGCACATTTTTTCCGGGTAAATTCAATAAAAAGTTATTTTAATGAAGTAAAACAGTGGCGACCGCCTAGGAAACACCCCTAGAACCCCTAGTCTAGGTGAACCATTATCAGCCCGTGATGCCTAGGTTTAAACCGACAACACCCAACCACTGGCTTGAGGTAACAAAGTGTTAGCACTTCAGCTTTCGGTGCTGATGGTGCTCGGATCGAATCCCGACAAGCGCCATTTAATACCGCCTTGTCTAGGCCAGATACGTGAACGTTCAATCTGTAGACCGGAAAGTCCTTCTATGAGGTCAGAGAAGTTGGAAGAAGGTACACATCCCCTCCAGATGTCGGCCTTGGGGTACCGTAGTCTCAGTTATAATGGAGGTGACACCTGGTTCATAATTTGTGGTGACTCTATAAACCAGAGCCGCACCCCTTAGTCCGCTAGCCTATATAGATCTGGTATGGAATACTGCAGGCCAGGGAGCATCAGAATCAGTAACATAAACTATACCACGAAGTTAATAAAACTAACATGTTTATAATGTTAGTATTGTTAGTATTATTAGTAATGAATTTGATGCATTTTGAATACATTAATTTGAAATCATTTAATAACTGCCTCATTTTACGTCTCCAAATACCAGCTGCAGCGTTTTACCTTTATTCTTCATGAAGAGAGTTGAATATTTTTCATCATTTTCATCGTTACGAAAGGAAAAAAAAAGTAATTTCGTTGGTGCCAAACTATAACGCATTTTCCAAAGACAAAAGCGAAAAATCCATAGAAATGGATAATGTTACTGAAATACCTGCTAACACTGAAAAAGGTAAAACAAACTATTGATATCTAAAATTTCATGCCATTCACTTTATTAATCCAGACATATTCCTTATCAAGTAAAATAGTATAATTTTCATTTAGGTCACGTGATTGCTCATTTGCTATCAGTCGTCCATGAACATACGAAATGTGATGAAGGCAATCCATCATCTGGTCGAAAAAAGGGTAAAATTAACTATGCATATCTAAAATTTAACGGAAGTAACTTTATCGCTCCATATCTGTGCTTTATCAATTAGAATATTAAACTTTACATTTATGGTAAAAGCAATGCTCTTCACTATTATTGAAACTCGATTTTCTTAAACGGCCACTTCACACATGTATTTCCTCCATTCCTCCCCCAAAAAACATATATTTATGTTTGTAGTTGTCAAAGTTAAACACATTTTGAAAAGTTTTCCCAAGAACAAACTTGAAAGGGGGGAATAAATATCTAAGTAAATATTATAGAAAAGAGTGAAAACAAGTAAATAAAAACTGCGAGCGAAAGAACATCAGTTTACAAAAAACAAAAATATCGGATATGGAAAAGGACAAGTCATGAAATATTCATGAAGACTTTCTTTCCGAATCGATAATGGGCTTCCAAAATACTTGAGCGAAAAGCCTTCAATCGCCGCTCAGTACATGTCATATTTAAAGACTTTAATTCGGGTTGGTAGAATATATATATATATATATATATACAGTGGAATCTCGATCGATCGTTTTCGGATCCATCGTTTTTCCGTATGTGTCGTTCATTTTATCCAGTCCCAACGATCATATTGCTTTGTTATGTTTCCGCATCTATTGTTTTCCCGCATTTATCGTTCATTTCAATCGGTCCCTTGGAAAACGATAGATCGAGATGCCACTGTATATATATATATATATATATATATATATATATTTATTTATTTATTTATTTATTTATTTATTTATTTGGAGGCATGCAACATTTTTGAGAAAAACCTAATTAAGAACAATTTCCCTAAAAATTTCGTTAATTTAAAATTTTTTAAAATATGGCATTTTGACTTGGGTATATTTTACAGATGTTTAGGTTAGCGTTTCTGATTTTATATTTTTAAACAACAATGGGGTGTAGCGCTGTGGTTTTACCACAGTGACGTAATTACTAGGGAGAAAATGGGCTGCTGTTTCGCCATAACCGTCACCTGCTGAATTAGGGTATGTATGCATCTGTGTCTTTTCATTAGGATTGTACGTGTACTTACATGTATGGTGCGTTGACCCTTACTGTAAGTTGTCTGTGTCTTTTAATTTTCAATTGACTAACTGTTTCATTGGGGAACTCGGGGCCTTGGGATGTTTTTTTGGTTATACCTGCATCCTATTCAGAAAGTTCCCCTTGAGGTAACTGATTTGGTTAGGCTCCCTGATGACGAGTCCTGTCGGTTATCTCGTACTTCTGGTTTAGTTCCGGCACTATTACAGAATCTTGCCTCTGGTGCGTGGCTCTGAGTGCTTGATTTCTGTATTATTTATGTCTACATTCTTCTTATAATTATCTAGCTCTGTCAAATTTAGTTATATATATAAATATATATATATATATATATATATATATATATATATATATATATATATATATATATATATATATATATATATACAGTACAAATCGTTTATATGAACATCCAGGGGACTTTAAAAACTGGTTCTTATAATCGATAGTTTTTATATCCGATAGATAACTTAAAACTGCTGGAAATACCAAATTCATTGTCACGTGATTTCTATTTACACCTGAAACTTGACGTTCCAAAAATGGTTAAAAGGTTCATGTTCAATCAAAGGTTATAGAGAATCTATGCTCACTTCTACCCAGACTTGGGTGTATATCATTTGAAGTGGCACTCTATTTGAATTATATACAAACACAATTTATACATGAAACAATGTTTATTGGATTCATTGCACATATAATTGGCTTTTACAGCAATAAGCATGCGTACTACTTGTACGGAATGTAAATACAGCTTTCAAGAACAATATAATTTTATACTCACGAACAGTAAGTCAAACCAGCAGTACTGCCACGTAAACTTCTGGCCCGTAAAGCACTAGCGTAGGATAACACCTTTTTCAACCTTAACAACCTCTCCCTTTTTCATTAATGACGCTGCGTGGTATTTATACTAAGCGCGTATGCCAAAATTAGCATATCTGAAGCAGCTTCTTTAATTCACTCAAAAGTTCGATTCTTGTGAATCGAATCTTGTGTATACCTTACACTGGCCTCCCTCGAAAAAAAAAATTAGGTAACTGAGGTCTGAACGGCTTCAGTTAACTAATTGAAAACGCGTGCTGGTCTGACTTTTTACATAATGGGTGGCAAAGCCAAAAAACCTTCCACACGTTGTGTGGGGGAAAAACGCCACTACCATTTTACAAAACTAACCCCGAAGGGTCCAGGTGACACCATCAAACAGTGGATTTGCAGAGTTGCAGATACTGGGCTGGCCAACTGCGCCCTAAAATATCTATTTTAATTAAAAGTGACAACACAATTGCACAGCATGACATTTCTTGACTGTATCTGCTCTCCCCCAATTTATAATGTACATGTGTTATGATTTGCGAAGTTAGTATGTTAGTTGTTTGTTATCTGTAGTTAGTATGTATTTTTTTCACTGCATGTCCCCTTCAAAAATTTATAAAACAGTATGCCGTTTTTTTTTTCAGTGGCTCACTCCTTCCCCTCAAAATGTTTACACAGTATTTACAATGGGGAACTTCAAACCAATTTGGTTCGATTTTATTAAAGGGTGGGAGTTAGAATAAGAGAATTGATACAAGACTTGTTCCTCATGAATGCAGCAACTTCACTGCACCAGTTTGTCCAATCCGCTGAACCTCTCTTGATGGTCGCAGTCCTAGTGAAGGGGTTCGTTGACCGTGTGGGCATCCTTCGTGCAGCAGGTCGTTGGTCCTGAGGCGC
>OU015493.1:210098561-210198561 GCA_907164885.2 Dolomedes plantarius
AACTCTCAAAAGGTACGAAATTCTTTTTTAAGTTTTTGAAAAGAAAGATTGATAAAACTTTGGGGTGGAAAACAGTCGTAAAATACATTCCTTTAGACATAACATAAGAGTTTCTCCTTATACGTTTTTGCTAAACACTGTCTTATTAGCTTTACCCAGGGGCATCTAACCCGCCCAGGTCCGATTTCGCTTTTCTCCAGACAGGAACTCCTTTTTTCCCACCACTTACTTCCTGGTTGCGGATTTCGGGACCCTGAAACACATAAATCTTCCGCGAAGTGTCCACCATCACTTACGCAAATGGGACAGTGGATTCAGCACTTCAAACCGTGAAACGTAAACGGATCCATTTTGCTGAATCAGATGAACCAGATGCTGAATCAAACGTTTCACGGTTTGATTCAGAATCAAATCAAACAGTGAAACGTAAGCTATAAAGTGAATCTTCGTCTGAGACTGTAATAAGCATACGTCGCTAGTATTCACTTTAGTTTTCTTACAAAATTGCAAATTAGTGTTAGAACTTTTTGATAGTAGAATTCAAATAGGATAAAAACAAGGAAAACTCTTAGTTTTTATGAAAAACAGAACTTGTTAATTAGATATGATGCTCTTCCAAAGTGTAGTCAAAGAGAAGCTGCCTCTTGTTGATTTTATAATCATGTCTTGTTACTTATAGGTCTAGAAATTGAGTTATAGTATTTGTTTAGAAATTGAGTAATTTTACAATTATAAAAAATAATTTTAATAAATGATAAATAACGTAAATTAAAGAGCATTTAATGGTAAATTATGTATATATGTGCCTGTGTGTTTATATATATGTACAAGTATATATTTGTGTATGTGTGCCTGTCCGAAGGGAAATTTCGGTTATAAGAATCAACCGCTTATAAGAATCAAAAACACTAATAACAAACGTGATTCTTATAAGCGGAAATCACTGTACTTAACGCCGACGGGAGGCTGAGAATATGGCGCCAGACTCATGAAGCCATGGATTCTGCATGCCTGGTTGGAACTGTACAAGGGCATGGTGGCTCAATCATGGTCTAGGGTGTTTTTTCGTATCACAGTTTGGAATCTTTGGTGCGTGTACCAACCTCCCTCAATGCAATTCGGTACGTAGAGTTGCTGGGTGATCACCTCCATCCGTTTATGCTGTTCTGTTATCCGCACGGTAATGGAGCTTTCCAGCAAGACAACTGTACCTCTCACAAGTCCCGGTTGGCTACTGGCTGGTTCGATGAGCATTCCTCTGATTTCTCTGTCATGAATTGGCCACCTAGAAGCCCAGACTAAAATCCTATGGAGCATCTTTGGGATGTTTTGGAAGAAGGCGTGAAAGGCCATCCCACAGCACCAAACAACCTTACTGAATTATGGACAGCTTTAGCCAATATTTGGCAAGCCATTCCCGTGGAACGCTTCCAGAAACTTGTTGAATCTATGCCTCGTCGTGTGGCAGCCGTTATCAAGGCCAGAGGAGGCCCAACTCGTTACTAGATAGATATCCCTAATTCAGTGGCACTTCATTGTATATATATATATATATATACACTGCTGGCCACCCAAATTGCAACACCAAGAAAGACAAGAGATATCAGAACAAAATTTATTTTGTAGATAACACGTTGATCAAGTATCAAATGATTAAATTTATAGACTTCTGTGAAGTGTGGTTCCTGCCAAAATCAGTAGCCAGAGTAGCCGCCATTGTTGGAGATCACCGCTGCCACACGCATCGGTATTGATTCAAAGAGACTTTGGATGAGTTCTTGGGTTACAGCAGACCAAGCAGCTTCCACACGTTGCCAAAGTTGATCTGCTGTGACAGCTGGGGATGGAATCTGGGTCATTCGTAGAGCAACCATGGACCACATGTTTTCTATCGGCGAAAGATCCGGAGAGCGAGGCAGCAAGGGAAGCAATTCAATCTGGCGATTGACGAAGAACCGTTGGACAATGCGTGCCACGTGTGGTCGCGCATTATCCTGTTGAAATATGGCTGTGGGCAAGCCCTCAAGGTAAGGAAGGACAACTGTCTCCAACACCTTGGAGATGTAGCGCTGGCTGTTTAAAGTACCGGCAGTGCGTACTAGAGGTGTGCGAGAGGGATATCCTATACCGCCCCATACCATAATACCCGGTGCAGGACCAGTGTGGCGGTGCATAATGCAGCTGTTCAGCATCCTCTCTTCACGGTGTCTCCAGACTCGAATGCGACCATCGTGGTGTTGCAGACAGGAGCGTGACTCGTCAGTAAAGACAATTTTATCCCATTCTGCCGTCCACATCCTTCTGTCATCGCACCATTGGCGGCGGAGACGTCTTTGGTTCTGCGTCATGGGTAGACAAAGCAATGGACGTCTTGCGGACAGACCACTCTGCTGTAAACGGCGTCGAATGGTACGCGCAGACACTGGATGATGCGTTACAGACTGCATGTGCTGTGCTATATTTCGTGATGTGACTGAGCGATCCATTACTGCCATGCGCACAATTTGCCTGTCATCACGTGAAGTGGTGCGCTGAGGTGGATGCGATCGAACACGCCGGTCAGTCGTACCCTCCTGCATCCAACGATCACATATCCGCATTACAGTTGTTTGGTTTCGTCCAACACGACTACCGATTTCCCTGAAAAATAATCCACAATCTCGGTAGGCCACTATCCTTCCTCTGTCGAACTCGGATACTTGATCAAAAGATGATCGCTGTTTTCGACGAGGCATAATTCATCGTTTTTTTGAAAAAACCTCAAGAAAAACACAATTGCCGAACTTGAAATCGTCGAAATCTCTAAGCCTTAAATAGCGCTTTGAAGTGGCGCCACAGGCGCTCATGATGTGCGTCTGCGCTGAAATTCTAATCATTTGCATATCTCTTCTCCGCTAATGCATGTTGTAAATTTCATGTTATTTGCATGTTTCCTTCAGGGTGTTGCATTTACAGTGGCCAACAGTGTATATATATATATATATATATATATATATATATATATATATATATATATATATATATATATATATATACGAGGGTTGTAAATAAAGTAATGGCAACATACTCGTAAAACATTTTTTAATGAACGTACAAGCAAAATTACATTACTTTCCTCCAATATAATCAGCAACAAAGTCTTGTACCTTTTGCCAGATGTCAGGCAGCTGTAGGATACCGTTGGCAAGGTGTTGTGTGTCGATGTCAGCGAAGGGGCGCCAAAATGCTCGGATCACAGTCAGGAAATCGGATGCCTCGAAAGGGCTCTTTCAACTTAAGAAAGAGGTCGTAGTCACAAGGACTCATGTCAGGTGAATTCGGAGGGTGTTTCAACACCTCGCAAGACCACCGTCGCAAAAGATCATTTACAGCTCCTGCAACATGACAGCGAGCATTGTCATGCAACACGATAGCGAGATTATACCGCAATAAACGGGGACGTTTACTCCGTATAGCCGGGCGCAGATGGTGCTGTAGCCACGAGCAACCTCGATTTTAATCCCCGCTCTTTTTGTAAACATGAGTTAGAGCGGTAGAAACGACACTGTCCACTTCAACGTCACGCAGCAACTACCCCTTCTACTGGTTGGACGGTTTTAAGCACTCTACACATCGACAATAGCTCCACCTCACTCCTCTGATGTCCTGATTGCACACGCCTCATGTGATACGACTTTCTAGGCAACGTTGCCACTACTTTATTTACAACCCTCGTATATACAGGGTGTCCAGAATTAAACGTCCCTACTTTAAAGTTGTCTACAGTCGAAACTATTGTTCAGAAAGTTATGAAATTTTGTGTAGGACATATTGAAGGGATGGGAATTCGTTTGAGCGAATGAAAAAATAGTTCAAAATTTCACCACCAGATGGCGTCTTTTGATGAATTACACATTTATGACCGATTCTTTACTTAAGATTTCCCCATCTTTTTATCCATAGGTCGCCCTAACACAATAACTCATACTCATTAAATTTTACCATCTTTAAAGTGATTGCAAAGTAGATTGGAAACTTGTTCGATAACTAATTTTCCGACAAAAGATTTAAGGAACGAAGAAGAAACAAATATGCTAATTAATTTTTGTCGACGTAGAGCAGAAGCTGTTATAATACCTAGAAACTTTCATTTTGTTTTCAGCGTGCTTGCTATTGCTGATCAGAATGTCGTCGTTACGATTACCAGATCGAGCCTTGTTAGTAAAATTGTTTTCCCCAGACCCTAACCCATGCGACTTTTGGCTTTTGGGGACATGTGAAACATCTAGTCAGTCTTGGTAAACCAAGAACTTTACCCGATCTGAAAGACAGCATTTCACGACCTGTTCTCAGGAATTTCCCCGGACACACTGCGGTCAACTGTAGAACATGCTATCTTACGATTTCAAATGGTAACTGAAAATGATGGCCGTCATGTTGAACATGTCTTCTTGTAATAAATTTTTTTAACTTTTGTAAATTTTTGGCTAAATGTGTAATTCATCAAAAATCGCCCTCTGGTGGTGAAATTGTGAATTATTTTTTTTTCGCTCAAACAAATTCCTATCCCTTCAATATATCCTACACAAAATTTCATAACTTTCTGAACAATAGTTTCGACTGTAAACAACTTTAAAGTAGGGACGTTTAATTCTGGACACCCTGTATATATATATATAAATATATGACATGAATTTCCAACCTTTCCCTTCATTAACTTTGTCTTATCGCAGCAGAACATTATCTCATGTAAATTTGACCTAGGAATAACCAAATTAATCTATTAGATCTTCCCCGAAGGCCACGTGCGGCCAATACTTATATAAGACCGAACCTTGTAGAACATTCGAAATCGTCACCCCATATGACGCGCTAAATCACGTGTCAATTTTAACCAATCAAAAAAGTTCAGCGCGCCTATACCTCACGACCGTGAACCTAGAATTCTGGGCACTTTGTGTGTATGCCACGGGTCTGGTAGGATGTAAGAATTTGAGCGCGCTGCGCCCCCTTTGTCCTGTAAATGCCGATCCCGACAGAGGTCGGAATAGGCCATAATGTACGGATTAATGTACTGCAACGATGTTGTGTAACTCAATGAAAAGGAAACTGTATGACGCGTCCAGGAAATCCTGAAAATTAAAATTAAATTGAACTGAGAAGGCCTCTTCTTTTCTGGTGTTGGATTTCCAAATTTTTTTTCTTCGTGCCAGCCACTCGTTTGCCGAAGCCGACCACCACTACTCGCTGCAATGGATCCACGACTTCACCGCTCAATTTTTCGTTACAAGTTACCGGCCTCTGTTGCATCGCGCGCGGCAGCTTATTATTCTCTCCATTCGCCTACCCTGGTCCGACATCTCTCCTTTGTTTTCATTACATATATATATATATATATATATATATATATATATATATGTATGTATGTATATATATATATATATGTGTATATATATATATATATATATATATATATATATATATATATATATATATATATATAATTTGTTTCCAAAATGTCCACCAGAGGGCGCCTTTTCGGGAAAAACGTGAAATTTAACACAATAAACCTCCAAAACGGAATACAGACACAATATTAACATTTATTGATTAGTTTCTGATTACCTTGTCATCGAAACACATTAAGTAAAGGTAAGGGAGAAACAAAAACAGTTCAGTTTACAGGAACAAGAACAGATTAGGACGAAATTGCACAAGAGGAGCAGTTGCTAATCGTGTCCAGGACGATGTAGGGAAGGAATATGTGTGTGTGTGTATTGTTTGTTATATTTGGTTACTAATACTTGTTCAAAAGCAAAATTAACTTTACGGTTTACCCAAACTAATGTTAATGTCGTGTCTGCCACGTCAACTCCTGTTGTTTTGTCCCTGTACTTTCGTCTCAAGAAAGCAGGGGGGTAGGGCAATGACCCCGGCTTTATAAGGGATTCGTGTGGTGTTCGGAGACGGGATACCCTGTGCAGAAGTCAGGGGGACGTCAGAGAGTGTGCTTGTGCCCACGCGAGAGAAGGCGTGTGATTTTTTTAGTCTGCGGTGTTGGCTCTTGAGAGAGTCGAGCAGACGAATACAGTGCGAGGGTGTATTGAGACCCCGAAGACGCACTAGGTCTTTGTTAGGTAACAGTCGTTGGGAGATGACTGAAGTAGTTAGATATTTTTATAATACTGTAAAATAAGTTTATTGATAGTTGTGTTGTGCTTACGAAAGAAATAAAACTTTGAATATTCACTGGTATGGTACTGAACTTTATGCTGTGAAAATTTACTCGTGTACCATTGAAAACGTCTTGACATCAGACGAACCAATGTGAACCCGTAAAAGTGAAGAGGGTTCGACAGTTAATGTATCTGTATTTCTATTTTCTGTGTTCTTATTGAGTTGAACTTTGGCGACTGAAGGAGGGGTCCTCCCTTGGCCCGGTGTGGTCTAGAGATCTGCGCTACGAGATCCGGTACTGAGCGTGTTCAATTCCAGTCCTGACAAGCGCCACCGTACATTGTCGTGTCTATGCCGGGTATGGTCGCGTTCAGTCTACGAGTCGAAATGTCCCTCCGTGGGGTATGTAGGGGCGGGTGAGAGGTACGAGTTCCTCATATGTCTCCCCTGAGGACGCTTGGCTTAAAGTGTGGTGGTATACTATTCACTGCCGGGAAATGAATTCCGGAAGACCTTAGTTGATTTGTCGCGCCTTGTCTGATGCAGTGGAACTGAGAAGAAGATCATTTGTTGGAAGAAAGCTTATCTTTAAACGAGCCGTCTGCTATTGTTCTTCCTGCCTGATCCTATTTTATTTCAAATTTATCTCCAGTTTGCATGAATGCGCGAAAGATCAACGAAACTACGTCTAGACAGAGGGAGGCCAAAATGGGTATAACAAAGAAAGGAAACACTGAAAACAACGCGTGTTCACGTAGTTGTTAGCATTTGTTATAACCATGTTTTTATTGACTCGCTTTCTTGTTTGTTTGTGTGTTTGTGTGTTTGTCCGGTACAAATATTGCAATCGATTTTTAACTAACTTCCCGACTAGCTAGACATTTGAAACTTTTGGAATAGCTCAGAACACGATAACAATTCATTATTTTAATACTTTTAGCCACCTTTAAGCAGATTTGAATTCATTTTCAGTTATTTTCAGTTAATTTTGTTTTGTAGACTGTAGCAGCCATCTATCGGCAGGGACGGGAATGAAAAGTTAAACGCAAGTTAACTTCCAATTAACTGCATTTTCTTTCAAGTTAATGGGATAATGCATCAAAAAAAATTTCAAAAAGTATTTATTCATACATAGAATTGTCGAACTTATATGATTCAACAGAAAATTTAAAAACATGGTATATAAAAAGTTCTTCTTATCTTGTAATTATTTCAACCTCATTCCCAGTTTGCATGAATGCGCGAAAGATCAATGAAACTACGTCTAGACAGAGGGAGGCCAAAATGGGTATTAAAAAGAAAGGAGACACTTAAAATAACGCATCATCACGTAGTTGTTAGCATTTGTTATCTCATTTTAACCGGTCATCGTTACTAACGTTATGTCATTATTTCTCTTATTGTAGTATAATGAGCGGCATAGATACACTTTGTATGGCTAGCCCTTGGGCTGCGGTATGGGAGCTTAGCCTGTGAACGATCTCCTCAATATCCTATTCAAATAGACTCGGCGATATTATCGGCACCCTCTGGCCTTCAGTCCTTCGAATCGTGAATAATCCAGCGTCGTATGCTCTGAGTCATATGTATTATCATTTGTATTATATGTATGCTCTGATTCATATGTATTATCTGTTTAATGATTCTTGTTAAAATTTCCCTCGATTTTTAAATCTACAGCATATCGATTTTCTCCATATTTGGGCTTGTGGCGGCCCAGTGGTACAACGGGTTGGTTTTCAGTGGTTAGGGTTCTCGGATCGAATCCTGGCGTTGCGCCACGAAAAATGCCTCCGTTCGTGTCGTCCCTTCATAGGGGGTAATGCTGTCCGCCTATATGATGCCCCCACAATAAAATGGGCAGTAAAGTTGCGGCGTAGTATAGGCGAATGTTTGACGACAAGTGCCTCCATATTAGAAAAAAAATTTCCCCATATTTTCTTAATAAATTCGCACTCTTTCTTTCTCTCTCTCTCGTCCATGTGCCCCCTGCAAGGCTAGAGGGGAAATTAATTCAACGTAAACCCTGAAAATACAAATTTTTAAGTTTTCACTCTAAGGATGAAAAATCACAACATCAACTTGGTTTAAAAGACAAAATTTTGCTTAAGACTGACTGTGCTACTTTCCTGGCTAAGCCCCTTGATAACAAACTAAATTGGGCAAAGCATATAAAGAAAGTGGTCGAAAACGTGACAAGACGACTTGGTTTGTTGAAAAGAATTGCCGGGGTAAAGTGGGGAGCATCCCCAAAGTGTTTTTAATTTCCCCGTTTACCTCCCACATTAGACCAGTATTTGATTATGGTGCAGAACTTCCTATCACTGCTTCTGACAATGTGTTATCAAAACTGGACATTGCTCAAAATAAAGCACTAAGACTCATTAGTGGTGAATCCACCTCAACTCCTACTGCTGTTATGAAATTTATAGTTTATCTGACGGACGAACCTACACAGCCCTTTCTCTTGGTGAAATATTGTTGAGAAAGGAGAGCATTTCTGGCCTTTACTATGTCCCTCCTGAAATTAGACTCAAAACTCAACATAAAGTCGGACCTCTATTTAACGATCCTCTATTTTGCGAACTTTTCCTTGGAATCCAGAACATTTTGCGAATTTTTTCGTAAAATAACCTCCAAATATCGAAGTGCATTCTCTATTTAACGAACTTTTTCTTGTGATCCAGTATTTTTGTTTCTCAAAATATTTCTGAACATTTCAAACTTGTTCTTTCTTTTAATACATTTTATGGTGATTAATGACCTCGAACTGGTTTTGCCATATTCATATAGGATATCAGAAATTTCCAAAGCATGGAACTATGATGTTACAGATGAAGAATTTAATTTTAAAAAATCTAAGAGGAATTTTTCAAAAATCTCTCTTAGTGCACTCCTACACTATAAGAAGAATCGCCATGCATGATTTCAGCCCTTTAGGTCCAGCGGTTTGGTCTGTGCGTTGTATGTCAGTCAGTGAGTCAGTCAGTTACGGAACTGTTTTATATATATAGATATGACAAATGATTTTAGGGTCGTCAATTTCCTATTCCTGTCAAGTACTCGTGTTTTACTTGCGGTAGCAAACCTACGAATGAAAGGCAGTCTCTCTAAATAGAGAAATTTCTTGATCTTATAATATAAATTTTACCCATATTCCTTTCCTATTGCGTTTTAAAATTTTGATAAGTAGATAATTTTAGGGAAAAAATAAGACCCAGAAGAGAGTATGTTTTGTAACCTCGAAAGAAGAAAGGGAAATGCCACAAGTAATGGTATATTTATTTATAATGGATATCCTATTTGTCTATTCGGCGGAGAGGCACATTTTCTGCTGTATATGAAGGGGGGAGTTTCTGAGCTGACCTTATCCACTAAAAGGGTTTTTTCGTAAATTCGAAAAAAAAGAAAACTTTTGCAGATAATCCCACATTTTTCTGTTCAATGTGTTAAGGAGACTCACGACCCTTATTTCGAGGAAATAAGGTATATTTTCATACATTTTGACTCTTTGTAACTATTTTAATTTACTCCCAATTTTTCCGAATTTTATGTATATGATAAATTGATATATTTATTTTAATAAACACATTTTCAACTCTCAAAATAATTTTAAATATTTTTTTTTAAAAAATGTCTTAGATATACCTTGTTTTTTAAGCATTTTTATTGTATACTGGCTTGCGCGCAGAACTATGAAATCAATTTTACACTTAAATGTATAATTCCTGCTTTTTATTTAAAATAAATAATTCAAAATAAAATTGAACATAAAACATTCAACATTAAAATATTTTTTCAATTTTTTTTTTAAACTGCTCAAAACATACTTAAAATTTCCTTAAATTTTTGCATTAATTTACCCCTGAAAAAAATAACAAAATGTGCAGCGATTGCAACAATTCTAGTTCAGACGCAATAAAATAACATGATTATTCAGTGACAAAAATTTCATGGAATTATGTTTCATAGTTTTCGAGATATCAGTTGCGGAATGATGCATAATTACATTTTGAGAAAAATGAGTTTAAAATGCTTCTTACTATCAACTTGTTTAGTAATTAAATACAGTAACCACCGCTTATAGTGATCACTGGTTATAAGAATCAACCGTTTATAAGAATCAATATCGCGAAAACAAAAACGAATGTATTATTTCCATGTTAAAATTTTCGCTTTAAAGAATCAATCCCAGGGTTTTAAGAATCAGTTTACACTCTTCGCTTTCCTTTCATTTTTCCAAAAAAGCCACTGAAACCCTCAAAAGGTACAAAGTTCTTTCTTTATTCTTTTTAAAAGAAAGAATGATAAGATGGGATGGAATACAGTCGTAAAATGCATCCCTTTCTTTGTTAGGCATAACATAATAGTTTCCCCTTAAATGCTCTAGCTAAACACTGGCCTATTAGCTTGACCCAGGGGCATCCTAAACGTGCGGATCCGATTTCACTTTTCTCCAGTGACAAAGAAAGACAGGGACTCTTTTTTCCCACCTCCCACATCCTGGTTGCGGATTCCTGAACCCTGAAACGCATATATCCTCGGGGAACTGTCCACTATCACTTAGGAAAACGTGACATTATTAGATTCAGCACCTTATCAAACCGTGAAACGTAAACTAGATGATAAATCTTGGTCTGAGACTTTTGGTATCGAAAGAGGTATAAACAGCCTCCTGAAAACTTCATTACGTCAAACTACCATAGAAAACTTTTTCTTGCACCCTTCCTGTAGTTGAAATGTTAAACTGTTAAGCAGGTATGTTGTAACAAATATTGGATTTTTTTCTTCTATTATTATAATCATGTGTATCCACTTGTAGGTCTAGAAATTAAGTTGTATTTTTAAAATTCGAAAAATAATTTTAATAAAAGATAATTAACGTAAATTAAAGAGTATTTTATGGTAAATTATCTAATATATGTGTATATAGGTGTGTGTGGGCCTGTCCAAAAACCTAAATTTCGACTATAAGAATCAACCGCTTATAAGAATCAAAAACAGTAATAACAAACGTGATTCTTATAAGCGGACATCACTGTATTTAGGATATCAATATCTCCGGAACTAAGCGGAATATTTTCATGCGGTTTACTGTATTTTGTTCAGAAATGACCAAGCTTTAACATACATTTTTTCAAAAAATCGAATGTTTTAAACATTTAAGGGTAGTGAGTCCCCTTAAGGAAATCGTGAGTTTTGTTACATTATTTCTAGCTACGTCTCCATGCAGGAGTGCCACCTCCATCAGAAAACCAGTGACTTTCTTTTTAATTTTTGAGTAAGTACAGTTTTGAAATTCAGCGCCTCGTATGCATCCAGAGTATTTTGTGTTCTAAACGTATCCCGGTTGATAGTCCAAGTTAAATATACTTCAAGGAAGATTGATTAAACTGAAAATTCTTTGTACCGGCAGATATTTTCTTTCATGAAGCCGAGCTATTTTTAAGAGCCGAAACAGCGTTCCACTCCATTGTCGCCATTTGAAATTTTTATTTAATTTGAGAGGGCGGGCGAGAGTGCTTATCAAATATTTTTTCCCGGAACAGAGGCCATTTGTAACTAGCGCCGCGCAAATTAGGTTTTTCTCTGTCTTACTGAACGTGGCTTGCAACTCTAAAGAGACTCAAGTCACTTGATACACTTGGAGGGGGACCCCGCACACCAGAGCAGATCGATAGAGGTGTAAGTGTTTCCCGTCGCAACAAATCTTAGTGTTGGCTATTCGAGAATGAAAATCCTTCGGTCCCCCCTTGCGTCAGCACCTTTTGTGCGATCGCTTCGTTACATATTTCTCTGTGGAAAACATTGGAGTGGTGTAGCAATCTCCAACAGACCTTTTTTTTCCCTTTTAAGTAAAGGGCAAACAACCATGTCTTATGCATTTTGGAAGATATAAATTTGAAATGAACTTTTAAAAAATTCCTAAATTTATATATATATATATATATATATATATATATATATATATATATATATATATATATGCATATATGAATACATATATATATATACATATATATATATATGTATATATATATATATATATATATATATATATATATATATATATATATGTGTGTATATATATATGTATATATATACTAGCTGAAAACCCGTACTTCGCTACGGAGTACATTCAAATTAAATACAACGGTCAATGTATGCAATTATTGTCAAACAAAAAATAAATATATACGTATATATATTTATAATAAATACTACGATCAATGTATGGAATTGATGTAAAAAAAATATATATATATATTTATAAAAAAATCGTAAGGGATATTTTTAAAGGAAAAATATAGTACAGTTTGAGGAACATATGTGTCGTGTTGCCTGTCTTAAAATTATTTATTTTTTTGGGCGAGATTCGTATATTATTTGGGTTAGTACAAATTATTTATAATTTATAGGTATTTGGGTGCGTTGTGTTTTTTTATTTATTTGGTTGAATACAACCCAAGGTTCTAGACATTCTGGCAAACGATCAGGTCAAATAACTTTGCTTCTAATAACTAGGTAATAACTTTCCTTTAGGTCAACTACACAAAACAAAGATGACGGACTCCAATGTAACAAAATAAAATTGATTTATTTACAACCTTATCTATTTACAAAAAAAACTGAATTACCAAATCTTCGCACACAGTTTACACATTTTACTAATCTTTTAGCATTTTCTCCTCTATTCATATCGAATGACATGTATTTAATTAAATCTACACCTTTTGGATTCAGGGAGCATATAATTATTAAAACTAACTCATAGCCAAGAACTCCTATTCATCAAAATTATCTTTACAAAAAACACTGTTCCCGCACTAATCTTTCATTTAGCTCGGTGGGGTCTGAACAAAACAAAATGATTTTCACTCACTCAGTTTGATGATGTCGCACTGGGACTCGGGTGTCGAAGCTCTGCTTATGCTTGGGGTATCGCTCCTTCCTTCTAGGTAGTGGGTGCGCTGCGTCTCTAGGCTGTCGTGGGTATTCTTCTACTCTTTTCAAAATGATGGGGCACTCATCAGAAAAATGATGACACCGACTTCTCTTGATCCAAAGTCACGCTCAATTCCGGGAAGACTCGACCAGATCTCCAACATTAAGGCGCATCCTCTCTATAACCCCGTTTCTATTCTCTTGCTCAAAATCACTCTCGGCTCCGGGAAGACTCGTCCGGATCTCCAATATTACATCGCATCCTCTTTGTCACCTCGTCTGTATTCTCTTGATCAAAAATAACTCTTAGTTCCGAGAAAACTCGACCGGATCTCCAATATTTAAAACTGCCAATCTTTTCATCACTTTCGATGCTAAGGCACTAGGAAAGATCAACCGGTCTCCGGAAAACGAAACCTCTTTCTCGTACTGTCGGACAACTCCCGGGAATGCTCAACCGGTCTCCGACGTTTTGAAATTCCAATCTCTTCATCCCCCTGCAATGCTAAAGCACCGGGAAAAGTCAACCGGGCCCGCACGCAGAAGAGAATCTTCGAAAAAAACTCTAAGTCTTCTATTTATTTGTTTTTTTATAACAATGTCCACGCCTTCTCGTGACTCCTAATCCATTCAGGAAAGCTTTCAAAAATCCACCACTTAGCCTCCATTTTCATTTCTCGGATTGGATAATCCTATAACCCATGCACGTCTTAATTACGTCATACAGAGACCACCCAAAGTCCAGTCCACGTGTTTTGCGGTCTACATGTCCAATAAATTCTTTACAATAGGGTATTTTACTTTAATGTCAAACCCTGGTGCCATCTCCTTATCTGCGTCTGGAATCACCTACCCCCTATCGCGCACCGCCGCTTTTAAATTGGCTGAGCGTACAGACTACTGTTCCGTCCTCTAATCAAAGGCGGCTTCCTAGCATTCTAACCGAAATGTGATGAAAACAGCCTTCGATCACTTTATCTCTCTAAAAATTTTAATTTTTCTTTCAAATCGAAAGCGCTTCATCACAATATGTTTTACTGAATTTTAATATTTTTATGGATAATGTCCAACCGTCTGCTGCATTAGCAAGAAAAAGCATTTTTTTTGTCTATTTCGCACGTGACGATAAATTTCTTTAAAGTGCCAGAAAAAGAAATCACGTAATCAGCATTTAATAAATTAAATTCTAAAAATTAATAATTATAAATTCACCAAAAATCAGAAAATGGAGGTAAAGATTCGAAAAAGATTTCATTTTAAAGGAACTTTTATGATCTTTCTCGTGATATAAATTTTATAACCCTCAAATGATTATTTGAAATGCAAACTTAAAAAAAGTTACTAAAACAGCTTAAAAATTTAATTTTAAAAAATCTAAGAAGAATTTTTCAAAAATCTTTCTTAGTGCACCCCCTACACTATAAGAAGAATCGTCATGCAAAATTTCAGCCCTTAAGGTCCAGCAGTTTGGACTATGTGTTGTATGTCAGTCAGTGAGTCAATCAGTTACGGTAGGGTGTCTAAAAAAAGTTTGTTTTCGGAAACTGTTTTTCGCTATGGATTTTTCTGGTTCCATTTGGGTACAAAAGAAACAGTATGAAGTTTAAACACTGTAAGTTAAGTGAGCTTGCCCCTAAAAGCCTAAAATTTTGAAATATAGTGAAAATTTCAATTTTTTCCCATTTTTTAAAATTTAATTTATTTATTTATATGAATTCTATGTGTATTATAAGTGTTTTATACCATATAAAAGTATTCCAAACTTTATTTGTCTTTGAGTTATTAACTAGGTCAAATGTTGGTTAGAGAAAAATATACTCAATAAACAGAAAAAAATTGGCAACACTCGAAAATGTTTGGTATTAGTTCTTATTAGTTTTACATTGATCTATGATTAATAAAAAAGTGTTATTTTCATTTGGTTTCGTTAATTTAGTTTTTGCAACAAATAATATAAGGAAGTAAATAAAAAGGCAGCATTTTATCAAATCTTTATTTCATAAAAATAACATAAATGTTGATCCATTGTTTAACATAATATATTACAAATTGTTCAAGTCTTTTTTCATGAATTTAGGTGTATTGATTTCCTACTCTGTTCAACAGAATAGAGTAAATTTTGTTTTTGGTCTTCATTTTTCGTAATTTTATTTTTTGAGAAATGTATAAAAATGAGTCAGATTTTCAAAGCATTGTGTATTGCACTGGAATCGGAAAAATTTAGATTATGAACAAGATGAAAGGCTGGGTATCCTCATATCTGGAGTTCCAGATTATAAAGAAGAAAAACTTTTCGGCGTTCCTAATATTCCAGATGGAACGGTAAAGTCACAGGCAATCGAATTTTTTGAATTCATTCAACATCGGGGAATAACTGAAAATATCGTCGGACTTTCTTTTGATACCACCGCATCCAACGGTGGGTTGGCAAAATGGAGCTTATGTACGATTGGAAATGTCTTTAAGGGAACAGTGGACCTTCAAACCTAACTTTTTTTGTTTTTAATGGATTTGCTTGAAATTTGAATATGTGATTAGTACCATAGGTATGTAAAAGTGGTTAACATTTAAAGATGAAATATTAATAATTTATGAATCATGAATTATTAATTATATCAAAAATTGGCCTAATTAAAAATGTTCCATGCGCATTATTTTGCATATAATATGGTAATTTTTATTTACAGGATACCTTATAGAACTAACAATGAAACTTATTTCTTATTTTTAAGCATTCAATAAAAATATAAAGAGAAAAAAATAATAATAGTGAAAACACCCATTTTATCACGCAAAATACCTATAAATCATCTTTTCAAGTACAAAATTTAGAAATTCTGAGCTACGAAGCATAATTTTTTTCAATAATATTTATTTGATATATAGTTAAGTATATAAAAATTAAATTTCAAAGCAAAACTGTTATTAGAAATGCACCCGGAGCAGTTTGAATATTCGTATGACACGAAAATTTTTATTTTGAGAAAAACACATTTGAAGTTATTGCTATTAGTAACCACATAATATCTAAATTAAGTACAAATGCCTATAACTAGGAAAGTAATCACATAAATTAAAAATTCTTTTTGCAACACGTTCCTACTCGTCCGTAGTTTCACAATTCAATAAAATAAAAAAATCGGATTTTTTAGACAAATTTTCAATTTTGAAAGTCCACTGTCCCCTTAAACAGAAAAAGGATTTTGCCTTGCTTGTCGGCATCATGTTTTTGAGCTGACTGAATCCGCCAGTGGAAATCAGTTTTGGGAAATCATTTGGACTCATAGAATTTTGGAAATTCTATGAGTCCTGACAATTTATTGTTCAAGGAATTCCAAGGACAATGGAAAGACATCTCAAGCATCCTAGATCGGTTCATTACACTAGATATTAAAGACATAGCATTGAAAGCTTTAAAAGATGAAGTTATAACTTTTCTCAATGTTGTTTTAAGTCAAGACAAAGATGTCCTTCCTCTTGGAGACTACAAAGAATGTACTGAGGTTTTACTAATAAAATTATGGGAAACCCCTCCTCGAGGAGTTCACTGGCAAAAGCCTGGCGCTTTCCATAAAGCAACATGGATGTCAACAGTTCTTTATGCAACAAAAACGTATGCTTTTATTAAGCATCTCATTTATGATTCGAAGATTCTGTGGCAGTGCTCGAATAACTACAAAACAATTTATTCGGAAGTAGCTGAGGCTTCCTTGAGATTATACAATCGCCATTTAGTGTATCTGGCAGATGAAACGGTACCATTGTCACTGTTTTCAAAAGAGATATCAAATACTGACAAAAAAAAAATTGTTTCTTCTCTACTAAAATTTAAGACTGAAGTGATAGTGATGAAAAATGGTGTACCTGCTTTCCCAAAATGGTGAAAATGGTGTACCTGTTGAATACAGGAATAAAACTCTTTTAGTTAGTTGGTCCCAACTCATGGGTTCTTTACGAGAGGCTTCAACAAAATGGTGACTGGATAAACAGGAAAACCAACGTAAACAAAGCACAAATAGAAGTAAGATGCAATTATTTTGTATACGGCCGTTTCGAAGCTACAAAGGAGCTTCTTCATCAGTACAGCGAACTTAGTGGCAGCTCAAAAAAGCCGAAGACTAAGCGACCAGACACGTGCATATGCACCTAAATAACCGCAGGTGTCGAGCACCCAAAGGCAAAAAGCAGCGGAGAGACCGAAATAGGGCAAGCAGCGCCATCTCGGGCAAAAAAAGCGGGAAAATTTAAAAAATTGAAGAAACAGGCCAACACAGATAAATAAACCCTTTCCACAATTGAGGTTAAACAGGGGTGCTTGACAAATCATTAACCGAAGAACCCGAATTTTTTAAAATGTGATAAGCTTCCCAGAAATCAACATCGGCAGGCGAGCGACATTTCTGAATAATGGAGGCAGAAGGAAAATCAAATCGATGATTCGAAGTCCAGGCGTGTTCAGCAATGGACGAGCGATTTAACTCTTGTTTTTTAACTATCGTGTTCCTTCAAGCGGAATTTAAGTGCATGTGCACGTGTCTGGTCGCTTAGTCTTCGGCATATTTGAACTGCCACTAAGTTCGCTGCACCGATGAAGAAGCTCATTTGTAGCATCGAAACGGCCGTATGCAAAATAATTGCATCTTACTGCTATTTGTGCATTGTTTACGTTGGTTTTCCTGTTTCGAGCACAAAGGTTTTATCTTTTCTTTTCAAAATGGTGACTGGTTGAAAAAACATTCTTAAAAAAGCTTGAAGTTATCAACGCCGTAGCAGACGAGGGGTCAAACTAATGCAAGATTTCTCAAATAAAGTTACGAAAACGAAGACCAAAAACAAAACTTACTTACTCCAGTCTGTTGGACAGAGTAGAAAATCAACACCTACATTCATGAAAAAAGACTTGAACAATTTGTAATATATGTTAAACTATGTACCAACATTTATGTCCTTTTTATGAAATATAGGTTTGATAAAAAGCTGCCATTTTATTTACTTCCTTATATTGTTTGTTTCAAAAACTAAATTAACGACACCAAATGAAAATAACACTTTTTTTATTAATCTCAGATCAATGTAATGCTAGTAACAACTATTCCCTAACATTTTCGAGTTTTGCCAATTTTTCTGTTTATTACGTATAATTTTCTATAACCAAAATTTGATCTAGTTAATAATTCAAAAACAAATATTGTTTGGGATACCTGTAAATAGTATAAAAATACCTATAACAGACATATCTTTCATTTAAAAAAATTTTCAGAAAAGAGTGAAGAAAATTGAAATTTTGACTATATTTTCAAATTTTAAGCTTTCAGGGGCAAACTTTCCCCTTAACGTACAATGTTTAAATTTCACAATTTTTCTTTTGTACCCAAATGGAACTTGAAAAACTATGAGGAGCAACAGTTTTCGAAAATTTCTTTTGATACACCATAAAATATATACGTATATACACTGAAGTGCCACTGAATTAGGGATACCTACCTAGTAACGAGTTGGGCCTCCTCTGGCCTTGATAACGGCTGCCACACGACGAGGCATAGATTCAACAATTTTCTGGAAACGTTCCACTAGAATGGCTTGCCAAATATTGGCTAAAGCTGTCCATAATTCAGTAAGGTTCTTTGGTGCTGTGTGATTTCACGCCTTGTTCCAAAACATCCCAAAGATGCTCGATAGGATTTAAGTCTGGGCTTCTAGGTGGCCAATTCATGACAGAGAAGTCAGAGGAATGCTCATCCAACCAGCCAGTAGCCAACCGGGACTTGTGAAAGGTACAGTTGTCTTGCTGGAAAACTCCATTACCGTGCGGATAACAGAACAGCATAAACGGATGGAGGTGATCACACAGCAACTCTACGTACCAAATTCCATTGAGGGAGGTTGGTACACGCACCAAAGATCCCAAACTGTGCCACGAAAAAACACCCTAGACCATGATTGAGCCACCATGCCCTTGTACAGTTCCAGCCAGGCATGCAGGATCCATGGCTTCATGAGCCTGATGCCATATTTTCAGCCTCCGGTCGGCGTTAAGTAGTCGGAATCGAGACTCACCACTCCATGCTACTCGTTTCCAGTAATCTACACTCCAGTCTCTGTACTCTCTTGCCCAGGCAAGACGTGCAGCCCGATGGCGAGTATAGAGCAATGGTACTCTCGTAGGACGACGGCTCCCGAAACCCATACGGTGAAGCGAGCGTTGTACAGTCCGTTTACTGACTGTACGACTGTCACCGTCATTAAAATGGGTGGTAATTTGAGCTAATGTTTGGCTTCTCTGGCTACGTACAATACGCCTGAGCCGTCTCTCACCACGCACTGTGAAGGCTAATTGTCCTTTGCAGTTTGCCCGATCGCTAGTTTTTTTTCCACCATCCATGTATTCTTGGTATACTCTTGACACTGTCGACCTTGAAAATCCTAGCTGTCTGACGATTTCGGAAATTGAATGGCCCATGCGTCGGCGCACCTACGATTTGTCCGCGATCGAAGGCGTCTAAATCAGGCAGTTTACCCATACTGGCAATTCCAACAACTAATTCAGAACAACCACAGTACGCGCTATATATGCAGTTACCACAGCGCCCTCACTTGCGCATACATGATGCGCAGCGCTACACAATTTGCATAGGCTTTGCTATCCCTAATTCAGTGGCACTTCAGTGTATATATTACAGGCCATTTTCTGAAAATTTTTGCTTCTAAATGATTGAAATACTATAAAAGAGTATCCCGAACTCTGTTTTGAAAAAAAAAATGGAGATGCTACTTTAATCCTACACACTCATTTGTTTCTGCTTAAAAGAAAACTCCGTTTCTTGGTATTAAGTTATTTTTTTTCGTAACCGAATACAATAACATGAATGACTAAAAGAGTTTTGTGAAAAATACCAAGAGACATTTTATGAAACATCTTTATCATAGAAATAGAAATAAAAAACCATAATTACAGTTTTCTGAGCGAAAACAACTGGCTTAAATTTTCAATCATATGTAATATGTGTTCGAAAAAAAGAGTCTCAATTTTTCACAAGCATGTTAGCTTATCCGCCCGTAACCTTAAAAATGGTTGAGTTCCATTTTTATGTATTCTTTTTCACATTTTAGCTCAAAAATGCTTCAAAGTTCCGATACTCTGCTTTGAAAAGGAAGTGTTTGAAGATTGTATATATTACGATTATGTTAACTTATTCTCCCATGACCTCGAAATGATCGGATTAAATTTTTATCTATCCCCTTACAGACATAAGCTCCAAACATCTTCGAAAGTCCCGAGTCTCTGTTGTGAAGGTGAAGTATTCACGATTCTATTCTAAAGTTAGGTATCTAATGCTCCCTATGAGACTCTTTTCGTCTCGCTTGCTGGGATTTCCCATTGCTCAGCACATATTAAAAGAGCTATAGAAACGATATTCGTGTTTTTCTACGTGGATTAATTAAATGATGTCAAATTAAAAGAGACTGTGTTTATTACCACTCGTGTGTCACTGACTCCATTGCTGAGATGAAAGAAGGTTTCTATTCAGTAACCGACTGCACCTTGAAGAATTAGTATTCCGGCTTTCGACGACTATATTATGGAGTAATTTAGGGAAATGGGTGTTTTAAGGAAAGGACGTTAAGAAACATACGTGTGATAAACTTCGTGTCATAAGTCGCTCAGGATAGTTATCTGCGACGGACTTGGAAACCCGCCTTCAACACGGATGTGGCGAACTTATGATTTACTTCGTAATCTAGTTCGTGAATTGATTCAACATAGCCGAAATTCGCCGTCTTCGACAATTTACAAGATCGAAAAAGTTGTGCTTCGGAAAAATTTACAAGATCGCGAGGTTTTTGCGTGACGGATTGGCGTTTCGAATTGACCGTGAGACGAATTGTGATAAACAGTTTGTTGTGAGGAAAAAAAAGTGCCTTGTGACTCCCGTCGAACATTCCATAATGTGTAAGAAGGAAGGAAAATACATTGTCTCTCCTTGGTGAGATTGCACCGGAATCAAGGGATTTTTAAGAAGAGGTTTTTGTGTATGCTCAAAATTAAATTAAATGGGTAAAATTTTTAAAAATGTTTTGAATGGGAAAAAATGAATGTAAGCGAAGTTCTAATTTGAAGTTTTAAAATGAAATAAGTAACAAAGTTATTTTTGAAATGTAATGAAAGATAATGTTTTAATGAAAGTGTCAGAGAAAAAAAAAGTATAAGATATGGGTTTTGAAGAAATGTTTTTGAGATGATTATTATTTTTAAATTATTAAAGTCATTGGAGTAGTTTGAGATTATCGAAGTTCTTGTGATTTAGTGAAGTTTTTGAAGCTATTGAAATTATTAAGTATGGTTATAGAATAAACCCATAAATGTTAAACTTTGAATTTTCCCCACTCAGTTTCATTGAGGAGTGTGTAAAACTTTGGTTAAACTTGAGGATTGGGAATTTAAAGATTAACTGACACATTTTCAAATTGGGTTGTGATAAGAAATGTAAACATTTTCATTTTTCCCAGTGGATTCATTGACTGCTGAGTTGAATTTGTTGTGCACGTACATGTTTTGCTTTGAATTGATTTGAGTTATGAATTTGGAGTCTTATTTCATGTTTTCTAGATTAAGTAAAAGTTGGGGATTAAAAACTCAATCAGATTTGAGAAAAGTTTTGATATTGTTTATTCTATGAAAATAAAATACTTTGAGCCAAAATTTTTATGTTGAGGGAAGGGGGGGAGAAGCAAAGGTAGTAGTGTATAAATGATGAACATTTGTCACAATTTCGGAAATTTTTATTTCATTGATTATTGGAAATTTAGGAGTTTTGGTAAAAATTTCGGCAAAATTTATATAAAGTTAGAACAGTTTGAAGTTAAATTGTGCATTTTGGTGTTTTCATTGCTGTTGGCAGTCCCGTGATTTTTTTCTTTCAGTGTAGAATTTTTTTAACTTTTTGAATTAGTTATAGAAAAATTTATATAAAATAAGGAAATTCAGTAACTTATAACATGTGTTTTCGTGGTTTTTGATTTGAAGTTGGAGATGAAAGAAGGATTCTATTGAGTAACCTACTGCACCTTGAAGAATTAGTATTCAGGCCTTCGACGACTGTATGATGGAGTAAGGGCCTGTTCACATAGGAGTCCGTTGCGTTGCGTTAAGGAAAAGATGAAGTTGAGACGAAAATAAACCAATCATATGCCTCTAAACGATTAGCAATGAAATTTTTAACGCCTAGGATTGGTTTATTTTCGTCTCAACGTCATCATTTCCTTAACGCAACGCAACGGACTCCTATGTGAACAGGCCCTAACTTGGGGAAATGGATGTTTTAAGGAAGGGCGTGATATATCAAGCCTGCTTCGTGCAGTCCTGAAAAGTCCACCATTTATCATTTTAAACGTCGCTGATGTCGAGATTGATGCAGTTCGTGGTCGAAGAATAACACAGAAGACTTATTACCTTTTTTTATCCATCTTTATTTCAATCATATTTCCACCATTGCTCCACGCGCTTAACCCTATCAATATGGCCGACCACCACCTTGTTTTACGGAGCGTTTTTTTTCACATCTTATTCGCATAATCGAAATCCCCGGTCTGGTCTTTGTTCTTTTTTTCGCGTCGCAATTGCGTGGGTGTTTTGCATCTCGTGATGACATATCATCATCAAAGGGAATTCCATCTGTGACTTTTGAACCGGTAGTTGCATTGGCACGGTCCCTATAATGAACAGTTGTTATAACGAGCGTCGACTGTACTTTCATTTCTAAAATTACGATTGCACCCTTTTTTTGTTTCCTGTTGAATACAATAAAATATTATAAGAAAGTCTCATGGTCATTAAATGAAAATAAAAAAAATTCCCGTTTAAGGGGTCTCAGGGGTCTTAAAGCTTCAAAGAATCGAAAAAAAAATTATTACGAATTATTTTTCTGGGTTAATTCCCAATATACGATGCCCCTTGTATTTCACTGCATTGGAACCGCCATCTTGGTTCCGTCTCCCATCGCCAATTTGGCGATGGGAGACGGAACCAAGATGGCGGTTCCAATGCAGTGAAATAATATAAATGACAACATGCAGAACTTTCATTGAAAATTTATCCATAAAATAAAAAAAAAATGAAATTAAATAAGGGCAGTCGATTTTATTTTTTTACATTTTTTGTCGCCCAAGCAGAAAGCGTATTTTTGGAACGGGAAAGTCCGAAAAGTCCCAAAAATATGCATTTTTTAAACTGTACGACCACAATAAAGCACAAAAACACACAAATACAAAAAATGAAAGCTGAAAAATAATGAGAAATTTGTTATGTGTGGGGGGGCTGCCGCCCCCCCAAACCCCCCCGCTAAAAAAGTCAGTATATTGCAAATAATTCATTTAAGTAAATATAAAATACATCTTGGTTAAATATGTCAGCAAGAAAAAAGAATAAAAATTCTGCATGTTGTCATTTATATTATTTCATGTTAAAATTTAAAAAAAACCACTTACCGGTTATTCACTTTCGGTTTAGCTTCTTTTACGTTTTGTTGATTTTTCGGTGTTTTTGGATACCCCCGATTCGTCTGTAATCCAAGAACACGGCGTTTTTTTTTACCCATAAATAAGTTATTTTTAAAACCGTAATTAAATCCCATTTACTCGCTTCGAACCGGGAACCACATCTAATGGATCTTTTAACGCAATGTTCAGATCTTTCCTCTCAGTTATAGTCATTTGCGAATTACAATTAAGACAATAATAAATATTAGCTATTAACTCAACATAAATACAATAATCTATAATAGTCCTCTTACCCGCATTTTGTAAATCCAGAAAAAACTCCAAATCAACCCTCCCATTCGTAAAAGAAGCCATACCTTGCAAATAAAAAAACGTCCGAGCGCTGGAACTGCAATCCCGAAAAGAACACTCAACGGTTTAATTTTTTGAAACAGGCGCGTTATATAAAATCCAGATAACCCTCGTTTACAAGTAAATCACAAGCTCTGATTGGCTGCTAATTATTCAAATCGGAAGCTACACTAAACGGAACTATACTATCGGAAGCTTTAACTTAAAAGTATTTAACAACACAAACCACATTTGGCATTTTATCGTTAACTTGGCAAAAATCTAAAAAACATCGCCAAAAAAATATCGCCATCTTATTGAAATCGAGAGCAATAAATGGTTACCTTAAAAGCATTTTACAAACACGAACCACATTTGGCGTTTCATCGCCAAATTGGCAAAAATCTAAAAAAAAATCTAAAAAACTTATCGCCAAGCTGCGGTACCGTGTATTAGGAATGAGCCTTTTTCTGAAATTAATTCTGAGCATATTTAAAAAAAACGCATTAAAAAATTCTTAATAGAACGCGAGTTACAGACTAAACAACAAACCGATACATGACATATCCGGTGTATGTTTACGTTTTGGTACTCAAGCTGACCCAGCAAATCGGAGCAGCTGATCAAGAAACGCCTACTTGCGTTGGAAATGAAGTACTTGAATAATGCAACAAAGTTCTACCAATCTAACCCTATGGTTTATCCTTTACCCCATGGTATATCATTTTCCACTTTCCGCTGAAGAACCGTGATAACTACTGTAACTTTCGCTCTGTTTTTGTTCTAAAACGAAGTTCAAAACAACGTGTTGTTAGTGTCAATCTTGTAAGGGATTCACCGCTATTTTGTGCTTATCTATATATATAAAACAGTTCCGTAACTGACTTACTCACTGACTGACTGACTGACATACAACGCACAGCCCAAACCGCTGGACCTAAAGGGCTGAAATTTGTATGGCGATTCTACTTATAGTGTATGGGTGCATTAAGACAGATTTTTGAAAAATTCTTCTTAGATTTTTTTAAATTAAATTTTTTAAGCTGTTTTAGTAACTTTTTTTTAAGTTTGCATTCAAAATAATTATTTGAGGGTTATAAAATTTATATCACAAGAAAGATCATAAAAATTCCTTTAAAATGAAATCTTTTTCGAATCTTACCTCTATTTTCTGATTTTTGGTGAATTTTTAAAGATTAATTTTTAGAATTTAATTTATTAAATGCTGATCACGGGATTTCTTTTTCTGGTGTTTTAAATAAATTTATCATCACGTGCATAACAACTAAATAGACTAAAAATATTTTTTCTCTTGCTAATGCGGCAGAATATTGGACATAATTTTGTCTATAAAAATATCCCTTACGATTTTTTATAAATATATATATTTTTTTCTACATCAATTGTATATATTGATCGTCGTATTTATTATAATTATATATATATATTTATTTTTTTTGGCATTAATTGCATACATTGACCGTTGTATTTAATTTGAATGTACTCCGTAGCGAAGTGCGGGTTTTCAGCTAGTTTAAATATATATGTTGTTTATTTAGTATGAAATCTTCGTAATTTAAGTTTAAAAAGAGAACTTATTAGTGTTTTGCAATGGGGAAAGCGTATAACCGATCTGTGGGTTATAGAAGCAGAAAGCGTACCTTCCATGGAAATAAAAGTGATTCTGTTTATACAGGTAAATCAGCGTCTGCTAAGAAGCTGAAAATTGATAATACTGAAAATTGACTGGTACTGAGAAGCTGAAAATTGATAATCAAATGAGATGCTTTTCAGCAGAATCCAAACACCGTCGTATTTTTGAAAACATCTTCGATTTAAAAATGACGTCAAAAAGTTAACATTTTCATAGAGAGGCCTTCGCGAAACAAATTCGGAAAAGTTTCCCTTTCGCCCCGCTAACCTTCGAGGAAAAGAAAATAGCTTTCACTTTATTCCAATCATGTTTGTCTAAGAATCTATTTAGACAGAGGATGAATATCTGCCTCTTGGGTCTAAAACAACATCGTTCGGCGAATATAACTGGAGGAATTTTTCGCATGAGCATTTTTAGGTTTTCTCAATGACAAAACTATTGAGTGTACTCATAAAAATAAAAAAAGAATCACGTTCCTGAAGGAAATTTGGCATTCTGCATTCTTGTCATTCGCGTCTCTGTTTTTCTCCGTTCAATAAAACTCGTGCTTTAGGACAAATATGTACGGACGGAATTGAAATGCAGTAGTAACGGCTTATAAAGAGAACTCATGCCTGGCTAAAAATTTCGAATGGGCTGCCTTACAGTTTACGACTGACTTTTATTTTTAACCTATCAAAGGACTGAGATAAGAACAAGTGAGTTTATCTTTAAATTGACCCGAATCCTTTCAAATGTTCAAACACAAATTACACGTGTATTCGAGATTAATCTATATATATAAAACAGTTCCGTAACTGACTGACTGACTCACTGACATACAACGCAGAGACCAAACCGCTGGACCTAAAGGGCTGACATTTTGCATGGCGAATCTTCTTATGGTGTAGGGGTGCACTAAGAGAGATTTTTGAAAAATTCTTCTTAGATTTTTTAAATTAAATTTTTAAGCTGTTTTAGTAACTTTTTTTAAGTTTGCACTTAAAATAATAATTTTAGGATTATAAAATTTATATCACGAGAAAGATCCTAAAAATTTCTATAAAATGAGATCTTTTTCGAATCTTTACCTCCATTTTCTGAATTTTGGTGAATTTTTTAAAGATTAATTGTTAGAATTTAATTTATTAAATGCTGATCACCGGATTTATTTTTCTGGTACTTTAAATAAATTTATCTTCACGTGCAAAACAACTAAATAGACAAAAAAATATTTTTTCTTGCTAATGCGGCAGACGATTGGACATTATTTTGTCTATAAAAATATCCCTTACTATTTTTTTATAAATATATTTTTTTTACATAAATTGTATACATTGATCGTCGTATTTATTATAAATAAATATATATATATATATATATATATATATATATATATATATATATATATGAAAAAAAATTGAATCCTTTTAAATATTCCTAACACGCTTTTTCCAAATTCGTTTATCTTATTGCAACAGTATACCGTCTCCTTAATCTTTGATTGCGACCTATATTCAACCAATATAAATCTATTTTTCCCCTAATGTCCTGTGCAGACGGAGAGTCTTATATAAGCATTATATAACGGACATCGCGCGATCATCAGCCGATATGACGTGACTTAATCACGTGTCAGTTTTTAACCAAATAAAGTTCAGCCCGCCTGAAACTTTGCGCTTTTCCCAATAATTCCCCGCGCTTTTTGTGTTCTGCCACGGAACTGTCAAGATGTGATTTTTGACGCGCTGCGTCCCTTTGTTTTATACTGTGCTGTTCCGACAGCCTCAGGGCAGTGTTGAAATATGATAATCCATAACTAAATTTAAATTGCAAGATTTATGAAGCGTAGTTAAAACCTCGAAGTAATCCGAAATAAAATGACGATTTTGATCAGCATTTGAGAGTTTGTTCCTCGCCTGGACTTTCGATTTATCTGCTCAGCCGCCTGACTCCGACGCTGTTCGACCACACGCATTGCCTAAACCATTCGACGACTACTTTCCAAAACTATGATTATCTACCACTAGAAGGTAACCCGTCATTTTGATGTCATAATACTAGTAATGACGTCATAATGGAAAAAGTATATGAAAGTTAAAAAATATCCCGAATTATCTAACAATATTGCATTTAATCCACACCTTGTAACAGCAAACCCTTTCATTATTTTTTATTTATTTTATTTTTCATGCGATTGGAGTAGTAGACTGCCATCCAACCCGTCATTTTGACGTCATAATACTAGTAATAACGTCATAATGGAAAAAGTATATGAAAGTTAAAAAATATCCCGAATTATCTAACAATATTGCATTTAATCCACACCTTGTAACAGCAAACCCTTTCATTATTTTTTTATTTATTTAGTTTTTCATGCGATTGGAGTAGTAGACTGCCATCCAGTTTTTTACAGCTCACTACGCGATATGAATACTTGAGCTACTTGATTCATTCACATTCAAGTTTGTTTACTTTCAGAATTCATCGCAAAAGTAAGCAGATTTTTAAAAACTGTTAAATATACAGCTAAAAGCATCCAATGTTTTTAAGTTCTGACTGCTTTATAGAAAAATAGGCTGAACAAACGTGATTTGATGGAGAAGATATTAGTTTTTAGGTAAGAAAAAATTCTGATCCACATCTGAAATTGAAATGAAACCTAACCGACTGTTTGTTTACTGAGGGCTTCAATTGAAAGATGAGTACAGCCCGGAAGTGTTATACAGAGACAACGGCTATTATATATATAATTCTGAAGCTCCTCGACGTAAAATAATTACATATATATAATTATTTTGTTTGGCATTAATTGCATACATTGACCGTTGTATTTAATTTGAATGTACTCCTCCTCAGCGAAGTACGGGTTTTCAGCTAGTATTATATAAGATAGAAATGTCTTATAAAAGCTTTTTTAGGGAGATAAAAATGATAAAATTTCAATTAATGAACTCCCACGTCATTTATTTCTACCCATTTATTCTCCGTTATGTGATGAAGAACTATCTTATCTAAAGAATTTCAGACGTATATTGTCTGATGAATCTAGTTCGGCAAAGATTTTGTTCCGAGTGACTCACAATCAAAATCGCATTCACTTATAATCGGTACGATTGTTTTATTTTTTAATTCATATGAAATACATTATTATTCGTTGTTCTTTAAAAACCAATTGTCAAAATAGATAATAATCTATTAATCGAAGTTTGCCTTTTCCCTATAAATAAACTAGCTCGCACGTCAGCGATTGAGGAATATTTCTTTTAAATTTGTTTGGGCCCTGGTGCAAGAACATGTTTGTCCACCCTGAACGATACAATGTGGGAGGCGTATAATAAACAGTTCAGTAATAATGCAGTGTAATAAAGAAAAGAAAAAAAATAGCCTTCCATTCACTCAAAGTCATTTAGTTTTCGAACTCATTTCATATAGTTAATGACTAACCTATACAGGAAATTAAATGGCACATAAAAACACTTCATTCTTTAATCTCCGATCAAAGCACAGCTGAAAGTTAAATCATCTTTTAGACCTACGCTTTCAATAAACAAACATTGGAAATAACCTGACAACTCTCTCTTACATGCATATATATGTAGTATAATATCACAAACAAGTGAGATTCTTTGTAGAAATGATTACATTTCTAGTGACACGGAAATACGTATTTTATGAATACGGAATTATGGGAAGTATGACATTTTAAGCGTCTAAACCCGAGACAAAGGAGGTGAATAAGACATAAATATGAAATTTCATATCCTCCGCATTGAAACTTTTGCTGCGTAATCGGCACTACCCCCCCCCCCCCCCCTTGATTCCCGCTTCGGGCTGACTTGGAATGAAACAAATGGTCACATTTATTTGCTTTTTCTCGGTCGATGGCGGAAGTAGCAGATGGTCTTTCAATATCGGCCAGTGTCAACTCATGAGACAGCGGAATATAAAAATATGGAAACATTTTCGGGGGGATTTATAAAAGGAATTGAACACTCTCCAGAAAAGGCTTTATTCTCGACACGTACCGACTTTACGATCTAATTACGGTGTCCCATGTTTCTGTAGTCATGTTTGGGAAAACTTATGATTAGCAGTTGAGCCGCATCCCCCATAATTCACTAATTGCTATAACATATTTTTATTTTTAATTTTTTATATCCGAAAACAGACATGACTTCTCTTTTAATTTACTTCAAAGTTTTCGGAAGAGTAAAACTTAAAAGTTTTAACTTAAAAGATTAAGCGCCTTTTTTTTTATTTTGTGCTGCATTATAAAAAAAGTAAAGGAGTATAAAATTGGAAACTGTAAATTTAGTGGAAGTTAGAATTCGAGTTAATAATATAAAGATTAACTTTTATACTTAAATTTATTTAAAAAATGCATTCAAAAATCCAATTTTAAACAAAAAGTCTTGTATATATCTATTATATATATATATATATATATATATATATACTGCTCAAAAAAATTAGGGGAGCAAGCAAAGAAATTAAGAAAACCGTGCGAGGCAGCCACGTATTAGCATAAAATGGATAGTACACGCGTAACAATGCGCAATACAGGAAAAAAGACGTAAAAAATTTGTAATTAAGCTTTTATTCTTTGAAAATATGGAAAAAACATGAAAAGATGATTTAGGGCAACAATTTGGTTACACGTAAACGATAAAAAAAAGTATTGTTTAGAAATGATGCAAGTTTTTAATATGGCGTGTGGTCTCCCCGAACAGCTAAGACTGCTGCACACCTGTTTTCCATGGATGCGATGATGTTATCGATAAGACTTTGGGGAATACTGTTCCACTCCTCAATATGTGCAATCTCTAAGTCTCGGAGAGTAAAAGAAGGTCTTGGTCTCGCAGCAATGCGTCGTCCGAGAATGTCCCAAACATCCTGGATTGGATTCAGGTCAGGAGAGCACGCTGGCCATTCCATACGCTGTATTGTTTCAGCTTCAAGCATTTTCTCCACAAGACGAGCTGTATGCGGTCGGGCATTATCATGCTGAAAAACAAAGGAATCTCCAATGGCTGCAGCGTAAGGTATGACATGAGGTCTCAGTATCTCGTCTGCATACCTTCGGGCCGTCAAAGTACCATTCCGAATGATATGCAGGTCCATACGTCCACCTATGCTGATTCCACCCCATACCATAAAACCAACTCGTCTGTATTGTGACCTTTCACGAACGAATGTGGGGTTATTTCGTGTGCCCCTTTCCCTCCATACCAAAACACTTCGGGTGTCACACTCCAGACTGAATCGGGACTCGTCTGTACACAGCACTTGGCTCCAATCATGTTCCTCACAATCTCGATGTTCAGCAGCCCATCTTCTTCGGGCCGAACGGTGGCGTGAGGTCAACGGAATGCATACCATTGGCCTACGTGCATAGAGACCTCCCTGATGAAGCCTATTACGTACAGTTTGGCTGGACACCCTTCGTCCTGTTGCCAAGAGCAACTGTCTTTGCAGCTGAGTAGCATTGTCTGTTCACTTTCGACGTGCTGTTAACAGTATATACCTGTCCTCAGTTGCTGTAGTGGCACGTGGCCGACCATGCCCTGGTCGACGTCTAACATTCCCTGTTTCTTGGAATCGATTCCACAGCCTTGCAACGACACTTCTGGCTTCTCCAACACCGTCCGCGACATTACGTTGTGTTTGCCCGGATTCAAGTCTGCCTATAATACGCCATGCCATGGATTCCGGTAAATCACGTTATTGAGACATTTTCAAGCCACTTTTTCTCAAAAAGAATAACTGAGCAATCGAATTTCACAGTTAAGGCAGTGAAACAGACGTTTCTGCAACATCTGAATTTCAGCCCTTATGTTCATTTTCTGGTTTTTGACGTTATGAACTTTGATTTGAATATGAAGTTTTCTTCTTCTGTTTCCTGCTAGGCTCTAAATTATGGATGATTTATTTTATGTTACTTATCGGTGTAAGTATTTGTGTAATTTCGTTAAAACCATGTGCTCCCCTAATTGTTTTGAGCAGTTCATATATATATAATATATACTCACTATATATACTTTTTTCGATTTTTAATTAGATTTCCCGTAATTAAATATTTAGTCGCGATTTGGAGCTCCCGGACGAGTAAAAGCTCCGTAAATCCTAACGTATCCGTCAAGAATTTTTTTTTCGGACGAGCCTATACGGGAAAGATCACACTATACGGAAATCTTAATTAAAATTGTCTGTCTTAATTTATCGATTAATTGTGATTTTTTTTCCGATCCGCCTGTACGCACCCGTTTTTCGGAAAAAAAACGCGATTTTGGCCGCGACCCTTTTTTCAATGGTCGAATCTATAACGTAAATGTCGTTACATTTTTACGAAATTTGTATCTCAGAGACCCTAGACATCACAGTTTCGAAATCCAGAACCAAATTAATTTACAATTGTAGTTATTTTTTAATAATTTATTTTATGATTCGGAAACTTTTGCGAGAAATCTCATTTTGGAGATTTCGTTCTTCATTTTCCGGACGAAGGTACAGCGGGGGAAAACAGGTTTTCGACGTCACGCCGTTTTCGTCGGTCGTTTCGACGTCAAGCACGTGATGTGTTGGGGTGTTTGTTTTCTATGAGGGATTGGTGGTTAAAGGAAATCGATTACTATTGCAGTGATAATCGATTAAAAAATCGCATTTAGTAATGCCGTAATTTTTTGGCCAACACTTAGTTAATATTATATAATTTGTGGTGTGTTTGTGGAAAACGTTTTTCGTCTCGCTGACTGTTGTGGAAAGTTTTAAGTAATCCTATGTCAAAAATTTTGCCAAATGTGCCAGAAAGGATTAAATTTATAGGGATAAATAATGTATCGTGGTGAGGAAAAGGATGACAGCGACGCCATTAACAAAGGGTAAGGCTACTAAAAAATTGGTAATTACATTAACCGAGCAACGCCGGGACGGGTACAGCTAGTATATATATATATAAGGTGTTCCAATATCCCCTAAGAATATACTGCATTTTCTAATACATAGCGCGAATCATACTTTAGAAACACGAGTTGCGATATTTGGCACGGGGGAATATTTTGGACACCCTATATATATATATATATATATATATAATTATATAATATATATATATTGGGAGAATCAAATTGATTCTCCCAATTAATGAACCCTTTCCTAAAAATTTCCGATTTCCTGTGGTCCAGCTGTCACAGGAATGCAGTCGGAAGCAGGTGTTAACGGACGTGAAAAGATCTGACGAGTCAAAGGTCGGTGTCAACAACCCACAGTTGCCGACAACCCACAGCGCCAGTCAGTCTGGAATTCTGACACTACATTTGAAAAGAAATTAGTTTTGCTCCTCCCCCTGATTGATGAGGGTTCCCGTAAATTAATAGGGCAAGCCCATCAGATGAGTTTTTGCGAGAAAAGAAGTCGACGAATAAGAATCCAGAAAAGTGATATCACCCAAGAAGGGCACCACTTAAAAAAAAACACTTTAGTTTCCGGAGATCGTGGCACCAAAATCTCAAGTTACGTCGCTGAGAAAAAATTAGAGTTAGAGATTTGATGTCGAAGGCGAGACAGCTCATTCCGGCCAGGTGGTCGAGATTTAATGTGTTCTCAAGCTGAGAACTTATCTTATAGCCTTGGATCTCATCGTTCTGAATCGTACCTAAGGTTAGGTCGATCTATTAAGAGATAACGAATTCTCTCAGATCTGAGTGATCGGAAATATATTATCGACACCCTGTCGACTTACTTCCAGAAGAAGTATATTGGTTGATACTCCTAAATACCGGAAGGATATCACCATATTATTCTACCCGTCGACGTGACTTCTAGCAGAAGTACTTTGTGAGCTTAATAGGCTGTCGTATCGGAAAGCGAACACTTGTACCACGAACTCAGTTTGCATTGGTACTTATCAGCTTACGACTGGGTAAATACCGTCGGGACTTGTCTGCTCAAAACTGTGTGACTTTCATCGGAACTTTGTCGGCTCGCACGTTGTAGTAGAGTGCACAATGACCAATTATTTCTTAAGTGTTTCATCATAAATTACTCATAGTAAACAAATTTCTTCATTGAATTTTGTACTAGACTTTGTCGTCATTTTGCTCAAGCTACCGCTCGACGACTCCTTACTATATATATATTATATAATATATATATTATATATTATATATATATATATATATATATATATGGTGGTTATCAAAATACACTGCTGGCCACCCAAATTGCAACACCAAGAAAGACAAGAGATATCACACAAAATTTATTTTGTAGTAACATGTTGACCAAGTATCAAATGATTAAATTTATAGACTTCTGTGAAGTGTGGTTCCTGCCAAAATCAGTAGCCAGAGTAGCCGCCATTGTTGGAGATCACCGCTGCCACACGCCTCGGCATTGATTCAAAGAGACTTTGGATGAGTTCTTGGGGTACAGCAGACCAAGCAGCTTCCACACGTTGCCAAAGTTGATCTGCTGTGGCAGCTGGGGATGGAATCTGGGTCAATCGTAGAGCAACCATGGACCACATGTTTTCTATCGGCGAAAGATCCGGAGAGCGAGGCGGCCAGGGAAGCAATTCAATCTGGCGATTGACGAAGAACCGTTGGACAATGCGTGCCACGTGTGGTCGCGCATTATCCTGTTGAAATATGGCTGTGGGCAAGCCCTGAAGGTAAGGAAGGACAACTGGCTACACCTCGGAGATGTAGCGCTGGCTGTTTAAAGTACCGGCAATGCGTACTAGAGGTGTGCGAGAGTGATATCCAATACCGCCACCCCCCCCCCCCCCCCCCCCCCCCCCCCCCCCCCCCCCCCCCCCCCCCCCCCCACCCCGCAGGACAGTGTGGCGGTGCATAACGCAGCTGTTCAGCATCCTCTCTTCACGGTGTCTCCAGACTCGAATGCGACCATCGTGGTGTTGCAGACAGAAGCGTGACTCGTCAGTAAAGACAATTTCATTCCATTCTGCCGTCCACATCCTTCTGTCATCGCACCATTGGCGGCGGAGACGTCTGTGGTTCTGCGTCAAGGGTAGACAAAGCAATGGACGTCTTGCGGACAGACCACTCTGCTGTAAACGGCGTCGAATGGTACGCAGACACTGGATGATGCGTTACAGACTGCATGTGCTGTGCTATGGTTCGTGATGTGACTGAGCGATCCGTCACTGCCATGCGCACAATTTGCCTGTCATCACGTGAAGTGGTACGCTGAGGTGGATGCGATCGAACACGCCGGTCCGTCGTACCCTCCTGCATCCAACGATCACATATCGCATTACAGTTGTTTGGTTTCGTCCAACACGACTACCGATTTCCTGAAAGATAATCCACAATCTCGGTAGGCCACTATCCTTCCTCTGTCGAACTCGGATACTTGATCAAAAGATGATCGCTGTTTTCGACGAGGCATAATTGATCGTTTTTTTAAAAAAACCACAAGAAAAACACAATTGCCGAACTTGAAATCGTCGAAATCTCCAAGCCTTAAATAACGCTTTGAAGTGTTGCCACAGGCGCGCGTGATGTGCGTCTGCGCTGAAATTCTAATCATTTGCATATCTCACCCCGCTAATGCATGTTGTAAATTTCATGTTATTTGCATGTTTCCTTCAGGGTGTTGCATTTACAGTGGCCAGCAGTGTAATAGAAACAGTAAGAAACATCATGAAAACCTTTATTAATAAGGCGAAGGTTCACCTTTGTCATGTAATAACACCTGATTCTTCTTGGAATTGGATTATACAAGTTATGTATAATGGTTAAGAATGTATTATACCATTCTTCCTAGAAAAATCATGAAAGTTCCTGTAGAGATGCTGTGGTGGATATCGATAACTGGCTCTATCTGTTTATACAGATCACAGTGGTTGGATGATATATCCTGTAGTTGAGGGTATTGTATAGTGCAAGATAAGATATTTGACTTCTTTTTCATGTTCTTCAAACCAATACTTGATAGATTTAGATGTATGTATAGGGGGATTATCATCCTGGAGAACGCCATCTCCTGCAAGAAACAATGTTGCACCATAGGATGGACAAAAAGGGAGCTAAAATTTCGACAAAGTCCTTCCCATTCAGTCGCCCTTTTAGGGTTACAATACGGCGTGAAGTAAACCATGAGATTCCATCCCAAACCCTGATAGATCTACATCCATGATTGACAGTTGAGATGAGATAGCCAGAATCTTACGCTTGTGTAGGTGTTCTCCAGACATACGCACGTTCTGTTGCGAGAAACAGTGTGAACAATGATTCGTCGTACGAAATGCTGTTTTCGTCAAAATACTCCATCATAATTTGCGCTCGTGGCACCATTGTGAACGATATTTTGTATTGGCATCTATTGCAAGTGCCTTGGGTATAGCTACTCTTCCGTAAATGCTTTGTTTGTGAAGTTCCTCTCTACCTCTAATAGTTGATACTGAAACATGCAGGTGCAGACTGGGCTCTTCGGTCATTTTGGTTGCAATTGTTTTTTTCTCTTCATGTCGCAATCCGCTTCAATACCTCGTCCTTCTCTTTCACTCAGCTCTCCCTTTCGTCCACTATTCTGTTTGGAAAATGATGGTTTTCCGTGCACTCTGTATGCTACCATGACTTTCTATACCATAGCTCGAAAAACCTGGGGGTTGCAGTAACAGATACTCATATTTAAACGCGCTCTAACAATTTGCTCTTTTCGCAAGATCTGCAAGGATTTACATATTTCGCTTTTCCCCTAAAAAACACTATGTCCTTAGCTTTCTTACTGCTACCTGACAGTAGAATACATACACTTTATTATATAAAAATACCGGTGGCCAGACTAGTTTTTTAAGGAATACGAAGCACATTAATTAACAACTTTAATATTGATAGGTGTTTCCATTATTTGATAACCACCTGTATATATAATAATATAATTATATTATACCCTTAAAAATCCGTTTCTATGTATGATAAATCCAACAATAACGATAAAAAAGGTATTCATAGCATCAGAAAAACTAATGTAAAACAGTTAGAAATTTTAAAATGAATATTCAGCTAGAAAAATGACGTCAAACTCGTGCAATTTTCTTCTGATGTACTAAAATTAAAATCGATATATTTTTCTGGTTGTAAAAAGGAAGTTTTTGCTAATAAAATATGTAGGTCGAGATTGTATCGATTCTTTCTTGCTTTTGTGTTTAGTATCCAATTGTGTTACTTTTTCCTGTTTAGATAATGTTTAAAAAATAGGGATTATCTTGCAACTTTTATGTTCTTCTATTAAATAAAAATATAGCATACAACGTATAATAGCTTTTGTAGAAATTTTGCATTGAAACAACTTTTTCATGAAAAAAAAATTGCTTTACCTGTCAGCTGTGTGTGTGTGTGGGGGGGGGGGGGTGAGATTTGTGTACCCACGTGGACGAATGTAAGAAAGGCTACACTATGCGTTAATACTCGTAAGTCTCGTTTCCGATATGTGTTGGTGTCTCGATATATGATTTCGTAATTTATGGAAATCCATGACTTAACGAATATTTTTTTTTCTGAATATCTCACAGAATCGCATAATGTTTCATGTAAATAAACCTTGTTTACATGGAAAAACTTCCTTGATTGAATGAATTTTTAAAATTTCTTACCAAATTTACCACATTCGGATGAACAACCACAGGTATATGTGTAATTAGTATATATAATACCAAAAAAGTATTTATCATTTCCTAACGTAATTAAACTCATCCCCAAACTTAATTTGTCGGATAATTTACTAACTTTACTAACCCCGTTTGAACTTTTCGTAATTTTTATATTTACCCCTGGGCGAGCGCTGAGCCAAAATGACCCGTGTGAAAATATATACCTTGCAGTTTTAATAGTGCAGGGCATTTCAGTATAAGGCAATGCCAGATTTCATAATTTGATAACCTAATGACAACAGGACAGTGCACTTTGGGACTTTAAGATATGAAGTGATGTGCAATTGATTTCTTATCTATACTCTCTACAGGATCTATTGTCTGGGGATGATGTACGTGGACTCCCTCATAGTAATGCCATAATAAGTCTGATTTCTTAAAAGATAAATTTGTATTTTAATGAACATTGACCCCTTCGGCGCTACCACTTCGATTTTACGATGTTTTTCAAATAATAATATTTTAAAGTGTAACATATATGTATGATAAATGAAAAGTACCATAAATATTTCGATGAAGTAAATAAGGAAAATTCTTCAGATTCGTCGAGACATGTAATCCAGGAGGGAATCGCAAATGCCCTTTTAAAAGAACTTAATAGTCAACTTAAAAGTGTAATCGGTAATGGCTTTTATATAACGAGTATTAGCAGTTTCAGTGTGTTTGAATATATTGTAACGGACTCGCTTTGTGAGCACCTTATGGAGAAAACAGTTGTTCGAAAAAAAACGTTCTTCACTTTAAAAACTTTTACAATGCTGAAATAAAAAGCATGCTATTAATATGCTCATTACTAATTTCTTATGAAGGTAATTATCTTTCCCGAAAGTCGGAAGATTGGTATGCGATATAATTATCAAAGTTCCTACATATCTTTTCAAGTATTAATGAAGCAATTTGTATATCATATTGGCTCCGACGACTAGCACCTTGGTCATTACGGGAAAACAATGATAAATAAAAAAAGAAATAAAAAACGACAATTTTGATACCCCTTTAATTCTTTCCTTAACATATAAGAAACATCTTGCGAAATAAAAAAAGGTCACAAAATCATTGACTTGGATCGCTTGAAAGGAATCCTTTCTTATTCTTAGAAAAAGGAGGCACATAAAAAAAACCTATCGAGGAATATTAGCCTAAAATAAAGCAAAAAAATTCCTATCTAGTCTTATTTTTTATTTATCTTGCGTTACATTAGATAGGTTCCAACCTTTTTCTATACAGTACGTTTGTACAAAATAGCCTCAACATTTGTTACTTCGTTTACCGAGCGGTCGAATTATATATCTCCGACGTGGAGAAATCAAAGCACATATCATCCACCTATGTCAATGGGGCAGTATTCCTTAATGGGTTCCACATGCAGTGACGGTAGGAGAAATAATATAGGTAACAAATAATAACTTTTATTATTTCCAAAACATGCGTTAAAAGAAACAGCCCTCAAATAAAAAAAGGCATGTAAATCCGAGCAGAGACAACCTTTCTCTCTCGTTCCGAGTTCCATACTGAATCTTTCTTCTCGAAGCTTCTGTTGAATTCGACACCTGGAACATCCGGTTTTCTGCCGAAAGAGCCATTTCTTTGATTGCCCAAATGCCTCGTGGGCATGTTACCGAACGACAACTGGAACATCCGATTTCTGTCGACGTTACATGCACACCGCTAACTTGAAAATGTGTCTACCAAGCAGGCAAAGTTTCAACCTTCTAACACAGTCGACCGGACGCTGGTGACAGAATTGATACACGACCTCCTCCCCCTTAAACCATTCATGGTTAGGTGCTAGGGAAAAGTAAAAACGCCTATCTCTTCTCAAGATGAACGATTCACTATAGCAATACATAGAATACACAAAACCCACTTTACTACAACTCTTTGTCGTCTCTAGACTAAAGACTTAAGCCCAACCAGTAAGTATTTAAATAACAGATAGCCGAAAGAAGCTAACATCACATTCCACCTAATTTTTTTTTCAAAACAACGAAACTACACAAATTTACTTATGCTAAAAATTAGCTGAATTGCATTTCAACAAACTTAACTTTACACGATAGAGAAAAAAATATTACATTACATTTTGCACGTGAGTCTTGACGTGACATCGGCGGCCTTGTGCAGTGCTCCTGGCCTGTGATATATACGCCTGGCCTGAGTAGTCGCAGCATTTTAAAGCTAGTTCCCACCTACTTAGTTTCCTAAATTTACAGAAAATTCTAGGCGGTTCACCCCGAGTATCTAGTACTCATTTCCATTATGACCATTACAGCACTTCGGCTTCCCAGTTTTGGCCCTTGCCCACGATACAACAGAGCTTTTTTGACTCCTCGACTTTTACTCCCAGTCTTATCGCAAACCCAAAACTTCCACCTGTCCCTGACTTTCGCTGCACTCAGCTCAGTCCTCACGGATTATAACGATCCCACTTTCTTCTGGCTTTACCCTATTAATTTGACCATACGAATTCATGATGCGGTGTTCCCATCAATTGTCCTTCCGTTCTCAAAAATCCAAAACGATTTTCTCCCACAGACTCCACGTATCAGCCCAATTGACGACAACCCCTGCATCCCGGCAATCCGGTCTCTTTGGAAAACCCATCGTGGTACGTCTTTCCATCTAACCGCTTTCCTGCGATTAAAAACACAAAGGAGTCTTTTTCCTGAACTCCTTCTCTCTTTCAACGCTAATCCCTGAATTCTGGCACCTGCCTTTTCCGACCCTCCCTCGCCATTTCATTTCGCTGTCACTTATCTTGAAGTTTAAGGTTCCTTCGCTACACAAACCTCGTAGTCGAGAGAGCGGTTCTGGCTTCTTAAGTCGTTTCCTATCCCTTAACCTCACAATCGGCCCATTTTCATACGTGTCATTTCTCGATTGAATCTACCTCCGTCCAAACCTGACACTCCTTCTCTGTCACTCCCACCTGAGAGGACACCTCTGCAATAGACTCAGAGATTATTGCCTGTATTCCCGAAGGGATAGTTACACCTACTGGAGGAGGAATGTATATAAAAGACTCAGAATTCCCCTCTTTGAGACTTGCATTCGTTTTAACGAGACTAAACTTCCTTTCATCGGATTTAATGTCTTTAGAATCGTCTGCAGAAAATACTTCACTTATATCTGTTCTAACTCCCTCGTAAAATTTCATATCCTTTTTCCTAAATTCCTCTTGATTTTTTGGTTTCACAGAGCGATGTGTCTACTTCCGAGTTTCAGCTGTGACTAATTTGCTAACGATTTCTCCTCTTTATCTGCTTTTGAGCAATTCCTCTTAAAGTGATCCCTGGAACCGCAACTGAAACAACCCGAATTACGTTCTTGCGTAAATTCTTGCCTGGGTTCCCCGGCTATCCTACCACTTCCGTTGTTCCCACCTATCGGCCCACTCCGTGGTTCAAAAGCGTAACTGCTCCCCTTAGCCGCATAAAACCTGTCGTATTCCCACGCTAATTCTTTCGGCCTAAGTCGAGAATCTCCCTGCCGTACTAGGATATGAGACCCCGTCTCACTATCTAAAGTCGACATTACTTTATCCGCCATGATCAATTTCTTAATTGATTCGGCATCTCGCCCCCCCCCCCCTCCTGGGTTTTCAGAAAATCCTTTTCCTGTCGTCGGAATTTTATTTGACTGCAGTAAATATCTTTTTTACCTCAGTCCTAATTCTCTGACCCGAATTTAAGCTTGCTTGCTCAGCTAACTGCGTTCCCTTTATGTCGCGCGTTTTCCCCGATTTTCTGAAATTGTTTAGGCAAGTTCAAGTGAGGGTTCGACTTCTTGCAAGATTCTGTTTCCAATTGCCTCGTAATCGTTGTAGCTTTCGCTTTCTAATTGCATGAACAAATTAACTGTTTTGTCCCCCAACAAACCAATGAGGACTTTAATCTTCTGCTCCTGTTCTACGTTTTCGCTTTCGAACGCTTTCTCGAGGGCACCAAAAAAAAGAATTCCACCCTTCCGGTTTTGTCGGTACCTTCACCGTCGACAGACGTATCGTTCTTATGATCTCCTCAACTGATTTGATCTTAATACTTCCCGGCTCACTAAAGATAGATCCCACACTATTCGTGTTACTTCTATCCGCCCGTAACCTATCAGTTTCCACTTGGGTAAGTTGTATTTTCAAATTCATTAACTCTAAGTCGGGGCTCCGAGCATAAGCGTAGTGTGCTTCTAACTTTTTTAAGGGGGGGGGGCGAATTGAATTCAGCTAGGGCCCTCCTCAGCTCATTGACTACCGGAAGGTCCTTAAAATATGAAATTTCAAGATCTTATGAAATTGAATAATAATAGAATTGATGTTAGAGGAGTATTCAAAAGTTATACAATGAGAAATATAAATATAATATAAATAAGATGAGAAAAAAACATAGCATCGAATTTTTGTTATGGATTCTATCATTGTTAAAAACTATGTTCAGGCTAAACACATAATCTGTATCTTCAGTTTCACAGTTTGAAAAAGCGGGAAAAAACCCAACTTTCTTAAAAGTTTTCTACAATTTTCTGATTTTAACTGAACTTCTGTTAACGTTTTATTTTATTTCAAGTTAAGTTGGGGGGGGGGGGGCTTGTGTCCCCCCCCGGACGCTACGCCTATGGCTCTGAGCCCTATTTTGTCTCTCAAATTCATGACTCCGTGCCCTTTCTTTTCACTCTAATTTCTGTCGTTCTCGTTCTTTCCTGTCTTCCACAGTTGTTTAAAAAAATTCTCTTGCCCAAGTTTCCGCATAGTTTTCCCCTTCCTTAATAATCTTAATTATCTGCACTTTGTTTAGTTCCTCGGTGACTTCCACCCATCTCGCAAGCCAGTGGCACGAGATCCGCTTTCCTCACTGTATTAAAAAAAGTCATTGCTCATGAACTTTAATTTACAATAAACGAGCGAAAACACAATAAAATCCAGAAAACAGCTCTTAGCTATTTCTGCACCAAACAAATATCCCTTCCAAAATAACAATTATTTAATTCAAAGCAGAAAACAGTATGCTCTTTAGAGAAATTTAACACGATAAACAGAAATTAACTTCATATAAAGCACTAATACTATTAATCATGATATGCAAGCAATATTAACCAACCACAATATAGCATAAAATCATAAAACTCCTAGAGAAAGAACTTTAACCCCTTCAGGGGCTAAAACTATATCAAAAAGTTTTTGGGGAGGACAAAACTTTATATTTGAAGAAATATCACTATTAAGAACATATTCTGTAAAAATTTTTTAAAAATGTAGCTTTAGTTTAGGCAGTGGTAGTGTTGGTCCATTTTTGAACCGCCGCGCACCTAGAGCACTCTATATTAGAACGTCCGTTCTGACCAATCAGTTACAATAAGACTACTCAGTTTGCAATATATATACATATATATGCATTCATTTATTTATATTTATAGACATTGTTTATCAAAATAATTATATGTCCAAAAAATAAATAAATAAAGGAAAAAGTAAATAAATGAAAGTCGGACGTATGTGAATGAAAGTATATAATGAAAGTAAAATGTATATAATGTAAGTAAAAAGTATATAATTGAAATTATATAATGAAAGTAAAAAGTTAATAACAACAAACATGAAATTTCTATATATTGAGTAAAAAGTATATAATAAAAGTATATAATGAATGTAATAAGTATATAAAAGAAAGTATATAATGATTGTAAAAAGTATAAAACACCTCACATGAAATTTTTATAGGTAAAATATATATATATATATATATATGTTTCAAATTATCAGAATCTGTGCTAAATTCATATATGTTATTATTATAAAATATATGAATTAGCACATAATTTTTAGTTCAGTAATGTTTTTTTAAGAATTTCTGTAGGAAAAACTAATTTACCAGTGTTGCCACCTAGTGACAGCAAACGCTACATGCGCAGTGGTCCATATTTGAACCACCAGCATTGAAATTACTCAAAAAAGATAAGAAATTATGCAGGTAAATTAAACTTTTCTATTTAAAATAAATAAGTAACAATCGTAAAATGAAATTCCAGAACTTCCGTGCATCTGTATAATAACAACTTAAAAGAACTGGAAAGAACTTCACTCTACAAATTTCTGGCCTGAAACAAAAAATTATCCTCTCTGAAAATATAGACCCGTAGAGTGCTGCCAATCTGATGTTTCTGAAGCACACTAATGTGTTAAACGTTTACAGGAATTTACAGATAAATTTAGCGAATATTTTAGCTGTTAGAAAATAAATAAAATAGGTGGTTCAAAAATGAACCACCACCCTGAAGTGGTGCTAAAAAGGCCATTAACAGAATTCGAGGGACGAACGGATAACAATTCCTGTACCCTTCCTTGCCAGACGACATCAGAAATTGTCACACTATCCTTTCGTCATCACTATCATTCTTTTCCTTGTTTCCGCAGCTCTTCTTCAATTTTCCCGACTCTCCGGAGTCTCATGATGTCCTCTGCTGTAAGGGTCAGTAGCTGATGATAAATCCGGCATTCACCTCCACTCATCATCCACTCTAGCTCCCGGTCCTCAGATCTGCGCCTTTCGAAGAAGTCAGCTATCATTACTGGAACCCTCAGTAGATTCCATTTCCAAAAGTCATCACCCTCGTAAGTACCCGACTCCTGATGCCAGATTGTTACTTCCTTTACCGAGCGGTCCAATTATATATCTCTGACGTGGAGAAATCAAAACACGTATTGTTGACTGTTGGATGATATAAGTAGAAAGGCAAAAAACTTGGATAATTTAGTCTTTATTTAAAACTTTAAACAAAAAGAAATAAAGATACTGTCCAGCAGTATATTCAAACAAATAATCACACTTATCCTGATGCTGACTGCAACTTGCTGGCTGGCTGGCCACTGTCCAAACCTGGCCTTTTATACCATCATATGTAAAACAAATCTGCATATTCTGAAAATATGTGCACGTGATGCCATTTGATTAAAAAGAAATTAAAACCCAGGGTTGAGGTGTACCTGACTTCCAAATACTCAATCACTATTTGATGACCTCATACCTGGGAACCAATGAGTAATTAACAGGCTATCAAATGACATCACATGCCTATCATACTACAACTTCAACTTCCTCCAAATGAAAACATTTGCTGAGGTAAGTGAACAGCTCTTAGTATGCAGCAGAAAAAAAGGTAATTATCAATTTCAATTAAATAATATTACAATTAAACTAGCTGGTACCCGACGCGTTGCTACCGCAAAAAAGAACAATTTTGGAAATATCGTTTGAAATTTGAAATAACTATCTTGTTTAATTATGAATAATTGAAAGAATGAATTAGAAAGTTTGATCTTATCGACAATGAATACATTCATTGAAATTAAATGATATATAAAGGGAAAGTATAAATAATATTTATTCTATTTTTTTGACTTGATCATTCAAGTGCTTTCGGGTAGACAATTTTTTTTTCTTTTTCCGTCTTCCGCAAAAACAAATAAATTTCTTGTTTGTCCCATTCGTGAGCATCCAACATACAACTGACCATGTGAAAAACATGGATTTTTTAGGTTCAATCCGCACACTTGTAGTGATTGACCTAGTGCTTTGTTGATGGTCATCGAGAATGCAAGTCGAATGGGGAACTGCAGTCGTTTGAAATCAAAAGGCATGTCGGTGGGAATAATGGGAATTCGTGGAAACAAACAAACAAACATTTATTTTTATATATAGAGATAATATTCGATTTAAACAAATGCTATTTTATTTATACATTATATTTTTGGACTGGATGTCAACCCTGGGGAAAACCTATTGGGGATAAAAATATACTTTATTTTTCCCCCTTGGTGCTAGCACTTATCACCCGCCTATGTGAATGGGGCAATATTCCTTAATGGGTTCCACATGCAGTGAGAATGTGAGAAATAAAATAGGTAACAAATAATAACATTTATTATTTCCAAAACATGCGTTAAAAGAAACAGCCCTCAAATAAAAAAGGCTATCATCCAAAAGCTTATAAATCCGAGCAGAGACAACCTCGCTCTCTCTCTTGTTCCTTACTGAATCTTTCTTCTCGAAGCTTCTGTTGAATCCAACACCTGGAACAACCGGCCTCTGCCCATGTTACAACATTTAATTGAAATGGTTTCAAAATTTTATAAAATTTTTTAAAATGTTGTATTGTTCGTATTACTCGTGTTTCGACGACGTAAAATCTTTAGTTTTATATGTTTTTCCTGTGTTACCTATAAGCAGTGCTAGATTTCTAGAAATACAGAGGCTGTTCACACATTTTTTAGACAATATATATTGTATTCACAAAACTAAATTACATAAAATTCTTGTGTTTTAAATGTTCAATTTGACATCCCTTATTCTGAACTATCTTTCGACACCGCAATTTCCAGGATAATAATGCCTTTTGAAGTGTCAGAAGAGGTATTCTATCCCATTCCTCCTGAACAGCTTTCCAGAGTCCTGTAAGGGTTTTGGGACGACGTTTGGATAATGCAGATTTTAAAAGTCCGAAAGCACAAAAATCCATAGGTGATACAGCGGGAGATTTAGTAGGGATATCAGTGAAGGGTATGGCCTTGATACCAGTTTTTTGTTCCATTTCTTTTAGGAAATTTACAGTGGATTTTGATGTGTGACTGCTAGCTTTGTCCTGATGGAGTCTCATAGATTGATGGCACTGTGGGTAAAGCGATGGTATTTCATTCGGAAAAATTGGCGATAAAATATGTTCCTGATAGTATTTGGAGTTAATCTTGACATTTATATATATATATATTGGAATTAATTGCATACATTGACCATTGTATTTAATTTGAATGTAGTCAGTAACGAAGAGCGGGTTTTCAGCTAGTTTTGCATAAAGATGAATGAGTTATACACATGGAGCATGTTTCTATGATAAAATTGGTACTACATGAGTTCAAATGAAATGAGTGGACTACATCAAACAACAGTGATTATAAGAAACTGAATGTCTACCGAGAAGCTTAAGATTCACTAAAGTCGATTCAAAAATCCAGGTAACGTAAGATGGGGTTACTTTGTGACGGATTTTAAGTTTTTACCTGTGCCGGCCGATCAGTTTTAAAAGCAGCCCAAAACGAACAATTGCAAAACACTGGTACATCCTTTCCTTACGTAGTAATGTATTGCTTTAACCCGGATCTTTAATTACCATTGAAAAATTAAAGTTAAAATGTGTCACAAAGTTATCCCTCTGAGTGGGGCTACTTTGTGACATCTGTGTTTTCGCCTTGAGATTGAAGAGGAAAAATACTTGTCACGAAGTTAGACAGCAAAACACTTATCAAAAGCTTGATACACAATTATATATACCTACTAGCTGAAAATCCGCACTTCGCTACGGAGTACATTCAAATTAAATACAACGGTCAATGTATGCAATTAATACCCCAAAAAATAAAGAAATACATATATATATATATATATATATATATATATATATATATATGTATAATAAATACGACGATCAATGTATACAATTCATGTAAAAGAAACAAAAAAATATATTCATAAAAAAAATAGTAAGAGATGATTTTATAGAAAAATAATGTAGAAGAAAATATTCAATTTAAATCTAATAAGACATACTAAAGAATACAATACAGTTAATATTGTACAGTTTGAGGAACATATCTTTTACTGTAGTTTAATATATTTTTGGATAATGTCCAATCGTCTACCGCATTAGCAAGAGAAAAAACTTTTTTTTTGTCTATTTCGTTGGTTTGGACGTGACGATAAATTTATTTAAAGTACCAGAAAAAAGAAATCACGTGATCGGCATTTAATAAATTAAATTCTAAAAATAAATCTTTAAAAATTCACCAAAAATCAGAAAATGTAGGTAAAGATTCGAAAAAGATTTCATTTTAAAGGAATTTTTAGGATCTTTCTGGTGATATAAATTTTATAACCCTCAAATTATTATTTTAAATCGAAACTTAAAAAAAGTTACAAAAACAGCTGAAGAATTTAATTTAAAAAAATCTAAGAAGAATATTTCAAAAATCTTTCTCAGTGCACACCTACACTATAAGAATTTTCGCCATGCAAAATTTCAGCCCTTTAGGTCCAGCGGTTTGGTTTGTGTGTTGTATGTCAGTGAGTTAGTCAGTCAGTTACGGAACTGTTTTTTATATACCTATAACAAATATTGGATAGCTTTATCTATTTCTTTGACATCAAAGTGACCTCAGGTGCCCAGGGCATTCATCCTTTCTTTGAGAAGATGATAAAATTCATCTTTCGGCACATTCTGCTCCCTTGTTGGTAGTTTTTTCCAGATAGTCAATACTTCTTTCTCTCCAGTGGTATTTTAGAGGACGGAAAAATGTAACATCGAGTGGCAGAAGGAGGTGGGTCGACTTTGTGACACATTGACACTGTCACAAAATAACCCCGTCACCTTTCGATATTTAAGTTATGTTCTCATATCTCTCGGAAATATCACTATACAAAAGTTCTGTTGTTCCACAATCTTATCAACATATTGATAATAAAAAATAATTTCCAGCTGTAGTTGGTTGTATAAGGTGTTATAGCCTTCAGAACACAAAGTTTCGGAAGTTTGAGTCAATAGCTTGACAACAGGTTTGAACAATACACTGGCCAGCGAAAACAAATGGCGCGCAGAAGATTCGCACACTGGCCACTAGGTGTCTCTGTATGTCGGACAAGTTGTTGGCACTGTTCTTTACCTTCCCGGTATCAGGGGAGCGACGCAAGATCCGAAATACGAAAAAAAATTAGTATGTGTCACAAAGTTACCCCTGCAGAAGTACGGTAGTGTTAAAATGCAGTTTTGAAGTCAACAGTCAGTTGTATAATTTCCAGCTACTGAGAAACAATGCAGTTTTAAACGCTCACCCAGTCTCTGCTCCCCTAATTTTACAATCACCTGGCTTTGAAATAGCATTACAAAATCTAACGATTAAAAGGCAAGCCTATGAAATTTTTATTTTGAATCGGCTAAAGAATACTTAACTATACCATCGAAACTTGGATGCTACATTGAAAAACGCCAGGAGCTAATTTAAAGTATATCAACCTAAAAATAAAAATAAAGAATTAAAAGTAAAGGTCTTATTGAAATACTAAGCGTAAGAAAATAATCTATATATATAAAAAAGTTCCGTAACTGACTCACTCACTGACTGACTGACTGACATAGAACGCACATTTCAAACCGCTGGACCTAAAAGGGCTGAAATTTTGCATGGCGATTCTTCTTATAGTGTAGGGGTGCTCTAAGAAAGATTTTCGAAAAATTCTTCTTAGACGTTTTTAAATTAAATTTTTAAGCTGATTTTGTAACTTTTTTTAAGTTTGCATTTAAAATAATAATTTGAGGGTTATAAAATTTATATCACGAGAATGGTCCTAAAAATTCCTTTAAAATGAAATCTTTTTCCAATCTTTACCTCCATTTTCAGATTTTTGGTGAATTTTTAGAGATTAAATTTTAGAATTTAATTTAATAAATGCTGATCACGTGATTTCTTTTCCTGGTAGTTTAAATTAATTTATCGTCACTTTCATAGCAACGAAATAGACAAAAAATTTTTTTTTTCTTGCTAATACGGCAGACGATTGGAAATTATCCAAAAAATATTAAAATACAGTGAAAGATATGTTTCTCAAACTGTACTATATTATCTGTACTATATTATTTAGTATGATCTGTTAGATTTAATTTTAATATTTTCTTCTACATTATTTTGTCTATAAAAATAACCCTTACGATTTTTTTATAAATATATTTTTTCGTTTTTTTACACCAATTGCATACATTGATCGTTGTATTTATTATAAATATATTGAAACATATTTTTGGCAATAATTGCATACATTGACCTTTGTATTTAATTTGAATGTACTCCGTAGCGAAGTGCGGGTTTTCAGCTAGTAATTTATATTCAAAACATCTGCAAAATAGACTTTTAGTCATTGCATATGTAAACAGATTTACACTCCCAATCCATCTATATTCCGAATTAATTATCTCACCACCGCCTTATAGGGCTCAAGAAGCTTTTATTCTTCTCCGAGTTCTCTATCTCTTTGTTCCCGAGAAGTAAATCCATTTGTTCATCAATAAAATAAGCCCACATATTCCTTTACAAGTTGTTATGAGTATTCATCTGATAGGTCCGAAAAACGTGACCTCTTAATGTATCTTTGTATCGATATTCCCGGAACTCGATTTCCATGGATTATTCTGGGCCTCATTCCGCATCTGCCGTCCCATCTACGTCACACACACACAAGAGGACGTCCTCTCCAAGAAGTAGTAATTGACTTTGCGGCCCCCTCATTTGCGGCTTTTGATCGGGACGAAATCTACTTCTCCCGCGGATGGCAACATACATTATGCAAGATCAATGCTTAATTACTCCCACAAGAAGGAACGGACGCAATAGGAGGAGAGGACCAATTAATATTGACGCGGTATCGCGAGTAATGAAATTTGTAACATGTCTACTGCTAAACTGGAATTTTTTTCTCTTCTAATTACAATACTTCTAATCTCAATACTTCAAACTGCTTCGAGTATTTCGAGAGGCAGCTGTAAATTTAAATAAAAATATATATTTTCGTAGATAATATATATATATGGGGGGGATAAGATGATATTCTAAGAGTATGCACAATGATATATTCAAAATAAAAATGCATAGAGCTTTATTTATTAGAATTGCAAGGTCAATCCCAGGGAGTCTACGTTTCACTTTTATGTTTGGTTCAAAAGAAGTGCACAACCTATTTTACAATATATATATATATATATATATATATATATATATATATATATATATATATGTTAAGCATTAATTGAGAAATTTACAGGGGGCTTCAAAATAATTAATTTCTAACGTTAAAAGCCATGATTGTTCATAGTCAATCAGATTACACGCGTCTAAGAAATGCATAAGCTATAGGAGTTATTAATAGAGTTAAATGTCCTTGGGGGGAGGAATCAAGAAAGGAGAATCGCAGTCTTCATTGCGTGAGGAGTTGTTTTTGGAGTTTAGACTGGGTTTCACGCGAAAATTAACTGCAGACTAAGCAAAGATTCTTCTGGAAAATTCAGCAGACGTCATGATGAGCATGCGCGATAATGCTGCACGCTTTGAGGAACAATAGAGTTTCGGCAGAGCGGGATTAGCATTCAGATTGACCGGTCACGCATCGCGAGGGTTGAGATGATTACTTGGAAAACTAAATTATGTGGGGATTGAATGGAGGGTCATTAATTAATAGTTGGAATAAACTTTTTGGATATAGTTAAATTGTAATCATTTACCACGGAGTGTGTTCTGACTGCAGTGTTATTAATAACTATTAAGGAATAATTAAGAGGGATCTACGATATAAAGAGCACGCTTCGAGCCCATTTTAGCAGGCGCGTCATATATATATATATATAAAGTACTGTTTAAAGTGAAGCTGTACCCAATTATGTCCACCACTGTTGCACATTTCGGCCTTGAAGTTTATAATACATTTCCAGAAAGCTGACTAATGTTTATTTCGATCAAGTTAAACATTCCATGCGTTTAAAAGAAATAAGATCCTTTAGTTCTAACTGAATGTCTATAAAATTAAATAAGTAAGTATAAAAAATAAATGTAATTATAATTACAATTTAGTTTTAACAATCATTTAATATAAAATAATTTTTAAAACCTGAATCATTAAAACTAATCTTTAATTTTCTAATACTTAATTCCATGATTCCATTTTATTTCTCGTAGTGAGACAAATGTATGATATTCTGAAACAGTGACAGAAATAAATATAAACCCAGACTAAACATGTTAGGTCTTTTCTTAATAAAATCATTATACATGTAATTGCATTTAATTTAATCGTCAAAGGTTACATTTTGTTTTAAATCATATCAGCGAGATATAGGAATAGATTCTGCAAGACAATAGGCTGTAAAAATGCTCTAATGACATTGCTATTCAGTCTGAGATTCATATCTTTCAGGAAAAATCCTCTTCATGAACTTTTCAAACACATAAAAAGCATACTTTTTTTCCTTAAGGAATTATGTTCGCAGCACGTGGCATCGTTTGCCGGGACAGATTCATAACCACTCGATTTATTTATTTCTCTGGCAATGGCAACTTCCCAATAGTTCTAACGATTCGCCATTTTGTGAGGTTGAATGAGAATTCTGGTAAACAATCCCCCCCCCTTAAAATAAGAAAGTTGATTTTATTTTAGCTCTGAAAATGTCGAGTTTATGCTACAAATGTTACGTGATTAATCCGTTCCATAAAATGTTTAAAAGAGTTTTTTTTAAAATATTAATAGTTCTGCGTTGAAATTATTCCTAATTAGTACCATGTTTTTATTAACTCGCTTTCTTGTTTGTGTGTTTGTCCGGTACAAATCTTGAAATCGATTTTTAAGTAACTTCCCGACTAGCTAGACATTTGAAACTTTTAGACTAGCTCAGAACAAGATGACAATGCATTATTTTGATACTTTTAGCCATATTTAAGCAGGATTGAATTCATTTTCAGTTATTTTTGTTTCGTAGAATGGTGCAGCCCTCTATCGGCCGGGACGGGAACGAAAAGTTAACCGCAAGTTAACTTCCAATTCTCGAGCTAAACGATTGATTACGCATTTGATCATCTTCTTTCAAGTTGATGGGATAATTCATCAAAAGAATTTTTAAAAAGTATTTATTAATACATAGAATTGTCAAGTTTATATGATTCAACAGAAAATTTAAAAACATGGTATAAAAAATTTCTTTTTATTTGAAATTATTTTTAAGCTTACTTTATTTAACGTTTAATATGTACCGACACTATGACACTTTATTGTATACTTTATTCCACTCACGTTGCAAATGGGCAAACAGTGTGAGAGAAATGAATGACTCGGGCGTTTTTTGTTAAAACATTGTAGTTGTATACAAATGACAAAATCTTTGAGGCCATAACCTCTGTTCCTGTTTTAAAATGAAAGTTAATTACCGTGTTTTTATTACCTTGCTTTCTTGTTTGTTTGTGTGTGTGTTTGTCCCTTACAAATCTTGCAATCGATTTTTAACTAACTTCCCGACTAGCTAGACATTTGAAACTTTTAGAATAGCTCGGAACACAATGACAATGCATCTTTTAATACTTCTAGCCATCTTTGAGCAGGTTTGAATTTATTTTCAGTTATTTTCAGTTAATTTTGTTTTGTAGACTGTTGCAGCCATCTATAGACCGTGACAGTAATGAAAAGTTAAACGCAAGTTAACTTCCAATTTACTTAATTTTCTTTCAAGTTGATGGAACAATTCATCAAAAAATTTTTTTTAAAGTATTTATTAATACATAGAATTGTCAAGTTTGTATGATTCAACAGAAAATCTAAAATCATGGTATATAAAAAGTTCTTTTTATCTTGAAATTATTTTTCTCTTTAGCACACGAAAAAACAACCCACCAAAACGGGATTGTCTTGATCTATTCATTTGTTGGGCTCCCAATTTTAATCATTTACAGGTTCTATTGAAACATCTTTGTATACGAAATTTTATAACAATCGGACATCCCCTTCTTGGTGCGTCGATTTTTTTTCGTTACAGAATATATATATATATATATATATATATATATGGGGTGTACTGGAACTGAGGAACGACGCCTTCTTACACACTCACAGGGTTTATTTTATCACAAGACACAAGACACTTAAACATATATAATGAAATTAGGTTTCTTAGCTCCTACTCGAGCAAAGCGATCTCTCCTACGCGAGAGCGTACTTCCAACTGGCGTACTTCGTCTTCAAACAGGAAGTGGTGGGAGGGCCCTCTAGCGGCTAAAAGTAACTCGCTCCCACATTCGGCATCCTGACTCCCGTTTTCGGCCTCGAAAACGTCAGTCAACATCAAACTATGGATCTTGAAAGTCTCCGAAAAAATAACAATACAAAGTAAAAAAAAGAAAAGAAAATGGAGTGTTCAGAATCTGCACAGTTTTAAGCTGGAACCGTCCAGGGCTTCATGTGGTCAGCTGCTGTGGAGGTGCAACCGGGACCTTCATGTTGTCCTACTTTTTCCACTTCGTACCGATAGTTGCCCTTTTTTGCTGTTACTCGGTATGGTCCAAAGAACTTTGGTCTTAGCTTTAGACCGCTTGCCAACTGCGTGCGTTGTATGGCCACCAGGTCATTAACGTTGTACACCTGCGCCTTTTTTCTTTTTCTGTTATACGTTTTTCTGTTCTCTTCCTGTATTCTTAGAATGTTCTTTCTAGCCTCTTCTCTTATATCTTCTCTGTCCTTCATCAGACAGTTCGTTTCTTCTTCTTCGAGAATTTCTACGATCTTCAGATCCTCTCGATTTCTCATTTTTACACCGGTGAGGAGCTCAAAGGGTGAATTCTTTGTGCTTCTGCACGTCGTGCTGTTTAAGATCCGCTGGACCTCTGCGACATGCTTGTACCATTTGGTAGGATCTTCAATAGACAATTTATCTAGGACTGGGATCAAAGTCAAATGAATTCTCTCCACCTGTCCATTTCCCCGTGGAATGCCGGTAGTTGTAAATACGTGTCGAATTTTCTCTTGCGCACAGTAGTCTTCAAAGTCCTTGGAGGTGAAAGCGGCACCTCTATCTGTTATTACCCTCGAAGGATTACCGAAAATCGCTTGTTGCAGTCTCAACTTCTGCAAGGCATCTTGGGTTGATGTAGACTTTACTGGGTAAAGCCAGACGAATTTTGTAAATGCACCAACAATGGACAAGATATGATTATAGCTCTTATTTGTTGAAGGTAAAGGTCCAATAAAATCTAAATGAAGAGTGCTCAACGGAATACTCTCTTTGGGTATGGGGTACAGCAAACCTTCGCCCTTCCCTCGTTTTCTGTCACACAATATGCACTCTACACAATTTGCAATGACTTGTTCGATTCGTTTTCTGGGGCTAGGAATATAAAAGTCCATCTTCAGCAGATCTTCCGTTTTAGACACTGCGAAATGTCCCTTGTTATAGATACCTCGGATGATTTCTAGCTCCAACGCTTCGGGGATCAGAAGTAGTTCACGGCCATTCTCGTACTTGTATAGTACACCGTTTTTTACCGTGTAGTCTTCCTTGAGTCCTTGCTCGACTAAGGATTTTAACAACTGGAGGCGCTCATCACTATTTTGCGCAGCTGCAATTTTAGCAGTAACTTCTCCCTGAGAACGAGTAATCATCATGACCGCGTTTCTACTCAGCGCGTCAACGTGCTTCATTTGCTCTCCAGTTCTGTGAACGACTTCGTATTCAAACTCTTCAAGAAGTAAAGCCCATCTCGCCACCTTGGGAGTTAGGTCTTTTTCTAACATAGTCTTCTAAAAAGCATCACAGTCCGTAATAATTTTGATTTTGGACCCCAGAAGATAGTTCCTGAATTTTTTTAGAGCTTGTACTATACCTAAAATTTCAAGCTCATAACTGCATAGCTTTTCTTGTTGGGGGGTCGTTTTTTTGCTCATGAAGTGTATGGGGTGTAATTGTCCATCACCAGATTTTTGGAGCAACACGGCGCCGAAGCCATGGCTGCTTGCGTCCGTATGGAATTCTAGTGGGGCTCCTTGTTTGAAAATGTGAAGAACAGGGCCTGTCGACAAAAGTTCCTTTAGTCTGTTAAATGCTTCATTTTGTTCAATTCCGAATTTGAATTCTACCCCGTCACGAAGGAGGTCACTCAAGGGTTTGGCAATCTTAAAGTAGTTGGCAATAAATTTTCTGAAGTACCCCGTCAGACCCAAGAAGCTCTGAATTTGCTTTAAGGTTTTGGGCTCTGGAAAATTTTGAACCGCTAAAGTTTTATCAGGGGAGGGACGAATTGTACAATAATATACCCCAAAAATTCTATTTTTCTTTTTAAAAACTGACATTTTTAAAAATTAATTTCCAAACCGTACTCCTTGGCTACTCCTAAAACGCGTTTCAACTTCTCTAAACCCTCTTCTTCAGTACGTGCCGGTATAATAAAGTCATCCATATACACAACAACAGTGTTATCCCGCATTAATTCCCTAAACACATTGTAAATGAATCTCTGAAATACACTTGGGGAGGTTGACAAACCAAAAGGAGCTTTCAAAAATTCGTAAAGACCAGCATGAGTAATAAAAGCCAAATATTTCGTGCACTGTTCCTGCACGGGAACATGAAAAATACCGTTTTTCAAGTCTAACGTTGAGAAAACCTTTGCTTCACCCAAATGATCTAAAACTTCCTCCACTTGAGCCATTGGGAATGAATCTTTAACTACTTTCTTATTTAACTTCCTGAAATCCACGCATAACCGCGAAGTTCCATCCCGTTTTTTACACAAAACGATAGGCGAAGAATAGTCCGAACAGGAAGGATTAATAATCCCATCCCTTAACCATTCATCTATCTGTTTATCGACAATTTTTTGTTCTGCAAAAGGAATTCTCCTGGATCGTTGAGAAAAAGGTATGTCATCTTTTAATACGATATTCATTTTTAAATCTGTGCCACGTGGCTTTTTCTGCGGTGTGTACACTTTAATCAAACCAGAAATAGTATTACGCAATCCCTTATCAACAATGTGTGTTAAATCCATCTCGCTCTGATCTACAGCTGCCGAAATAAAAAACAAAAAGTTTCTCGAGATAGGCAAAGAATTATTGCTGCTTCCCGAAGCTACAGTGTTGCCTACGCATCAGTTATTGACAAATTGTAAACATTTAGGTGGAAATATTCCCTCCACTATAAGTTCGGAACAGATAACCGCTTCAAGGTCAACCCGCTCGTCACCCTCGCATAAAGCAAACTGAAAATTCGCCGTGTCAGCGTTGATCACATTGCCAAAACAACTTTGGATTTGCAATTCCCCAGTAGAATGTTTATCAGGAAAGAGAGATTTTCTCAAATAATCAGCTCACATCCAGAATTCTTTAAACATTTTATTTTTTTCCCATCCACGAATAAATCAATATATTCTAGCTCGTTCTTGGCCGTACTATCCGATTTACTTTTCAGTCCTGATGCTATGTTTTCCCGTTTATTATATGGATTTCCACTTTTTTCAAAACGTTCAGGACAATTTCGCGCGAAATGAAATGATTCCCCTCTATCACCACAAACATAACAGATTCTTTCGGAAATTCGCTCGACAGGGTTACTCAGTGATTCCTTAAAATTATATTGTGTTTTTTTAGAATAGTTTTTGTTAAAGCTAGACCTTTTGTTTACTGTATTATCCACTCGCGTATTATTGACCTCGGCTAAAGACTTTCCTCTAGATGAATAATATAAATCACATTCTCTCCCTAATTCATTAGGCTTAAAAAAATTTTTACCCTCCCGAATACTAATGTGCTCCCTAGTTTTAAAATCCAATGTTTCATACAATTTGTCCGAAACTATAAGCTCACACAATTTCTTAAAATTATCAACTTCCCTTATCTGACAATAGTAATCGAAAGTCGCACTTAAACGCGAAGAGAATTGAACGCGCGATTCATTAGGATTTCTCACCGCATTTTTAAAATTACTTAAACAATCGCGTGGCGTTGGCTGAAATTCTTTTAAAATTAACGCTTTTAAATTATCATAATCACCAATTTCTTTTTCTGTAGCGTACGCTAGAACATTATTACCCTTTTCTCCCAATAGATTAATTAATAATTCTGATTTCAACTTAACGGGAACGTTTTTGGTACGAAAAGCTTTTTCTAGTGATTTGAAAAACAAATGCAGAGCTTCTGGTTTCTCAGGGACAGCTATAGTTAATGTTTTGACACTTCTAATCAAAGTCTCTAAATTATCCGATTCTGGTTCAGACTCTCTAAGCACAGAATGATCTGAAATTTCACTCGTACTAGGTGACTGTAGTTTTAGTTTTTGAAGCTCAATCTCCTTCTCGAGACGGGCTAATTTTATCTTTTCAAGTTCAATTTGTGACTGCTCCGCAGCGGTTTTAGCTTTTTCATCCTCCACGATCGATTTTATAGTACCGCGCACAAATTCAGGGTCGGTTTTGAAAATGTCAGAACTTTCAATCAAAGTTTTGATTTCTACTACTTTCGCTTCAGCTGGCACCGTCTGGCCAAGCTCTTCAGCGACTAACCTCAATTCTTGTTTTTTTAAATTACTAAGCATGCTCATAAAGTTCATAAAAATTGTACATTACTTTTGCTTTCAAAGATGCCGTTATTCCATCCCGCTCGGGCCCCCAAATTTCCTGTGGGGTGTACTGGAACTGAGGAACGACGCCTTCATACACACTCACAGGGTTTATTTTATCACAAGACACAAGACACTTAAACATATATAATGAAATTAGGTTTCTTAACTCCTACTCGAGCAAAGCGATTTCTCCTACGCGAGAGCGTACTTCCAACTGGGGTATTTTGTCTTCAAACAGGAAGTGGTGGGAGGGCCCTCTAGCGACTAAAAGTAACTCGCTCCCACATATATATATACAGTCGGACCTCTATTTAACGAAGTCGCTAAATCCCGAAAAATAGTTCGTTATATGGAAAATTCGTTAAATAGAGGTTCACCTTTTAAAATACTTTAATCTACACAAACGAATTTTAAATTCCTAAACATTAAATATTATTAAAAAAGTAATTATTCACATCTTTATTTTGTAAATTAATATCTATTTGTTTTATATATCTTACCTATCAAAAAGGAATCTGCAAGGAAAACAAGAATAAAACAAAACATTGTCCGGGAATACACTGTATTTTCAATTTAAAAAAAATTATTTTATATTAAAATTAATGAATTTTAATGACACTATCGCATTTATTATAACAAGTAATTTTAAACATACATTGCCACATGCGTTCTTAAATTTAATTACTGATAAAGTCTGTTAATTTCGGCTGAGTCTTTTGTTTGGAAAAGTGTTTTCTCTTATCATACGTCTCGCATCTTTGCAATGTACCCAAAACCCCTTCAGGCGTATTTTCTTCAAACTGTAATCCGCGTAGGATTGTTTCAAATGATTTTAGCATTTCATCATAGGAAGGTTTGTTGATTTCTGCCTCATGATCATTTCCATCTTCATTATATGCGTCTTCATCGCAATTCATTGCTGTATTGTTTTTGATTTTCACACTGTCCAAAATATCTAATTCAGTCAGTGTTTCTTAGGTTTCAGCTTCAGATTCAAGTGAAAGAAAATCTTCAATCAGGACATCATCGTTAATTTCTTCTATTTCCCTTAGATTTATCCACATTTTTTCCTCTATATGAGAATATCGTCTTTGTCCTCCATACTTGCCGAATTCTCATTGCTGACAAAGAATACAGCTTTGGCAAAACTGTTGCGAATAGTTAATATCAGTACGATCTGTAACATCATAGTTCCATGCTTTGTAAATTTCTGATATGTTACATGAATATGGTAAAACAAGTTCTAGGTCATTAATCACCATAAAATGTGTTAAAAGAAAGAATAAGTTTGAAATGTTCAGAAATATTTTGAGAAATATGGAGAAAAAAAAATACAGGATCACAAAAAAAAGTTCGTTAAATAGAGAATGCACTTCGCTATTTGGAGGTTACGTTACGAAGAAATTCGCAAAATGTTCTTGGTTCCAAGAAAATGTTCGCAAAATAGAGGTTCGTTAAATAGAGGTTCGACTGTATATATATATATATATACACACACACACACACACACACACACACACACATATATATATATATATATATATATATATATATAGATAGATAGATAGATAGATAGATAGATAGATAGATACAGGTGGTTATAAAAATAATGGAAACACCTATCAATGTTATTGGTGTTTATGAATGGGCTTCGTATACCTCAAAAAACAAGTCTGTCACCAGTATTACTTTATATAATATAGTGTATGTATTATTCTATTGTCAGGTAGGAGTAATAAAGCTAAGGGCATCGTGTTTTCGGGGGGAACAGAGTAAAATGTCAAACCTTGCAGACCTTGCGAAAAGGGCAAATTGTTGGAGCGCGTTTAAATTGGAGTATATGTTACTGCAGACCCCAGGCTAATAGGTTTTTTTCGAGCCACGGTACCGAAAGTCAAGATAGCATAAAAAGTGCGCGGAAAAACATCTTTTGCCAAACAGAATAGTGGACGGAACGAAGAGTTGAGTGAAAGAGACGGACGAGGTATTGTAGCGGATTCTGACACGAAGAAAGAAAAAAATTGCAACCAAAATGACCGAAGAGCTCAATCGGCATCTGCATGTTCCGGTATCAACTATTCGAGGTAGAAGGGAACTTCACAAACAAAACATTTACCGAAGAGTAGCTATTCCCAAACCACTTGTAATAGATGCCAATACAAAATATCGTCCATAGTGTGCCACGAGCGCAAATCCTGGTCGAGTAATATGTAGAAAAACGGTATTTTGTCCGACGAATCATTGCTCACATTGTTCCTCGCAACAGGACGTGCGTATGTCTGGAGAACACCTACACAAGCGTAAGATTCTGTCTGTCTCATGCCATCATTGTGATTTCAGATATAGTTATTGTGAGGTATGAGCTCAGGATTATGCGAACGACAACAAAGTGGCACTCACTGTTACGTTTATAGGTACAGAAACTCGAAATTTTCGAATGGCATCGCCCAATTTTTCCCGTCGCAAAATGCTCAGCGCATGAGAAAACCCTAAATAACGTTGGAACGGTACGTGTATCACAAAAAACGGACGCGTCATGCACACACAAAAAACAGCTCTACGAACGGCCAGCAAATACACGATCGGGGCGCACGGAGGAAATTAGCATATGCTAGAGGAAAGACACCAATCACTGATGACAACACAGTCAAAAGAAAATTTTTATTTGGATTACATATTTTCCACATAGGTGTCATCACAGGCCATTCGCAGAGCCTGTATGGTGCTGTTTTTTGTGCGAGCATAACGCGTCCATTTTTTTGTGATACACGCACCGTTTCAATGGTCTTTAAGGTTTTCGCATGCGCTGAGCATTTTGAGACGGGAAAAAGTCCGCATTGCCATTCGAAAATTTCGAGTTTCTGTACCTATAACCGTAACCGTGAGCACCACCTTGCTGCCTTTCACAGAATCCGGAGCCCATACCTCTGAATAACTATGTTTGAAATCTCATCTCGATCGGTTGAAAGGAACAACCGCTAGAGGTTTATATATCGGCAAAGTTTTAATATGACCACCCTATATATATATATATATATATATATATATATATATATATATATATATATATATATATATATATATATATATATATATATATATATATATAGTACTTGTGTATTATCTCGTCGACCGATTTCGCCAAACGATATGATTGAGCGCCAATAAATGTTAAATAGTGCTTAACAGCGAATGTAGTTCCATTTTGTAGCTCAGCTCCAAAATGACCCTGCCAGTCATCTTCACTTTCATGCGCTATGCAGAATTCTCATTGAAGAAGCTGCCACGGCTCCCGACCATGATTGGAAGAAATCAAAATGCTCATAATCTCGTGAGCGTTAAGTTTTTTATTACAAAATAAATAGAATTTGGCTGAAGAATATAATATGTGGTAAATAATAATATAATATATATATAGTAAGAAGAATATAATATATCTCTATATTTAAGTTGCTAAGCCGACTTTTTGGGCAGCCCGTGAGAGAAAACTACTTCTTCAATTTACTTCATTTTGGTCTTAAACGAAAGACTGCAATCTGTAGATATCTCAAATTTGGTTTGTGTAACCGCAATTTCTATTATTTAGTGATACTTTGCAATTAAAAATTCCTTTCTGCGCATGCTCAGTGGCATGTTTCAATCTGGCTTTTGAAACTCACTGTTTCTGCGCATGCTTAGTGACATGTTTAAATGAAAAACACGCTAATTCCGAGGAGTTTCTCTAGATCTCTCTCTTTTATTTTATGATAATTGTTTGTGAAATATAAGACTGGACCCGATGGAAATTGTTTATTTAGCGCTTTTTAATTAGGGATAATTTACAATTTTAAAAAAAAAATTGCTTTCTGCGCATGCTCGGTGACATTTTTAAATATGACTTCAGATACTCACTAAGCACGAGGCATTAATTTTTTTCTGCGCATTATTATGATTTTCAACATTTGGCAGTGATGTGTGGAGTATAATTTATGTATTTATTTACTATCTAGCCGTCATGTTTTGACGGGTACCAGCTAGTAGTAAATAATAATAAATAGAATTTGGCTGAAGTACTAAATCGGGACCGGTTAAGTAATACAACCATTAATTTAATACAGTTTAGGATAATACATTCAGTCCAGCGCAGATCTCGACAAGCTTCCGCTAATCATTTCGGCTGCCAAAAGTCCTTAATGGCATTCAAAATACAAACAAATGAATCACATTTGTTAAACCAACGCCACATAAATTCGCCTAAATACGAATGTAAGTGTTGTCGCGTGGTTCCTTTTATTTCGCCATTTGGCCGAACCCCGAAGTCTTTCAACGTTTTGCGTATCCGCACCTGTACTGGGACCAACTAGGTTATAGCGAGGATTAACTTTGAAATGTTCAAATCCTGCAGTTCTTAACTCATCAGTTTTATATGCCTTCGCGAAGAGTTCCGTATCCTGTGCCGCTTGGCGCGGTTTCTGAGTTCCGCCAAGCACGGAAAACTCAGCAACTTTTTAAAAAATTGATGAGTTTAGGTCGAAATTTAGCAAATTTTTACAAAAACGGCTCTCTAAAGAATTATGCATGTAACAATTTCTTATTGTCATTTGTGCGTATATATCTTCTGAGTGTAATGAACTATCGTTAAATGAAAAAAAAATACAGATCATTATATGCAATTACATGTAAAAATTTAGTAATTTGTCATGCGATTTTCTTTAAATACAGCTATAAATCAACAAATAAAATATCTAGAACCAAATCTGTAGAGCATTACATTCTTAACGTTTTGAAAAACATACGTGAAAAATTTCAGACATATATGCTTAGATTTTGAGTAATCACAATAGTAGTTTAAATTTGTAGTTAAAAATGAGTTCTTCGAAAACACAAAGTTTTCAACCTGCATTGAAATTTGTAGCTGCTGCTGATATTTGAATCGCTCTCATTTCATTTTTAATGATCGTACAGAAAAAATAAAAGCAGATTTAGAAACAGAAATTTACAATCTTTAAGAAAAAGGAATAAAAACACTTTCGGAATGTTGGTCAAAATCAACATTTTAAAAGTAGTCGGATACCTAAAAACAAAACAAATTAAATTTTATAACTTACCAGAAGGCCACGTTTTGAAGAAACAATTATAGAAGGGATGGAGAAAGTGAAGAATCGCCCACTGCTTGGCGCGATTTTCAAAATCGCCGACTTGGCGCGCTCTCGCGTCTTGTCTCCCGGAGTTGCAATATCTCTAGAACAGAGCTCCGCAACCTTTTATCTTCCACGGCACAACAACGTTTTTTTCGATAATTCCGCGGCACACCACAAGAAAATGCTTTCAAATATATAAATTACAGTAAATACATATATGTTTTTATTAGATACAAAAACACAACAAAATATCTCTATGTATCAAGATAATTATAATCATTTAAGTTTTATATAAATCATTTTGAACTGTACACCAACACAAGAACAAAAATATAAAATTATAGTTTACATGTAAAAAAAATTTCTCTTTAAATTTTTATATTAAAATTTGTTTTTTGGTTTTTACTTAAGCCTAATATATCAAAGTTAATTTAAACATAACTAATTTATTAATGAGATATTTGAGATTGTTTTGATAAATGTGCGTTTTATATTTGGCTCTATAATAGAAAGAGCTACAGCTCATGGTCAAGGTCCTTTAAATAGGATCGTTTGCCATTTTCAATTAGAACCAGTGTCGAAAAACTTTGTTCGCATAAGTATGTCGTAGAAAATTTGAGCAAAATTGCAATGGCCTCGTCAGAAATTTGTGGATATTCTTTCTTAACTGAAATCCAGAAATAGGACGCTCGAGCATACATACAATGTATGGCTAACAACATGCTTTTGTTTTGTGTATAATTTCGACCCAGAAAAATGATATATTAACAAAAAGTTAGAGGAATATTTTACTTAGAAAAATTTCTATTTAATGCGGTTGTTAATTTTTTTATTATCATAATCGATAAAATCACCGCGGTACAGTCAAGATCACCTCGCGGCACACTAGTGTGCCACGGCACAGCGGTTGCAGAGCACTGCTCTAGAAAACACTACGCAAGAGTGCGACATCTAAGATGGCGAAAAAACTAAAATAAATACATAAAAGCTGTTTAAAAAATTTTTTTAAACGGAAAATCGTTGAAAAAAACAGTAATTTTTAAAACTTAAAATCGTTACAAAACACTGAAAAATTAAAATACTTTCACTTACATTAATGTAAAAAACCATTGGAAGAAACTATAGTAAACTATTGTTTCACTTACCATTTCGGTACTTTTCCGTTAGCTGGGTACCAGACAAAAACCGCAAATCCTAAAAGTTGGCCCAGTTATCATTAAGCATAAATGTTCAGGCGAATTTATTTTAGAATCTTATTTAATTGAATTTATGCGGTGACGTTTGCATGGTAAGACAAATTTATTTTCAGCAATTGTAAACGAAATTTACAATTAATGCCTGCTGAGTAAATTGATCTTTTTTTTATTTATTTCATTATTATTATTTTTATATATGTTCCCATTTAGGTACAGATGTAGTATACGCAACAAACGCCAAGGGGCAATTTTTCGCCAAATCTGATGGTTGTTTGGCGGTTTTTATATTCTGGCAGGGATGATTTTAAGATCGGATGGTATTTTTTAAAATTTGTTTGCGATAAGTTTTGTTTTACTGATCGCTACAGCCAGCGGAAAATTTTTTTTACTGTACAACAGCCAGCGGTATGTATCGAAGCCAGCGTCTGGGGATTTTCTGTAATGTTTTTGGACGGATGCGTAACGGAGCGTAGTGGAGTGAAGCAAGGGTATCTGAGCGAAGCGAAGTTCCCGTGTGCACCTACGAGTTTCATTAAGCCAGCAGTAAGTTTGCTTTCCAATTTATTGCTTACATTTCGCAGTTTAAGCCTAAAAGGTCTCCGAACGAGATTTTGGCGCCAAATTGGCGATGGCCCGTTGCGTATACTGCACCTGTTCCTCAATTTATTAGTGTGAATTAAATGGGTACAGATGTGTTATACGCACCTCCCTGCCAAGTTTGGCGATTTTGTGTTTGGCGTGGTAACCATGCGATTTTGGTGAGATTTTATTTTGTATTAGTTTGGATTAGACTGATGTTTGGATTAGATTTATTATTTTAGTATAAGTTTGGATAGTATTAGTTATTTTTGATCATTTATTCATTATGCCTGCAGTATTTAATGTAATTGAGATATATCAGGGGAGTTTTGTGTCTAACATAGAGGCGATATAATGTAAATAGATCCTTTTTTATATTCTATTGTCTGGACGTATTTTTTCAATTGAATTTGTGCTGTAATTTATGTTACAGCACAAATTGAAGAAATTAAGCACAAATTCAGAAATATATATTTAACCAAGGTGTAGTTTATGTTTATTTAAATGAGTTATTATTAGTTGCATTATACTGACTTTTTTTAGCAGGGGAGTTGGGGAGGAGCCCCCCTCCCCACCTAACAAATATTCTAATTATTTTTAAGCTTTTATTTTTTGTATTTATGTGTTGTTAAGATCCCGTGGGCGCCTAAGTCTTTATTAAAGTCAGCAGTAAGACTTTATTCCAATTTATTACGTTTACTACATCTGTTCCATATTTTGTTCACATGTCACACGTTAAGCCTATCATGTCTGCAGAAACCCTGTTGGCGACAAGTTGGCGCGAAAATAATTTTGCGCCAAGTGGGGTGCGTATAACACATCTGTTCCATTAAATGTAATAAAAATAAAAGTCCTCCATGATCAAATATTCTTTTCGCGTCAACATTAGGCATTTCTTAAAAGTTGGCATAACTGCCCCAACTTTTAAGCTTGGCGGTTTTTTGCTGGTACTCAGCTAACGGAAAAGTACCAAAATGGCTTATAATGAAAATATCCACAAACACCATTCCTCTATTTTTAAATAATCACATTAGTGTGATAAACTTTTAAAATCACTTTTGAAAATGGAAAAATTAAATAGGGATGCATAGAGAAAAAAAATCATAAATTGCAGAAGCAAAGAGACTTACCTGCAATCCCTCCATACGCCGTCGAAATGTCCGTTCAACAATAATACTATAGAATTCATAACATTGGAAATTATCACGTGATTAAAATTAAATTTATTGGCCTTTAGATATACCACGTGAAAAACATCAGAACAGAAACGAATGAGAATGCGCCATTTTGAAATATTTACCGCCCAAAAAATCGCCAAATTTCCGGCACACTATATGGAACTTCTCCAATGCCTTCCAAGAATCTTAAAAAATTGTAGTTCCATCTTCGATATTTGCTTTTATTGCGAGTGCTTCATTCGAACTCTTACAATGAAGCACTCGTTGGTCTTTCTGCATAGTCCACCAAACATCCATTGCTCTGGAAGTATTCTACCCGCTTCGTTTCTGCGCTTCGTAAAAAGGCTTTCGTCGATTTCTACGATTTTGTTTGTCCCTTCAATTTTTCTTGAAGCTCTAAGTAGAAGGCTATTTGTGTAAACTTCTCTGAGGTAGTTGTTCCAATTAATCACTGTCTTCTTGGCCAAATCCAACTGTACATTTCCCCATTCAATGGATGCTAATTCTTTAGACCAACTGTAAATGAATTTGAAAATATTCCACTGCATGCTGTTCCGTAGAAGGCAGATCCCAAATTTTAATAATTTTTTTTAATGCGAGGGAAAAAATAGGGAAATAGAATTTGGAACTTATAATCTGTTAATCGCTTGTATCCACGGAGATATTTTATATGCTGCCACGATAGCAGCAACAAAATATGAATTCAAAACCAAGGCAGCCGATAAAATAAATCTCTTATTTTTAAGCAAAAATATGGTGTTCTAGGTGAGAAATAATGTGCATGTGACGTCATGAGTGATTCCCGATTAGACTAGCTCCTTGGTCGACATCGCTACGTGTTATGACGTCATGCTTATCCATTCTTGACGCTCAATCATATCGTTTGGCGAAAACGGTCGACGGGATAATACTCAAGTACCATATAGGGTACATATATATATATATAATTATATATATATATATATATATATATATATATATATATGTATATATATATATATGTATATATGTATATATATATGTATATATGTATATATATGTATGTATATATATATATATATATATATATATATATATATATATATATATATATATATATATATATATATATATATATATATATGTATATATATATATATGTATATATGTATATATATGTATATATGTATATATATGTATGTATATATATACATATGTGTATATATATATATATATATATATATATATATATATATATATATATATATATATATATATATATATATATATATATATATATATACACTGCTGGCCACTGTAAATGCAACACCCTGAAGGACACATGCAAATAACATGAAATTTACAACATGCACTAGCGGAGGTGAGATATTCAAATGATTAGAATTTCAGCGCAGACGCACATCATGCGCGACTGTGGCGCCACTTCAAAGCGCTATTTAAGGCTTCGAGATGTCGACGATTTCAAGTTCGGCAATTGTGTTTTTCTTGTGGTTTTTTCAAAAAAACGATCAATTATGCCTCGTCGAAAACAGCGATCATCTTTTGATCAAGTATCCGAGTTCGACAGAGGAAGGATAGTGGCCTACCGAGATTGTGGATTATCTTTCAGGGAAATCGGTAGTCGTGTTGGACGAAACCAAACAACTGTAATGCGAATATGTGATCGTTCGATGCAGGAGGGTACGACGGACCGGTGTGTTCGATCGCATCCACCTCAGCTCACCACTTCACGTGATGACAGGCAAATTGTGCGCATGGCAGTGACGGATCGCTCAGTCACATCACGAACCATAGCACAGCACATGCAGTCTGTAACGCATCATCCAGTGTATGCGCGTACCATTCGACGCCGTTTACAGCAGAGTGGTCTGTCCGCAAGACGTCCATTGCTTTGTCTACCCTTGACGCAGAACCACAGACGTCTCCGCCGCCAATGGTGCGATGACAGAAGGATGTGGACGGCAGAATGGAATGAAATTGTCTTTACTGACGAGTCACGCTTCTGTCTGCAACACCACGATGGTCGCATTCGAGTCTGGAGACACCGTGAAGAGAGGATGCTGAACAGCTTCGTTATGCACCGCCACACTGGTCATGTACCGGGTATTATGGTATGGGGCGGTATTGGATATCACTCTCGCACACCTCTAGTACGCATTGCCGGTACTTTAAACAGCCAGCGCTACATCTCCGAGGTGTTGGAGCCAGTTGTCCTTCCTTACCTTCAGGGCTTACCCACAGCTATATTTCAACAGGATAATGCGTGACCACACGTGACACGCATTGTCCAACGGTTCTTCGTCAATCGCCAGATTGAATTGCTTCCCTGGCCGCCTCGCTCTCCGGATCTTTCGCCGATAGAAAACATGTGGTCCATGGTTGCTCTACGATTGACCCAGATTCCATCCCCAGCTGCCATAGCAGATCAACTTTGGCAACGTGTGGAAGCTGCTTGATCTGCTGTACCCCAAGAACTCATCCAAAGTCTCTTTGAATCAATGCCGAGGCGTGTGGCAGCGGTGATCTCCAACAATGGCGGCTACTGTGGCTACTGATTTTGGCAGGAACCACACTTCACAGAAGTCTATAAATTTAATCATTTGATACTTGGTCAACATGTTATCTACAAAATAAATTTTTTTGTGATATCTCTTGTCTTTTTTGGTGTTGCAATTTGGGTGGCCAGCAGTGTATATATATATTTATAAAATATAAGTATTTGGACATCTGTGATGGAAAATAAATTCAAAATTTTTTCATATTCAATAGTAAGTAGAACCTCCACGAGAGGCAATTACAGTCTCAACCCTCCGGGGCATGCTTTCCACAAGACCTTGTATGACGGCTAGTGGTATTCTCTTCCATTCGGTTTGGAAATGAGAACTAAGTTACTTCACCGATTTTGGACGGTTGATTCACGTCTTAGTTCGACGATCCAACTCGTCCCAGAGGTTCTAGATAGGGTCTGGGCTCTAGTCATGCCAGTCTGTCCGGTTAACCCCACTGTCAACATACCAATCCATGGTGGACCTCGCAGCATGTCGTTAGCATTGTCGTCCTGGAAGTAACATGGGTCCAACTCGTAAAACTGCCACAACGTAGGAAGCAAACTGACATCCAAAATAGTGCAGTAGCCGTCGGCGTTGAGCTTACCAAGAATTGGGACCAAGGGTCTCAGTCCAAGGGTCTCAGTGGTTAAAATTTAAAGATGAAATATTCATAATTTATGAATAATGAATTGTTAGTTATATCAATATTTGGCCTAATTAAAAATGTCCCCTGCGCATTTCTTTTGCATAAAATATGGTAATTTTTATGGACAGGATACCTTACAGAACTAACAAAGAAACTCATTGCTTATTTTAAGCATTCATTAAAAATATAAAGAGTAAAAATTAATAGAGAAAACACCCTTTTTATGACGCAAAATACCTATAAATCATCTTATCAAGTACAAAATTTAGAAATTCTGAGCTACGAAGAATAATTTTTTTCAATAAGATTTATTTGATACACAGTTAAGTAAATAAAACTTAAATTTCAAAGCAATAAAATTATTAGAAATGCACCTGTAGCATTTTGAATATTCGTATGACATAAAAATTTTTATTTTGAGAAAGACATTTAAAGTTATTGCTATTAGTAACCACATAATATCTAAATTAAATTACTACATAACAAATAAATATCACTTACCTAATATATATATATATATATATATATATATATATATATATATATATATATATATATATATTTATATATATATATATATATATATATTCAATGGCACTTCAATTAGCCTTAGATTTAGATAAATATATTTTAGCTTTTCAACATTTCTCCTAATTGTACCATTATCGTGTACAATGATGAGTAACAAAATTCAAATGAAACTCTACTTCAGGCAACGCTGTTTACAAATAAAAATATCTATAACTAGGAAAGTAATCACAAAAATTAAAAATTCTTTTTGCAACACATTCCTATCGTACATAGTTTCATAATTCAATAAAATAAAAAAAATCTAATTTTAGGACAAATTTCACAATTTTGAAAGTCCACTGTTCCTTTAATGTCCCGAAGGGTATATCATTCATATTTTATCTTCTTAGCCATCACCGAATATTGCTGGAGACAAAAAACATATGGAAATAGTGTTTAGGGGCGGAATGGAATGTTTTAAAGATGTTTTGCTGGGTATGCTTTGAATTTCTTTATTTTATGTTTTTTTAAAATTATTTCTTTGTTCAGTCAGGTATTTTTCTGATCACTTAAGGGGCTCCGGGACACATTTTAAAATATTTTTTATTTATTGAGTTAAAATTTTGAAATTTTTTTGTGATGGTTAACCAGATAAATTGTAAACAAAATCACATCATAAAACTTCTCAAAAAGGTTTTAAAAAAATTTAAAATTTTTAATAAAAGTGGGGTAATTTAAAATCGTTATAATTCGAAATATTATTTGTCGAATTTCAAAATTTTTTCATTTAATTAAACAGAAATATATGAGTTTTAATTTTGATTAACCATTTTTTTAAATATTAATTTTTAAAAATATTAAAAATATTTAGATTAAAAATTACAAAAACAAATTATAAAACTTGTTTTTAAAAAATCATATTTTCAAAAGCAAATATTTTTTTTCAAATTTTCTGAATCAAAATTAAAGTAAAATAGTTGAAAAAGACATGTTCCAAGTTTCAACCATTTATCTTTAACGGTTCTTTACTTATAACAATTTAAAGACGAGAAATAGGGAAAAAACCCATCATGCAAAATTACGCACTTGCAGATTTAAGCACTGATTGGCTACTATTAGAATGCTGCATAAGAAAAATAATAATTTCTCCTCTTCTAATTAAGATAGAAACATGATTTAAACGTCATTTTAAGCGTAAAAGAACACAAAAAATTTTAATGCAATAGAATTTTTTTCGAAAATTCCAGCAATTTTGTGCTCTGGACCCGCTTAAAGTCATGGATTTCAGTGATTTCGTAGACAAAGTTCTATATCGTATGTAAGTATTGCTTAGCATTTAATGGGAAGAAGGAAAACTGACGTTAACATAAGCAAATAAAAGTTTTATTTAGAATCTAATCAGTGTCCTGTTTGGAATGAAATTCCTTAACTCTCATATACATCTTTATTGTTATGCCATTTAACCTGGGATATTGAGTCATTTGTTGAAATTTGAAGCTTGTTTAAAATTTGTTTCATTTGTTTAGTTTATATTTAAAAAATTTAGATTTAATTTCTTTTGTTCACCCATGTACAGAAGGTCGTTCGCACTTTATGGAAACGATTTTGTAATTTGGTTTTGACATTTGCATTTTGAGATAAACATTTGGGAACTTCAGAATAATCGTCTGCTATTGTTTTGCTTTGATTGGAATGTAAAATAAAATATTTATTTTTAAAATGGCTCCTAAAATTGATAGATGGCTCGAAGGTTACGTAACTACACTTTCCCGGGAGAAGCATTCGTATCAACAAATTATAAAGCGGTGTAAATTTTTCGGCTATGGCATTTCAAAAATAGGTATTTATAATATATTTAATTTGAAAGGGAAAAAACGTCTAACTGAAAGTAAAAATGAAAACATGACCACTAAACATCATCGACTGTTCGTACGCAGGTAAATATCAAGAAAGTGAAGTTTCTGATCCTAAAAGAAAATACGCCGACTCAGAGATCCATTGCGTCGAAACTAGGAATGTCTTCTGGCACTGTAAGTAAAATCATTCGTAAAGATTTGAAGTTAAAAAAGATGCTTGAACCTAAACTTCTTCTGCTTTTGTCAAAGCATATTGCTGAAAGGAAAACAAATTGTAGAAAATTATATGAAAAACACCTAGCTGCTGAAAAATGAAATTTGTGGCAACACTCGATGGGGCACGGGTGTATTTGAGTGATTGTAGAAAAAAAGATCTATTTTCTATTGCTCAACTGACGGGAATGACCTTACGAAATGGCTACGTCAGTGTACAGAAAAATTCTCAAAGGAATTCATGATAGCAGCAGGATTTTGTTACAACGAGAAATTAAAAATAAAAGCAATTAATATAATAAGTCTCAAGTAAAGCCAAAATTAATTCACTCTACTATCAGCAGAACATTTTAGAACCAATTTTTGAAGAAGAAATTCCAGCCTTATATGGAAAGGACATTGATCATTTTGAGCTTCATATGGACAAAGCCTCTAGTCACACGTCTAAATCAACTGCCTCTTATTTAGCAAAGAAATAATCAGAAACAGGAATAAAATGTATCCCATTTAATTAAATACCTGTAAAATTACCTGACTCTTCTCCAATGGACTTTTTCGATTTCGATGTTTAATACGAGCCTTAGGAAAACGGCATCCAAGAACACTGAACGGACTTTGGAAAACGGTCCAAGAGGAATGAGGTAAAACTGATATGATATTACTAAGCAAAAATTTACTTTCATGGAAAATTCGAGCTAGAGCTATTGTCAAGAACAATGGCTATCAGACAGAAGCAAATCATCGCATAAAATACGGCATTTATACTTAAAACTTAACTATCAAAATCGTTTCCATAATGTGCGAACGACCTTCTGTATGTGCATGAAATGTCCGTTATGAAAAGTGCGTCTATAAAAAGTCCTTTAGCATGATTCCTATATTATTAGTGCCTCGTAAAACCTACTCATGAACGTGTTCAATTCGCCTGAAAATGTCTTACCATCCTATATGTCGATGTACACACGTTTTATCAATTTAGCAGATCATGATATCGATATTGACACTCTATAACGATTCAAATGTTCGTCATTAAAAGTATGAAATTTTTGCAGACAGCAATTGATTTATCCGAACGTGTCAATCGTCCTTCATCCGAGCATTCGAAGGTCTTTTAAAAGCATTGAATAGATATGCATGTATTTTAGGTGCGAAATTAATGTAACGGCTATTCATAAGAGAAAAACTCATGCCTGACTTTAATGCGTGTTCATAAATCAGAGAAATGTTTCTTTTTATTTTCTGACCCTTTTTTTATTCTCTTAAAGTTCTTTTGATTTCGGAGCCAAAAAAAAGCTCTGTTGTATTTAGAAGAGAGATTTATTTTAATTAAATTCTTCTCTTTTTCTTATTAAATTTACCTTTTTTTTCTTTTTCTTTCCAATTAACCAGCGAGATTCTAGTTGGATCTTCTAAAACCGTCTCACTCAAGTATACTTTATGTGTCAATTTTTTTTTGAATCTGTTCGCGTTTAAACAACATATACTATGTGCTCACCGCCTTCTCGTCGGATTCTTTAAGGAATTAAATGTTTAAGGGGGTAGGGTCACGATCCAGATTCCCTATGTCAGTAATGTTGAAATTACTCATTTTTAAGAAACATTTTTAAAAAAATTTATTCAATATAAGTTTCTAATTTTTTTACTGTATATTTCCTGGCGTATATTAAATACTTTAACCAGAGCTTTTATAATTTAAATACGTTCTTATTTTCTTAAAAATATATAACTTCTACTATATGTATTTTTTTTCAGAAACACGAAAATTACATCAAGTTTTATGTTATTATATTACTCTAAATTAATTTTTCTGAAAATCCCTTCGTTAAAATATGTAATATCATGCAGTTATTAAATATACAAAGTTTTAATAGTTTTTTGAATACAGAATACAGTTTGAATACAGTGTTTTGAATAGTTTTTTTAACACAAAGTACAAAAGTTTTTTGAATTTTTTTTCCTCAACTGGCAAAGAACACTGTTTTGAGAAAATAAACATTTACTGAAGCATTCACTTGTGCTTAGTGCATGCCAGCTCCATAGCTTGGATCATCTGGGTCATCAGTGTCATAGGGACATGACAGTAGTGCCACTGCCAGGTCAGGAGCATTGAAAAGTACAGGACAAAGTAAAATAATTGCTAAATGCAAGAAAGAAACATGGCAAATGACGGGCAATAAAAGAGAAGGGAAGAAAGCCATCAATATACCGAAACGAAATTTAGAGATTGTGTTTGTAGCAAGAAATAGAAGATAAAAGTTGAAGAGAGTGAGTTGCACGAATAGAAGAAAAGAAAATTTATGATGGCTATAAAACAGGCCACCCTGCTTGAAGCCGAAGCATGGGAAAGTTAAATTTGAGGGAGAATTTTATAAATCCCTCCCACGATGAGCATTGGTAAAAAGGGGATTGAGAAGAGGCAGCCACGGACTAATGGGGATGGCATGGTAATTATATGACCAATGGAAATTATAAGAGGCGGAGTCAACATTAATAAGAAAATAATATGAAATGAGAAATAGTGTGAAGGCAGAGATAACCTAACAAGTCAGAGTTAGTTAGAGGTTTTTAAATATAGAAGTGGTGTCAAGGCACATATACCTATGAGGAGGGTGAGTTAGAAGTTTGGAGATACAAGTTGTCGAGCGCCCAGTATCCCGTGCCGAGGGTCTGCAATGAGTGATGGAGTTAGAGAACCGACGATGAGCGTAGAGTGTCTGCTATGACTTACGGAGCCTTATACCAGACAAGAAAGTGCCCTAGTTCCGTGCGATGCTAAATACAACGAAGTTCGACATTACGAGTGCCAGCTGCCCATAGTGATTCAACAGTCATCTTCCGAGGTACCGACTTTCCGTTTCCTTTTTATATTGCTATCATTGCTTCTCAGTGTGTAGCCATAATAATTAATATAGAGCGCGATGAGTATATTGTTTGAATATAAGATGTTAAGGAGATGACCGATAATTCGTACAAACAATTTAATATGATGTTATGCTTATATATATGAATTAATTTAGTAGTAATGAAGATGAGAGTAATATGTGTAGATGAAGTACGAAAGATTGTCATAATAATTGAATGAATTAAATATATGTGTCGTAGTAAAGAAGTTGAGAGTAATAAGTACGAAAGATTGTAAGAATAATTGAATGAATTAAATATATGTGTTGTGGTGAATTAATTTAGTAGGAATGAAGTTGAGAGAAATATGTGTAGATGAAGCACGAAATATTGTCATAATAATTGAATGAGTTAAATATAGGTGTTGTAAAGAATTAATTTAGTAGTAAAGATGTTGTGAATAATGTGCAAATGCCGGAGGAAATATTTAGCAACTTGTAGCGTATTATTTATGTGTTAATAATCAATAAATTAATTTGTCAGTATGAACCAGAGTTGTTTCCATTATTTGGGAATCACAATCAATCAATGTACTAACCACAATCTTTAAGCAATGAATTTAAAATCATAATCACAACATCAGTAAGTATAATTAATATTCTAATAAACCCCCAACAATCTATTATATTTCATTTTCTCACTTCCACAATCAGCAAGACTGTTTTCTGATTTATATTTTTCTTGTCGTCTATTTATTCTGGCTTCCTTGGTTTGCTGTGAAACATCATATTGAGCTTTTATTAAACTCGTCCGATCAGCTGTTTGCATTGCTCGAGAAGAATAAAAACCTTGAGATATACCTAACTTTGAAAGTACTTTTCATTTCGTAATAATCCCGTCATTATAGGATGCAATTGCTTCAAATACACCTGTTCTTAAAGTTTCTAACTGCACAACAACTTTCTTTGGGATCCGTGATCAGATTATACTATTTACACTCTCATTTACTGTTTTGTGTTTTCCCGTGCAGACTTTTGGCAAGTAGATCAGGATCTGCTGAATCTCTGTAAATGTTTTTAATGTAATCCAGCACTACTATTGGTAAAATGGTTGTTTTGATTGGAGCACGGGAAATTAAAAAATTGTAGCTATGAATGCAGCGAGCGGTTTGTTTTGGTTGGGGAGGGTGTGACGCGAGGCATTTTGACAGATGGTAATAGTTCTTTAAAAAAAATATTAAAAATACTTCTAGAGCAGCTGGAACAAATATGTACATTTCATCAGAAGCACAAGATTACATACTTTTAAAAAATGTAAAAATTGGAAAATGCATTTTACTGTCGAAAATCGTGACCCTACCCCTTTAAATATATCTAAGCAATTGCTCGTAACATCAGGAGGTACGATGTTTAATCCCATGCAATCGGGATACAAAGTCTGATCACCGAAAATTGTGTTTCTATCTTTTATTTTCAGAATCTAATATATTGTCATAGATATCACCCTTCAGAAAGGTGTTTGAAAGAAGCTACGGATTAGATCTAAAACAATAATGTATTCCTGGTATGCGTATCACTATTTGAAATGTTTAAAAGCAATGATCAGGCAGTGGTTAGTTGAATAACAGGGCCGCCCAAACGAACAGAAACATTCTGTTCGTTTGGGACAAGACAGCGACACATTATTGCTGGCCTAATGAGGTAAGATTAAAACAACTTGCATCTCGCTTACTGGAGACTAATGGATATTGCGTCTACACGTTCATCCAAATGGATGGCATGTGTTTTCCATTTTTTGTCCTTATTGTGGTGGTTTCAAAGATAAATAAAGTGGGGATAATAAATTGGGAAAGATAGATGTTTTTTAGTAAGTAGAAAAGGAAGAAAAAAATTCCTTCCATAAGGAAATAAATACGCATTTCTGTTGATTTCAATATTTATGGAAGGAGCGAAACAATGCCACTCTAAACCATGTCTGAAGTTTTGGCCCTTTTTCAGTCTTTAGGCTCAAATACAAAATAGAGCAATGCATTTCATTTCCATCGATATGCTACAAAATTCCCTCGTAAAGTGTTAAACTAGCCTCTAAAGTGTCATTGATAATTGAGTGTGCTTAAAAATGATAATCAGAGAGAAACCTCAGGTTTTTTTTTTACATTCTTAATAGGAATATAATTTATATTCAATGTTCTAAAAAATTTTCAAAAGTTTAGGCTCTAACACCATTTAAAGCAACTTGCAATTTGTAGGTCCATTTACTTTTTACCATGTTTTTATTAACTTGCTTTCTTGTTTGTTTCTGCGTGTGTCTCTTAGAAATCTTGCAATCGAATTTTAACTAACTTCCCGACTAGCTAGACATTTGAAACTTTTAGAATAGCTCAGATCACGATGACAAGGCATTTTTTAATACTTTTAGCCATCTTTAAGCAGATTTGAATACATTTTCAGTTAATTTTAATTTGTAGACTTGTGCAGCCATCTATCTGCCGTGACGGGAACGAAAAGTTAAACGCAAGTTAACTTCCAATTAACTTCATTTTCTTTCAAGTGGATGGGATAATTCATCAAAAACAATTTGAAAAAGTATTTATTAATACATAGAATTGTCAAGTTTATATGATTTAACAGAAAATTTAAAAACATGGTATATAAAATGTTCTTTTTATCTTGTAATTATTGTATTTAACTTGCAATTTTTTAAGCATAGGTGTTCTTCCTCCATGGCTTATTCTGGTGTGACTTTCAGACAGTATACTGAACAATTTATCATTGGTAACATAATATTGTAAATTCGTTTCTCCTGGTTTTAATGGTACACTTAAATTCTCTTCATCATTATTTTTTAAAATCAAAACGGTTTAATAGTCTGTAATCCAAAGGTCTACTGCACTTGGTTTTAGCAGAAATCACTTCAGAAAATATTTTAGAGTACTTTTCCTGATTAAAAATAAAAACAATTGTCTTCTCGTTTACTAGCAATTAATGTACATAACTTTTCAAAAAAAAAAGGGGGCACGATTCATTGTAGTAGCCATTCAATATAAATTCGTGCATCGGATAAAAAATAAAAATTAAGAAACGTTGCAAACACCAGCAAACCTTGCATAAGGCTGACAAACAGCATTGTTCCAGAGTATAACAAATAGATGCCACGTGATCTCAATCGCGACAGAACAAAGGATTTGACGTTTTTGTCGCCTCTCTGTCTGTCTCCTGGACTTCTCGTTTCGACCTCCATCAGAGTATATCTGTGCTTGTCGACATGCACCGGTGATGGGACGAATGTATAAGAATATAACCAAATACTGTCCGACCACAGTACGAAGAACCACGGTTGGCATAGTGCCAAGACGATTCTATTCACGCTGTAGGTAAGGCTGCTGAGGAAGGAGGGGGAAAAGTCTCGTATTCTCTCGACATACTTTAGAATCGGTTACTAACTGCGCTTGCTTGCTTTTGCCTCGTCTGTTTTTTTTATTATATTAAAATTAATGGATCGTAGTATTCGGTCTTTCACTAACATGTTCGGTATGTGTTGACATTCACCAGAGAATGTCGTAATTCTTTAATTTCGGTCTTTGGCGGTAACATATATATATATGAAAACTAGATGAAAACCCGCGCTTCGCTAATGCCAAAAAAATAAACATATATATTTATAATAAATGCGACGATCAATGTATACAATTGATGCAATATATATATATATATATATAAATCGTAAGGGATATTTATTTTTTTTTCAATATCCTAACGTCTGCTGCATTAGAAAGAAAAGGAATATTTTTTTTTGTCTATTTAGCTGTTATACACGTGACGATAAATTTATTTAAAGTACCAGAAAAAGAAATAACGTGATCAGCATTTAATAAATAAAATTCTAAAAATTACTCTTTAAAAATTCCCCAAAAATCAGAAAATCAAGGTAAAGGTTCGAAAAAGATTTCATTTTAAAGGAATTTTTTATGAACTTTCGCGTGATATAAATTTTATAACCTCAAATTATTATTTTAAATGCAAACTTAAAAAAATTTACAAAAACAGCTTAAAAATTTAATTTGAAAAAATCTAGGAATAATTTTTCAAAAATCTTTCTTAGTGCACCCCTACACCATAAGAAGAATCGTCATGCAAAATTTCAGCCCTTTAGGTCCAGCGGTTTGGTCTGTGCGTTGTATGTCAGTGAGTCAGTTACGGAACTGTTTTTTATATATAGACTAGCTGAAAATCCGCGCTTCGCTACGGAGTACATTCAAATTAAATACAACGGTAAATGTATGCAATTAATGCCAAAAAATTAAATATATAAATTTATAATAAATGAGACGATCAATATATACAATTGATGTAAAAAAATATTTGTATATATATATTTATAAAAAAAATCATAAGGAATATTTATTTTTTTGGATAATATCCAATCGTCTGCTGCATTAGAAAGAAAAAATGTTTTTTTTTGTCTATTTAGTTGTTACGCACGTGACGATAAATTTATTGAAAGTACCAGAAAAAGAAATCACGTGATCAGCATTTAATAAATTAAATTCTAAAAATTAATCTTTAAAAATTCACCAAAAATCAGGAAATGGCGGTAAAAATTTGAAAAAAATTTCATTTTGAAGGAATTTTTATGATCTTTCTCGTGATATAAATTTTATAACCCTCAATGTATTATTTTAAATGCAAACGTAAAACAAGTTTAAAAAACAGCTTAAAAATTTAATTTAAAAAAATCTAAGAAGAATTTCTGAAAAATCTTTCTTAATGCACCCCTACACTATTAGAAGAATCGCCATGCAAAATTTCAGCCCTTTAGGTCCAGCGGTTTGGTCTGTGCGTTGTATGACAGTCAGTGAATGAATGAGTCAGTTACGGAACTGTTTTATATATATAGATTATGTGTATATGAAACATATTCATATACGTATTATTTCATGTATAAATACATAGAAATTATTGGGTGAAGAATTGATACTAAGTCATCAAAATTAATTTGTATGCTAAGTAATTTTTTTGAACTAATTCTTTATTATCTTGTTTCCCCTGAAAAAAATTTTGTTATGTTTTTGGTGGCATGACATCTGTCATAGGGATATGACAATAGTGTCAAGGCCAAGGGCAGGAGAATTGAAAACTACGGGACGAAGTAAAATAATTGCAAATTATAAGAAAGAAACAGGGCAAGGAAGCAAATGACGGGCAATAAAAAAGAAGGGGAGAAAAGCCAACAATAAACCGAACTACTAAAGATAGAAGATTGGGTCTGTAGGAAGATATAAAAGTATAAGATAAAAGTTCTGTAGAATGAGTTGCAATCATCGTCTGTAGACCCTCTTTTCTACTGCCCTGCAAGATGCCTACTCACTTTTTCTTGTAGTATGAACTCACGGATTAGCAGCGATCCTATCATTTCACTCCTTTCCTATACTCTGTTTCTATTGGTTCCTCTCTATTTATTACCTGAAAGTCTGCAATTGAGGGCGTGGCCCAGGCATTGCAGTTGTGACCCATTTCCAATGGTCCTATGAGTTGCAACGAAAAGAAGAAAAGGAGAAGGAAGACATAAATTTATGATGATTATAAAACGGACCACCATGCTCGGTGTGGTCGGAGCATGGGAATATTAAGGCAGAGGGAAATTTTATGAATCCCGCCCTCGATGCGCATTGGTGAAAAGGGGATTGAGAAGAGGCAGCCACAGATGAATTGCGGGCATGGGAATAATATGGCCAATGGAATTGGAAGAGGCGGGGACAGAATTAATAAGAGAAAAATAATATGAAATAAGATAGAAGAGGTAAAAAAGAAGGAGAGTAGTTAGGAGTTAGAGACAGAAGTGATATCAACCTAGCGAGTATGTACGAAGCACGCCCGATGATAGTGATGTAAGCCGTGGCCCATGCAAAAGAGCCCGAGGAAGAGAGAATCCCAGTTTCCTGTACCGAGTGTCTACAATGATTGAAGGAGCCCTGTACCCTACGAAGAGAGTGTCCTAGTGTCCTATACCGAGTGCTTATGACGATTGAAGGAACCCTGTACCCCACTATGAATGTGCCCCGGTTCCAGTGCGGTGAGAGTGAAACGAAGTTCGTCATTGCGAGTGCCAGATGCCCATAAAAGTGGTCCATCAATTTTCTGTAGAGGTACCGTCCTTTTGTTTCATCTTCATATTTTACCGCCATTGCTTCTCTTAGCGTAGCCGTCTATAACTTAATATAGAGCGCGATGATGAAGTAATTTGATAATGGAAGTTAGCGGATAATAAATGATAATTAGTAAAGGCGAGTTAGTTGGTATAATGTGAGGAATTAAATATGAGTAAATATTAGTTATTTAAATAAGAATATAGTGTTAATTTGAATTGATGCTAATGAGTATTTAAGGTTGTAGAAATATGTTGCAATAAGTAATGATAACTTGAGATGAGTATAGAATGTTTGATGAGATTTAGTAGGAGTGTATTGTATAGAATTATGTGTGTTAATCAATAAATAAATTTGTCATTTTAAACCAGAGTTGTTTTCCATCATTTGGAGTCATAATGAATTTTATTCTACATGCAATGTACGAGTACTAACCACATCTTGATCCATCATTAATCATAAATCATTCTAAATATAATCAATTAATTCAAAATTATTATTATTTATTTATATAATTAACCAATATACTTTCACAGTCACAACATCCATTTTTCTATTTCTTATGCTTTCTTGTTGCCTTATTTGACCCCATCTTTAAAACGACCTATTTTCACTTCAAATATTTGTAGGTAAGTTACAGAACAGCTCCAAAATAAAGCAGTTAAATAAACTTTTTCGTTTCCCACTTAAGAGTAAAATTATCTTTGACAAACGCCACTTTATTGGGCACATCTGGGTTATACATTTTTTCTACGCCAATAGTAGGTATCGAAGGACAGTTTATATCACTGTCGCTCGCACTATAGAGAGACGAAAAATAACCTAAGACAATTCCGGATGTTTCACTCCGGGGGATAAAATTCTTTTTCCACCTATGTACAATGTTGTCAAAGGTATTTCATGCTGAAAAGAGCGAAAAATCAATATTTTTTTAACTTTTTGTTAAAATTAGTTGCGGATAAGGCTCGAGGCCACGAATGCACAATGAGAAGCTCATCATATTGGTGAAAATGAAAAACAAGAATAATTTCAGCGATGACAAATAAAATAAAATAAAATAAATGGGAGGTAAATTTCATCAAATTCTTTGTTTGAAAACCAGAAATACCGTGAAAAGTTTTTTTTTTAAGAATAATTTTATGCAACAGAGCGAGACCATTTCATTCAAAATTTTGTGACAATAGTACAACGTTTAACAAAATATTTGGTATCATTAGTTATATAAAAGCCTAGAGTAGAAAAGTGTCGGTACCCATTCCGGGACGGACCAAGTCGGGAACATCTTAACCTTTTCCTTACGGGGTGGGATAGCATGTATCCCAAGAATGAATATATATATATATATATATATATATATATATATATATATATATATATATATATATATATATATATATATATATATATATATATATATATATATATAGGAATGAGGCAGACCGTACCAGAAGATTGCGGAATAGCTACGTTGTGCAGAATGGCTACTAGATGTCGCTGAGGTTTGCGCGGCAAGGTAAAACGTGCGTGAAGAGAAAAACAGGAGATCGGTCGTAGGGAGTGACGAGTTAGGTCATCTCCGCGAGACTGCCCACGCATCGAATTGATTTGTATTGAATGGTGAAAAGGGCGCTTATTTTAATTCTGAATGTCCCTATAACTGTGTTGTAAATGTCCCGTGTAATTGTAATGTCCCAAGAATAATAAATAATGTTCGTTTGTGCAAAAGTTGCATCATCATTACCATAGACATCTTGCCATCCTATATATATATATATATATATGTATGTATGTATGTATGTATGTATGTATATATATATATATATATATATATATATATATATATATATATGTATGTATGTATGTATGTATGTATGTATGTATATATATATATATATATATAAGTATATATAATGTGTAAATATATATATAATCTCCTTAATGGTCGTTCTTACAAAGGGGTATGAAATTTCCCGTTCTAAAGAGGGAATCGGAAAAATGGGCCCCGTAAGCTAAGGGTTAATATTGCGACGCCATTTTCTGAAATTTTTCTTGAAAAATAATACTACAAAAATTACATATCTTGAAAGCCCTTTAAAAGATATGAAAATTTCAAGTGAACAAACACCCAGCTCAAAACCGTTTAGTTTTTGAAATATCTTCAAATTAAAATATCCATTGAAAAGAAACATTTATTCAAATGAGTCATTCACTTGAATTTCGAATTCATTCCACTCCATGGTTTTTCATATTCCCTTTAAATAACTGCAATTTTAATGTTTAATTTTAATGTTAATTATGTTTAAGTTTCGTTTTCAGCAATGCCTGGTGTGTGGTGAGTCATTCACTTTTGAAATTATTTATTTTTGTTTTATTTTATTGTTGTTTACTGCTGCTTAAGTATCGTTTTCAGCAATGCCTGGTGTGTGGTGAGTCACTTACTTTTGAAATTATTTATTTTTGTTTTATTTTATTGTTGTTTACTGCTGTTTAAGTATCGTTTTCAGCAATGCCTGGTGTGTGGTGAGTCACTTACTTTTGAAATTATTTATTTTTGTTTTATTTTATTGTTGTTTACTGCTGTTTAAGTATCGTTTTCAACAATGCCTGCTGTGTGGTGAGTCATTCACTTTTGAAACAGCTTTAGTTTAGTTTAGTTTTGTATATTATTTATTTACCAGTTTTTTCTTTATTTTTTACATACACATGTATATTTCTACCACCTTCTTAAAAATATTTTTAAAAAAATTTCATGATTTTTGCAGAAAAATAGAGATTTTTGAAAAATTAAGGATGCATTGCTGTGTTATTTAATTGGCTAACTTTTTGTATTTTTATTTATTTAATATTGATTCAGAATTTTACAGTTAAAGGAAAATTACATTTTTCTGGAACCTATATAGCATTATGTACCCGTATTCATCGTAGTATATGTTTCAAATCTTTCTTCATTACATTCAAAAATAGAATCTTTTTTGTTGTTGTTCGTATGAACGCTTATGAGAAAGAAACGCTGATCAACTTTCCGTCATTTTTGACGGCGGTTATACACTAGTGTATGCATAAAGGGTAATTTGCATGAAAATTAAAATCACTTGTAAGCTGGAACAAAGGTTTTAATGAATGAACATTGTAAACTTAATGTGGAAGCAAGCATTATATACATAATAGCCGTTGTCTCTGTATAACACTTCCGGGCTGTACTCCTCTTTCAATTGAAGCCCTCAGTAAACAAACAGCCGGTTAGGCTTAATTTCAATTTCAGATGTGGATCAGAATTTTTTCTTACCTAGCAACTAATATCTTCTCCATCCAATCACGTTTGTTCAGCCTAATTTTCTATAAAACATTCAGAACTAAAAAAATTGGATGCTTTTAGCTGTATATTTAACAGTTTTTAAAAATCTGTTTACTTTTGCGATGAATTCTGAAAGTAAACAAACTTGAATGTGAATGAATCAAGTAGCTCAAGTATTCATAGCTGTAAAAAACTGGATGGCAGTCTACTACTCCAATCGCATGAAAAACTAAATAAATAAAAAATAATGAAAGGGTTTGCTTTTACAAGGTGTGGATTAAATGCAATATTGTTAGATAATTCGGGATATATTTTAACTTTCATATACTTTTTCCATTATGACGTCATTATTAGTATCATGACGTCAAAATGACGGGTTGGATGGCAGCCTACTTCTCCAATCGCATGAAAAACTAAATAAATAAAAAATAATGAAAGGGTTTGCTTTTACAAGGTGTGGATTAAATGCAATATTGCTAGATAATTCGGGATATTTTTTAACTTTCATTACCTTTTCCATTATGACGTCATTATTAGTATTATGACGTCAAAATGACGGGTTACCTACTAGTATTGAATAAAGGAATAACGATATGAATCTCTTCTATTTACTTGATTATTATAACAAGAAACACATGGATGATGTATGTATATGTTTTATCTAGACATGTCTTTAATGTTATGCAGACACTTAAAAACAGAGATAACACAAGCTTTTACGCCATATCATCCCCTCTGAAACTAGACCGATGGTTAAAAATATTTCTGGCAGTCATTTTATCGAATATCCACTCCGTCAAGCTTACTTAGCAACATTAATGATGAGTGAAAAAAAAGAGTGAAAAGCTTTTTTAGATTAGTCATAGGATGAAAGGCCACAGGATTAAAATAAATATCATCCCGATTTTGAGCTTTCTGAATAAAAAATCAAAAGTAGATAAAAAGCTGTATGCGCCCCCCCCCCCCCAAAAAAAAAAATAATATTTAGCTACTATTATTTTTGCAGTCAGCAAAATGGGGAACAAAATTTTTTTTACAAACATCAAATTTCATGCGGGTCAGTGTCATTTTTTTTCTTAATTACTGTCGATTGACGTTGTTTTTAGAAATTTGCAAAGCTTTTTTAAAACACTGGGACCCGATTTTCCTATACTTAGTATTTCCTATAACATATAATTATATTTAGAGTTTATTTATAATATATTTTCTTCCTTTTTTGGTGTATAATTTTGAGTATTTCTTTAGCTTTTTTACGTTGTATAAATTTGAACTTTTAATTATTTTTATTTCGAATATTTAATCTATTTGTTCGCAGATTCGGGGAAATTATTGGAACCGAAAATCCGGTTCCAGTAGTTGTAGAACCGGGTATTCGAATACAGTCAATCTAACATAAAAAAAAACAAGGAATAAAAAGCTTTACCATGCTTCGCGATTTATCACCATCTAGATGTTTGTCTTATGCGCAACCCCAGTTTTCACTACTAGAACCTCCTCGGAGGTCAATACCCTCCTGCTTTCAAAATATAGGCCATCGAGTATAGTTTGCTTTTTCTTTTTGAATTATTTCATAGAAAATTTCCGAAAGAAATTTTTAGTTATTGCAGTTATAGGCAACAATAATTACAAGATAAAATGAACTTTTTATATAACATGTTTTTAAATTTTTTGTTGAATCATATAAACTTGACAATTTTGTGCATTAATACTATTTTATGTATTAATTATATGTATTAATAATATATGTATTTATACTTTTTAAAAATTTTTTTGATGAATTATCTCACCAACTTGAAAGGAAATGAAGTTAATTGGAAGTTAACTTGCGTTTAACTTTTCGTTCCCGTCCCGGCCGGTAGATGGCTGCAACAGTCTACAAAACAAAAATAACTGAAACAGAATTCAATTCTGCTTAAATATGTCTAAAACTATTAAAATAATGCATTGTCGTCGTGTTCTGAGCTATTCTAAAAGTTTCAAATGTCTAGCTAGTCGGGAAGTTAGTTAAAAATCGATTGCAATGTTTGTATCGGACACACACACACACACACACACAAACAAACAAACAAACAAGAAAGCGAGTTAATGTAAACATGGTAAAAATAGATTACGTTTTATATTATTTAAAACGATGCCATAGAGGCTTCGAGTTTCTAATCGAGTGGCAAACGGAAAATAAAACATAATATCTCCACAGGCATTTCGTTCATTTCGGATTAAAACCCATTTCCTTAAATTGACTTCAAATAAATGAAAGAAAAATAGGTTTCTTACTTACCCTATAACCTAAATTTATCTATATTATAAATGAATATAGTTTTTTCATCAATATATAAGCCAAATGTTTTGCAGTTCATGTGTCATTCTCAACCGTTTCTGGATAAAATGGAGGATTGAAATACGGTTCTGAATATTTAGCCCGGTTCTGCAATCCCTACTTTTAACCTCTAATAAATTGTGTTTCGTTTCTCCGTCATTTTTTTCCTGCCTTGGTATTCGTATAGTTCCCGGAAGCCTATCTTCCTCCTCACAGTTATTCCGTTGGGTCTGATGAGTGAATCTCTCGGGTGAACGCGCCTCCTTTTTCGCCTTACATATCGTTACTTTTATATCCCATTTATCATTGCATTTACACCTTTTATACACCATTGCTTTTGACACTTTTTATATCGTTGCATTTATTCCGTTTCTGGATTGTAAATACCATCCAGAGGTTTTGATTTTTAACCTTCACTGTTTTGAACTCCCTCGCACTTGAACTCTCATCTCATCCACATTTACTCGATTTTATCTATCACGTTTATACAGAGGCTGTTCACACATTTTTTAGACGATGTATATTGTATTCACAAAACTAAATTACATAAAATTCTTGTGTTTTGAATGTTCTATTTGACATCCCTTATTCTGAACTATCTTTCGACACCGCAATTTCCAGGATAATAATGCCTTTTGAAGTGTCAGAAGAGGTATTCTATCCCATTCCTCCTGAACAGCTTTCCAGAGTCCTGTAAGGGTTTTGGGACGACGTTTGGATAATGCGGATTTTAAAAGTCCGAAAGCACAAAAATCCATAGGTGATACATCGGGAGATTTAGCAGGGATATCACTGAAGGGTATGGCCTCGATACCAGTTTTTTGTTCCATTTCTTTTAAGAAATTTACAGTGGATTTTGATGTGTGACTGCTAGCTTTGTCTTGATGGAGTCTCACAGATTGATGGCACTGTGGGCAGGCCCAGATTTCCGCATGGGCAAGTGGGGCACTTGCCCAGGGCCCCCAAATTTTTGGGGCCCCCTAATTTAGAATTAAGATGTACATATTCTTGACAATTTCTTATACGTACTCAAATTAAAAACGGTTTCCGTAATTTCTGTCTCAATGACGTCATTAATAGTTGCGTATGTGACGTCATCAGAAGTTTGATCACATCTAAACTTCCTTTTTTTCCCAATCAAATATGCAATTTGAAACTCCACCCTCTGAATTTGAATATTTCTTTCTGATTGGTTAACTTTTACAGCAGTGGATTTTGAGTGTTGTGTTATCTCCATGGTTTTTCATACTAGTGAAAAACATGGATTAGAAGAATCTGGCAATGCTTATATGTTTTATCTTGAAGATTACCATGTGACTTTAGTTAATGTTAGATGCAGTAAATTTTCTGTGTGTTTTTGTAGAGATTCAGAAATTTCAGAATGTCTGTTAGGAATTATTTATGTGGCTCTGTTAAACGAAAACTTAGAAAACAAAGAGAAGATCAGCAAAAAAAATTGGCTGGATCTATTTCAAAGTATTTTGAAAGTAATTGTGCATCATCCTCATCGTTATCGAAGGATAACGATGACAGCAACATTCATTCTAATGTTTCCCAGGATGGCTTTGTCCCCTGTGATAATCCCACATCTGAAAATTTTGTGCAGAATGACAGAAATATTGAAGAAGATCATATTTGTTATGGAGGAGATCCTGCACTATGGTTGAAAATAGACGAAAAAATGATTGACTTCTTTCTTTCTAAGCCTCCAAATCAAAATTTACACATTCTGCCAGAGACTGAGAGGCAATTTGGCAATGTTAAAAGAAAATTGACAGAAGGACATTTTTACCGCATAAAACAAAACTCTGAAAAAGTTCTCCGAAAGTGGTTGGTTTTGTCACCATCAACAAAAAATTTATATTGTTGGGTGTGCAAATTGATGATGAAAAACGGTTCTCCAAATCAGTTAATAACTGGCTTTAATGACTGGAAGCATGCGTCTACAAGACTCTCTGAGCATGAGAACTCCATTGATCATAGACAAGCTGTTCTTCAGATGTCACAACGCATGGATGTAGCCTCTAGAATTGACTCATCATTGATGGATCAGTGTAATGAAGAGTCAAATTACTGGAAAGCTGTTCTAAAAAGAGTTGTTGCTGTTGTAAAGTTTTTATCACAGCGTGGTTTGCCCTTTTTTGGAAGCAATGAAACAATTGGTTCTAAGTTAAATGGTAATTTCTTAGGATGTATGGAGCTTATAGCTCAATTTGATTCATTTTTATCTAGCCATCTTGAAAAATATGGAAATCCGGGATCAGGAAAAGTCAGTTATTTATCATCAACTGTTATTAATGAGTTTATAACAATAATGTCAAAAAGGGTATTAAAGCATATTGTTAGTGAAGTTTTAACATCCAAGTACTTTTCAATAATTGTTGATTCAACACCAGATATTACCCATATTGATCAGTTATGCTTTATTTTACGGTATGTGATTGATGGGAAACCAGTGGAACGTTTTTTGAAATTTTTTCCAATCTACAGCCATAGATCAGAAGCTTTAGCTGAAACAGTATTAACAAATCTTAAAGAACTGGGTATTGACATTCAAGACTGTCATGGCCAAACTTATGATAATGCTGCGAATATGTCAGGTAAGTATTCTGGGCTTCAAGCCCGAATAAAAGCTATAAATCCACTGGCTGAGTTTGTACCCTGTTCAGCACATTCTTTAAATTTAGTTGGTGCCAATGCAGTACAGTCCTGTAGTACCGTTCTAAGGTTTTTTTTCCTTGGTACAGAATATTTATAATTTCTTTTCAGTTTCCACACATCGTTGGCAGAAACTGAAAGAACAAATAGAAAATGATGATGGAAACTTTTCAATAAAAAGCTGCTGCTCTACACGATGGAGTGCCGATGCTTCAGCAGTCAAGTCTTTGAAGAAAAATTACAGAAGTTTAATACATGTTCTGGACATGTTATCCACTAGTCAGGAAGAAAATGCTTCCACGAAATCAGAAGCTGCAGCTTTATGTAAAAAAATGAAAAAATTTGAAACAGCATTGAATATAATCGTATGGGATACTGTGTTACAACGGCTAAATCATATTGAGCTTCAAAAAGTAAATCTCAATTTATCTGAAGTATGCCCTTTATATCAATCATTGATTGATTTTACACAAACTGTCCGTGACAATTTTATTGTATATGAAAAATTAGCAGAGGAACTATGTGGTAAAAATCACAATTATGAAAACTTTCGAAAAAAGAAAATACCACTGAGTAAAGATCTTTGTGCACTTAATGCACCTGAAGTGCAATTAACAGCACGAGAACAATATATATCTATGTGCCACTATGCTTTGTGTGACTCTCTAATTTCGCATCTTTATGAACAGAAAGAGGTATATGAAATAGTAACTCAAAAATTTGCTTGTTTAATCAATTTAAAATGCTCTTCAAATCTACTTGAAGAATCAGCCTTTTTAGAAAAATGCTATGCATCTGACTTAGCAGACACTTTTTCTGATGAATTGCTACAATTTTCATCAATAATACAAGAAAATGATACTTTGTTGCATATGTTAAACAAAGCTAAGAAATTTGAAGAAACATTTCCAAATGTTGAAACTGCTTTAAAAATTTTTTTAACTATACCCGTGACAAACTGTTCAGGAGAAAGATCGTTTTCTGTTTTGAAGGGGATAAAATCGGCAGTTCGAAACAGTCTTCTGCAAGAAAAACTTTCATCACTTGCTTTATTACATATTGAATCTGAAATAACAGTGAAACTTGAGTTTGATGATGTTATTCATGATTTTGTAAATTTAAAAATGCGTAAGAAAATATATATTTAGATAGTTATGAGTTATATTGTTTCATCTATCTCCTTTTTTTTTAGGGGGGGGGGAGTGCTGTAGTGTAGCAGGCCTCCTCGTGGTGCATCCTGTTTAATACTAAATCTGCTACAGTCTTTGCCATTACCTTGCAGTCTCATAGCTTTATTTGGAGACTCCCATGGAGGTTTTTAAAAACTGTCCTTCCAAGGGCATGGACAATCCTGGTTTTTAAGTTCTTTACCAGAGACGTGCTCAACTTTCCCTCCTCCCCAGTGTCGAGGAAGTGGTGTGTTTTAGAGTCATCACCGGGCATAATTTAAAAAAAAAGTAAGTATAGTTTTATCAAAAATTTATATCCACATTAATGTGGTTGAGAGTATAATGATGGAAGCAGTCAAATATTTTGACCTATCTAATTATAAAAGTTTTGATTTTATTTTACTACTCTTGCAAATGATATTTCTATTACTTTTAACAATATTAGATTATTTTTTAACAACATGATGGCTGAGAAGGATTTAAATACTGATCATTTGATTGTTATCATCACTTCCAAAGTTTGTTTATAGATGTTTTTTCAAATTCAGTTGCAAAATCAAGTCTGTATTGAGAGTATAGGATTATAGATACTGCTCTCCACATACAAAAAAAAGGTGTGATGCAATGTGATGTGAAAAGAGGAAAAAGTCCAGTATAGGTTGCCCTCCTATAGCACGGCATCTTACAACATGGTTTCGTTCTAACACGATAAGATAAATTGCGGGAACCCTTGTATAACACTGCAACCTGTAACACGGTTTTGCTCTAACACTATAAAAAAAATTACAGCACTAGATAACATCATTTTTTTAACACATTTAAAAACTAAATTACCTTAAAATAATGACGGGAAGGAATAATGAACTATAGTGACTTTACATGAAAATTTATAAATAAATTATAATTTATTTATTTATAACTCTATAAAATTACAAGTAGGCTTAAGCTTATCTGAAAATCTTGAATCATTTTTCCTGAATACAGACCCTTCAGCTGAAAGAAGCCGAAAATTCAAAAGGGAGCTGCAAAATTGTTTATCTCTATACAGTGAATCAGCAATGACCTTGTAAGAGCCAGCAAACAAACCAAAATTACAGATATTTTTAAAGAGGATAGAAGTTGCAAAAAATCTAAATGAAGAAAAGGTTCTGAAAGTGAAGGTGATATCGTTCAATCGAAAAAACGTTCTCGTTTGCCTGTATTGAGCAGTGGTGAGGAAGAAATTCACTAAATTAATGTCGCATTACATGAAAATAATATTTTTTGTGTCTTTTCATTTTGTGTTATACATACATTTATATTTTTAATAAGAATTAAGTTGCTTATATGGAATTTAAAAAAGATGTTTGTTTTCAATAAGTTTTCAGAACATAAGCCCTCTTTTTTAACTGTCTCTGGGTCTCATATAAAACGGTTTCACACAACGGTTTCTAGGAACCTATCTACCGTGTTGTAGGAGGGTTACCCGTTACCTGTATTTGGAGCTTTCCAATATTTTCTTTATCATTTGTGTGTAGTGAAATGTTTCTTCTGCTTTCTGTTTTTATATTTAAAAAAGCCTCTCTTCCAGTCTACACTTTGCACCCTCTACCATCAGTTTTGGAAAAAAAAATTCTGGCTGTTAGCTTGACTTTGGTGTTTGGTTAATACAGTAAAGGGGGACAGTGGCAGATACAGAAAAAATCTTGGGCGGGGCAGGTTGCACCCACTATAGTGAAAGCATACTTACACCTGTAAGCTTTTCTGGCTAATTTTATTTTATTTATTTTTTTGGCAGGGAGGCTTGTAATAACTCCAGACTGTCATCTATTTTGAATTTCAAAAGAAAATTTCATGAATTTATTTATTAACATTAAAAAGTAAATTAACTAGCACTTATTATTATTATTTTCAAATTTTTGACTTGATCGAAAATTCTTTTGAATTTCTGGTCCCAATTTATGGGGGGTCTGGGTGAGTGTCTCACATGTTCATGTGGAAATCTGCTCCTGGAGGGCACGTGTTCCCCCCCCCCTGATCAGTCTTTTGATGGGGCCCCCAAAGTCGGCTTTGCCCAGGGCCCCATTGGGTCAAAGTCGGGCCCTGACTGTGGGTAAAGCGATGGTATTTCATTCAGAAAAATTGGCGATAAAACATGTTCCTGATAGTATTTGGAGTTAATTTTGACATTTTTTCCACTCTCTTTATTTTTAACTTGCCATTATAAGAAAAACCAGCAACAATCATGAATCCCTTAGAAAAACTTTCTTTCGATTCTTTGAACCATGTACTTAAATTTTTTTCTCCCCTTTTATGATAATAAATGGATCTTTTTTTGTTGCAATCATTTAAATATACCCATGATTCATCTATTGTGACAATTGTTTTCCATTTTTCTTTGGATAAATGTTTCTCATATAGATTTCTTCAGCGTGTCCTGCGTTCAGCGATATGATTTGGAAGAAGACGATGCACATTGCGTTTTTTTGCTTTCTTAAGATTTAAATCAACGTTTATCATTTTGTTTACAGTGGAAACCGAGCATTTTAATGATTTTGCAACTGTCCTTTGACTAGGGGGATTTTCTTTTAACATTAAACAACGTACCTTTGCAATAGTCGAAGATGTCCGTATTTTCCTTGGATACTTGTTTGGAATTTTTGTCCCACTTGAGGCTCCAATTTGACGTTTTTTTTCTTACTTGTTGACGATATTACCTATCGACGCTTTAGATATCACAAAACAATGACTCTCACATCGTAAAGAGCATAAATGTAGCCTTCGAACCACTGCTTTCTTAAAAACGCCATTTTGAATAAAAACAAAACTTTCAAGCCGCAGATGATAATTTTGACTTTTAAAAACATAGTGCAATTGCAATTTTTTATTTTGCAGGAAACGATTTTTTATTACCGCTTACCAAAATGGTCTAAAAAATGTGCGAACAGCCTCTGTATTACTTTGTTTTTCTTACTTTTGTGTTCGGCTGGTTATCGTCACTTTTACAGGACTGCTTCTATATTTGTAACTTGTATCGCCCTTATTTATCCGTTCATATCAGGTATACATATCATTGCTTTTACCTCTTTATATGTCATGGCTTTATAACCTTTAAGAGATTCACTGTTGCATTTTAGAGATCCCATTCGAGATCTGGCTTTCTAATCAACTCCCAGCAGTATCTGTGATTCAATACACATTTCATGTAGAGCCTCCAAACAGGATAATTACAGTATTTCGGGAAGGTATAAGAGGATTCTAGAGCTTGTGCCATAGTAGATTAATAAATTACAGAGTTCAAGAAAAAAAAAAGTTCTCTAAATAGCACAAAATGGCCCATAACCATGTTCGACAATTTTTGAGCAGAGTATTAGATGCAGTGTTTTAGGCCTTTGGCGTGATATCAAAGAATAGGCACAGGACAATAGTTCTACTTAAATGTTTATTCATTCTGCTTGAATGCTAAACTGAAGTAAAAAGCCTTTACATGGACATCCAAACTTTTTCTGGGATTTTCAATAACTCCACATACTGGACACTTACAGTTTAAACGAATGTTCATCGTTTCTCCCACAGGCAAGAACTAGAAGGAACCACAGGACGCAATTGCAGGAGCTCCGTTCATATACATACGCAGTACAGATAATTTCAAGATAAAAAGAACTTTTTGTATACCATGTTTTTAAATTTTCTGTTGAATCACATAAACTTGACAATTCTATGTATTAATAAATACTTTTAAAAATTTTTTTTGATGAATTATTGTGGCAGTGAGAAAATTGTGTAATTAATTGGGGGTTATAATAATTATTGGAGAGTTGGAGATTTAGCAACTTTACGTAATTTAATGTCTCTTAGTTCTTTGAGGACAGAATTTACAGGGGTGTTTGAAATTGTGCGAATTTTCCCCGATCAAAACGTGTTATTGAAATATTTAAGCAATCCAAAGGTGGTTATAAAGAGCAATTTAAACAAACTACTTTCCCACTGCCACAATTATCCCATCAACTTGACAGAGAATGAAGTTAATTGGAAGTTAACTTGCGTTTAACTTTTCGTTCTCGTCCCGGCCTACAGATGGCTGCACCAGTCTACAAATGAAAATTAACTGAAAATTAATTTAATCCTGCTTAAAGATGGCTAAAAGTATTTAAAAATGCATTGTCATCGTGTTCTGAGCTATTCTAAAGGTTTCAAATGTAATGGTAGTCGGGAAGTTAGTTAAAAATCGATTGCAAGATTTGTAAGGGACAAACACACACACAAACAAGAAAGCGAGTTAATAAAGACATGGTGAAAAGTTACAGGACATTTGCTTACAGTGTACAGTGAAAAGATTAGAATGCATTTCCGACGAAATCAGAAAATGAAAGAGCAGTTGTAAGGTATACACAAGATTCGATTCACAAGAATCGAACTTTTGAGTGAATGAATTAAAGAAGCTGCTTTGGATATGCTAATTTTGGCATACGCGCTTAGTATAAATACCACGCAGCGTCATTAATGAAGAAGGGGAGGTTGTTAAGGTTGAAAAGGTGTTATCCTGCGCTAGTGCTTAGCAGGCCAGAAGTTTACATAGCAGTACTGCTGGTTTGACTTACTGTTCGTGAGTATAAAAATATATTGTTCTTGAAAGCTGTGTTTATACATTCCGTACAAGTAGTACGCATGCTTATTGCTGTAAAAGCCAATTATATGTGCAACGAATTCAATAAACATTGTTTCATGTATAAACTGTGTTTGTATATAATTCAAATAGAGTGCCACTTCAAATTATATACACCCAAGTCTGGGTAGAAGTGAGCATAGATTCTCTATACAGTTCGGAACGATGTCGATTCCGAACGCACTACATTACAAATTTTTTTGACAATTAAAGTTGTAACCATATATACAACACAACTATTCATTTAGATAGCCGGTCTGCTATTGTCTTGCGTTTGGCGTAGCATGTCCCTTCTTGACCTTGGGCTACTAAACCTCAATTACCCAACCAACCGCATCCTTTTCGCATATCTAAGGGCTACTGTTTCTAATAGTGCTTTTGTTAGGCTTCTCTAATAAAAAACGTGTTATTATATGAGAAGAATAAATTTGACCTGCGGTCTGAAATTTGACTTGCGTTACAGTTACAGTGAAGATAACGAGTCAGTTTTAATTTCACATTTATCTTATTTTCATATTTTTTAGTTTCCAAAATTTTTTACACATAAATAATTTATGTATTAATTTTAAATGGTGCATAATGTAAAGATGGAAGTTATATTTGTGAAATAATTGGTATCACTCTATTCTAAAAAAAAGTAACTCCCGCTGTCGCTGTCAAAAGCTTGTCACGCTATCTCCTCCGAAACCGCTGGGGGTATGGGGTCGAGACCGATACAATGGATGCAGAAAAATGGGGGGACCAAAGTTAGACATGCCTCATCTTCGTCGGACTTTAAGTGTTTGTTATTTTATGTTTTTGGGGAAAATATTGACTTTTTCATCTTCAGATTACGATAACTCGCCAAAATTTGATCGTAGAATTTTGATCTGTTTATATTCTAAGACTACAGACATTTCTCTTTCAAACTACACCTCGTTTGTTTAAAAATATTTTAAAACAGACTACTATTTTCATCAAAAAATGAAACACAGTTTTTCAAGAAATATTGACTTTTTCATCTTCAGATTACGATAACTTGCCAAAAAGGGATCGTAGAATTTTGATCTTTTTACAGTCTAAGACGACAGACATTTTTTTTTTCAAACTAGATCTCATTTGTTTAAAAATATTTTAAAAGAGACTAATATTTTCATCAAAAAAATAAACACAGTTTTTCAAGAAATTTTGACTTTTTCATCTTTAGATTACGATAATTCGCCAAAATGTGATCGTAGAATTTTGATATTTTTACAGTCTAAGACGACAGACATTTCTCTTTCAAACTAGGCCTCATTTGTTTAAAAATAATTTAAAACAGACTAATATTTTCTTCAAAAAATGAAACACGGTTTTTCAAGAAATATCGTCCCCTACGTCGATGTAATATCGATGCTCCTCGAGTTTTTATCTTACAAAGAAAATATTTACATCATCTGGAAGCTGAAAGCTTTCCCATTCGTATAAACCTCATTTCAAGTCTCTATCTTAAATTTTCGATTTTTAATTGAATTTTAAAGCTGATAATTCAACAGTGATGAAACGCCCTTCGCATTAAGGGTGACAACAGTAAATGGATGGAAGCTGTTACATTGCCCGAGAATCACCCCTATGTATCTCTCTATCAGCCATAGCATAGGAGCGAGCCTAGGGGCGAAACCCCTAGTAATTATAATTAAGATAATCTTAAAAAATATATAATTTACTGTCAACCTCATGTTTTTAATTTCTAATTTTAAATTGTCCTTTTCCAGGTCTTTTTTGTCAATCTGGCATTTGGAACTCTCAGCCTGTGGGTTCGAGTCTTATTGCTGTCCCTAGTTGTATATATAAAATATTTTCTGAAATGTTTCGCTCAAGACTCTTTCTGATTTTTGCTTTCTTACACAGATGGTAAAAAAAAAAAATTCAGTTAGTCTCTTTTCATGAAACTACCGCGGGTTATTGACGTAGGATTACTTATCGTTGCTTACCTCTTTTCTTTAAGCTTTTTGATACTTTTCCGGTTAACTGTTTACTGCTACTGGGTTTGGCACGCTGCCAGAATTATAACTCGCGAATCAGAACAGGCACTTTTTTTTTCTTCCCAGAGGACCGTTATTGAGGAACGTAATCCTACGTTAAAAACACTGATTATAAAATTACTTGCTCAAATTATGAACATTATTTATATTTTAATAAAAACTAAATATCTTAAATTATATGAGTGACGAAAAAACTAGTAGAAAGGGAGTCAAAAAGACTTTTTAAAAAATTACTGTAAAAGCTCAATTTTGTAAACTTTCAGACTCATAATCCTCAGACCCCTTAAAAGATATTGCGCATGCTTTCCTCAGATAAATACATCGTTTGCCCGCGATGTAGTTCATTCAAGTGAAACAAAATAAGGATTATTCATGTGTGTTTAACCTCATACGGAGAAAACTGTTCGAAGAGAGTAAATATGGGCGAAGTACAGCAAAAATCCCTGATATATTGGCTACCCCAAATTATGTCGTTAATGCTTGGTGTAAGATACAGATTTAAGGTAGCTCATGTAAAATTCAGAAATAAGTATGGATTTGATTGTCTTAAATATTATTCATCGGGTTTCATGTGTTCTTCAAAAATTCTTCGATTTTCTTGTTCAAAAAGCAATGAAATGAACAAAATATTACTATTTTTTTAATTAAAAAGTTTACAAACAGAGGTATTTCTCGTCGCTGATAATACACAAGAGGTATACATATGTATATCTTTCAATATCAATTTGAAAAACTCAGAAAATTCAGTTCTGTTGGCTTTTAATTTTACACAAAGGTACCCACATTTTTGTCATTGTATACAGGGTGATTTTTATTAAACTGACACTACTCAGAGCCACCTGTTGCGCGATCTATCAGCGGGAATTCCACCAAAATTGACTGAGGGACTAACGACGACATGGTAAAGAGTTTCCACAAAGAAAAAAATAGTTCCACAAGTCACCGATAGGTGAAGATATGGCGCTGTTACTTGTCGGCGCACCCGAGAATTTGCATGAAATGCAAGTAAAACATCAAAATGCAAATTATGACTACGTGTTTGACAGCAGCCCCAGTGTTTTGGGATATAAAGATGAAGCTGTTGCGCTTTCGCTTTACAGAAGAAAGGGTCATCAGTCGCTTTTTACTATTTGCACTGCCACCTCGCTACTCGGACCTAACCCCATGTGACTTTTTTCTGCGGGGTTATTTAAAGTCCAAGGTGTATCTTGGTGGAGTCTCTAACTTTGCAATCCTAAAGGGCAACATATCCCGGACTGTGATGAACATTCCTGGTGAAAAGTTACGCTCGGCCGATGAGAACGTAGTGTTCAGGATGCAATGTGTCGTCCACCAGGATGGTGATCACATCGAAGGAGGGAGAAGTGAATTTGCTGCATAAAGCGGTGTTGCAGTGAAATTTTTTTGTTATTCATTTGTCTGCTTATCACAACTTTTTCGGTATTCACCCCTTATTTTTATGGCTCGAAATACTTGCGTTGCTGTCGACTAAGTAATCATGAATTTGCATTTTGATGTTTTGCTCAGGCCCAGATTTCCGCATGGGCAAGTGGAGCACTTGCCCAGGGCCCCAAAATTATGGGGCCCTCTTTTTTAGAATTAAGTTGTAAATATTTTTAAAAATTTCCTATATGTACGCAAATTAAAAACGGTTTCCATTATTTTTTAATTTTTTTTTGATAATATATTGACCATAATTTCTCTCTCTCTCTCTCTATTTTTATTGAGGGGGGGGGTAAGTATAGTTTTATCAAAAATTTATATCCACAATAATATGGTTGAAAGTATAATGATGGAAACAGTCAAAGATTTTGACCTATCTAGTTATAAAAATTTAAAGCAAGTGAAAGCATACTTACATCCGTAAGCGTTTCTGGTTTTATTTATTTAATTTATTTTATTTATTTATTAATTTTATTTATTTATTTTTTTTGGTGGGGGGGGGGGGTTGTAATAACTCCTGACTGTGATCTATTTTGGATTCGAAAGAAAATTTCATGAGTTCATTTATTAACGTTAAAAAGTAAATAACTTAATTCTCACTTATTATTATTATTATTATTTTCAAATTTTTCACTTGATGGTGGAAAATGTTTTGAATTTCTGGTGCCAATTTATGGCGGGCCTGGGTAAGTGTCCTACATGTTCATGTGGAAATCTGGTCCTGGGGGGAACACTTTCCCCCCTTTGGATCTGACGTTGGGGGCCCCCAAAGTCTGCTTTGCCCAGGGCCCCATTGGGTCAAAGTCGGGCCCTGGTTTTGCTTGCGTTTTGTGTAAATTCTTGGGTGCGCCGACAACAACAGTGCCATATCATCCCCTATTGGTGACTTTTGGGACTTTTTCTTCCATGGGAACTCTTTCCCATGTCGTCCTTAGTCCCTCAATCAATTTCGGTGGAATTCCGGTTGATAGATCGCGCTACAGATGGCTCTGAGTGGTGTCAGTTTAATAAAAATCCCCCTGTATTATTTACTGTTATCAAGAAGAGTTTCTGATTATGGTGGGTCACGATATTGAACACGCTTTTGAATTTATTTTACCACTTACGGTATAGGGTCGGTATATAGGCCGGAGAATAAAGATATAACAAAAATGATCGTACAAAAAAACGTCGAATTATACTAACCCTGATACCAACAATAACCCAAGGCAGTTCGTCATCTAGCTAGAAGGAAAAAGGGCGAGAAAACCTGGGACTTCATTCCCACAATAAGTGACACTACAAGTGAATGAGATGGTTAAAAAAGGAGAGTTTATTATGCATTAGTTAGGGCTATGGAATGGACACGTGGTCGATTGAAAGAAGTTAAAAAAGCCAAAGGAACAACGTTAAACATGGGGAATTAAATTAAGAAGTTAAACCAGGAGACATATTAATTTAGTTAGAGGAGAGAGAGACGGAATACGAATGGACTAGAAGAAATCTTGTCGACTTGTAGCTTGACATGCAGCGCCTAAACCAGGAGCTAACGACGGTTCACCACCATACGGGACGTCGCGGGTAGAAGTGCCGCATTTCGCTTCAGAACTCAGGCCGGAACATGTCAGGCCGGGCTGCGCAGAGCCTCGTAAACACGTTCGCCGCGCAGGCTCTCTCCTTGACGCTCTCCTCACTCCAGTTACGGTCATCGCGACAACGAAATCACCGCTATTACTACGCACGTGTGACCAGGGAGCGTTCAGAGTAGAATAAGGTGCTTGCTGAAGTTGGCTTAGTGCGTTCTTCCAAATCTCACACCGGTTGCGAGCATAATTCGCACATCCCATATCACACCACTTAAATGTGATAATTAATAGTCGGCATCTCCGAAGTATCCGGCAGTCGCTAATTAATGTTTAATCCTAATTCTGTGCTCCTTTATTAGCGCTGGAGACAAAAAAGTTCCAAAGGCTCAATTTCTCTAAATTTTCATGAGGGTCTAACAAATGACAGTCAATGCAGCTCTTTCAAACTGACTGTAGAGAAATGTGTTTTTAGAAATTAGAGAAATACTGCTTTTAGAATTTCCATTTCTAGCGTGAACATTAAATATGTGATACCGAAAAGTCCGTCATAAAGGTTAAAACTTGGTACCGATGTCTCCTCGCTGGACTGAACATGCCTATGAGAGTCTCTTTGCATAAATGACTCTTCGTTCCAGAGTATGTTCCGTGAAATTCAATCATTA
>OU015493.1:210201061-210316061 GCA_907164885.2 Dolomedes plantarius
AAGTAAGGCATATTTTCATACTTTTTGACTCTTTATTAACTATTTCAATTTACTGCCAATTTTTCCAAATTTTATGTATATGATAAATTGATATATTTATTTTAATAAATAAATTTTCAACTCTCAAAATAATTTTAAATAATTTTTTATGAAATGATTTAGATATACCTTGTTTTTTGAGTATTTTTATTGTAGACTGGCTTGCGCGCAGAACTATGAAATTAATTTTGCACTTAACCCTTTCAGGGGCAAGAACCCTGACCATTTGCATGGTGCAAATCTTTTTCTCGATTTTTTAACCTAAAAAATGTTGAAAACTTTTCCCATTAAAGGTTGCAATATGATTTTACTCCTTTAAACTGTTAACAGATGGCAGCACAAACCATTTTTCTCCTCATTTAACTGAAATGCATTGAATGAAGGTGAAAGAAGGACGAGATTTAAGCGTTTGCACTGTGCAAACACCGCCCCTCAAAGGGTTAAATGTATAATTCCTGTTTTATATTTAAAATAAATAGTTCAAAATACAATTGAACATAAAACATTCAACATTAAAATATTTTTCAATTTTTTAAAACTGCTCAAAGTATGCTTAAAATTTCCTTAAATGTTTGCATTAATTTACCCTTTAAAAAAATAACAAAATGTGCAGTGATTGCAATAATTCTAGTTCAGACGCAATACAATAACATGATTATATAGTGATAAAAATTTCATGGAATTATGTTTTATAATTTTTGAGATATCAGTTGCGGAATGATGCAAAATTACATTTTGAGAAAAATGAGTTTAAAATTTTTCTTACCATAAATTTGATCAGTAATTAAATATTTAGAATATCAATATCTCCGGAACTAAGCGGAATATTTTCATGCGGTTTGCTTTAATTTGTTCAGAAATGATCAGGCTTTAACATATATTTTTTTCAAAAAATTGAATGATATAAAGATTTAAGGGTAGTGAGTCCCCTTAAGGGGGTCCAGGACACAAAATTGTTCGAATTTTCGAAAAAAGTTTTATTGCATTAAACATTTCTGTGTTCTTTTACGCTGAAAATCACGTTTAAATCATGTTTCTGTCTTAATTAGAACAGAAATTATTATTTTTTTCAACATTCTAATAGTACCCAATCGTTGTTTAAACCTGTAAGTGCGTTTTTCTGCATGATGGTTTTTTTCCCCATTTCTCGTCTTTATATTGTTATAAGTCAAGAACCGTTAAAGTTAAATGGTTGAAACTTGGAGCATGTCTTTTTCAATTATTTTACTTTAATTTTGATTCAGCAAATTTGAATAAAATATTTACTTTTGAAAATATGATTTTTTTAAAATAAGTTATATATTTTTTTTTTGTAAATTTTAATCTAATTATTTTTAATTTCTTTAGAAATTAATATTTCAAAAAATGCTGAATTAAAATTAAAACTTATATATTTCTCTTTAATTAAATGAAAAAGGATTGAAATTCGACAAATAATACTTCCGAGTTATAACAATTTTAAATTATCCCACTTTCTTAAAACATTTTAAATTTTAAAATTTTTTAAAAACATTTTGAGAAGTTTTATGAAGGGATTTTGTTTACAAATTATATGGTTGACCATCACAAAAAAATTCAAAATATTAACTCAATAAATAAAAATTTTTTTAAATGTGTCCCGGACCCCTTAAAATGTAAAGAATTTTACTTTATGGCGTCACTAAATAACCCCATTTCTTTTAAGTTATTGTACGGAAAAGTGTTCGAAAACCCGAAACGAACGAATTCTCTGGGAAGATTTTACATTTATATTTTCTGTTTGTCCCTGGATTAGAAATTCTATTGCATCATTTTAAATACTATAAAATAACATAATATTTTTACTGTGTCCATAAGTTAAAAACAAAAAGAAAGTTTATTAGAGCTGCTTGTACTAAATTAAAAACGAAAATAGATTTATTTCTGCAAAACTGTTGTACGGAAAACGAAAGTGATCTAGTGAAACTTTCAGAATATTTATTAAATTTAGTAGAAAAAGAAAACTGAGCTTAAAACTTTAAATGAAAAAAATAGGAGATTTAATTACTGATGAAGCAGCATTCGAAACCGAAACTCAAGGCTCTATTGAGTATGATGAATCCATAAGTGATCTTAAATGTAAAATAAAAAGCAAATAATAAAAAAAAATTCAAGATTGAGCATACAGTATCTGTTTAAAGTGCTAATGTTTCTAATTTAAGTAAAAATAGGAATTCATCAACTTCTATCAATTTGCCTAAACTTAGTATTCCAACATTTCATGGCGATTCTAGCACATTCTTAGAATTTTTCAATAGCTTCACTAGTGCAATAGATGCCAATCAGTCATTAAGTAATGTTGACAAATTCATTTATTTAAAATCTTTTCTCTCGGGCGAAGCTTTAAAAAATGTAGCCGGTTCCTCCCTCACGGAAGAAAATTATAAATCTTGTCTTAATTTGTTGAAAGACAGATATGGAAAACAAGAACACTTGATAAGTTGTTTTGTAAATAAACTTTTAGAATTACAACCTGTAAAATCGTCTTCAAATATTAAAGGGCTTAGCAGTTTATACGATGAATGTGAGATTAGTATAAGAAACCTACACAGGGCCCGATTTAGAAAATTCTTGACTATAGGCACAACTCGGGATGGACGCCCCCTAACACTGATGTGGGTGTAAAATTTCCAAAATTGACGTACAAAAAAATAATCATGAATCATTGTGAAAGTACCATTTTACCAAGAATTGGCTATTTGAAGTGTAGAAGCGTAGAACATTATCAAACAACAAAAAGCAATGCAATATATTAACTTCATCATTAAAACACCAGTACAATACAACCAGAAAAACTTATTCACACTAAAACATACATAAGATGAATTATGCATATAACTATACATATGATTAACCAATCAATCAATCAGATTTGAAAGGATAGGTTAAAAAAATGTTATTAAAAAAGGTAAAATTAAAAAAAATAATTTGAATTGGGAATTTTTTCTTTTTTCCCTTTTAAAATTAAAATTTTTTTGGGGCCCCCCCTAACATTAAGGGGCCCCTAGACCCGGGCCTACCAGACTTAATGGAAATTCAGAGCCTGAACCTACAATCTATGGGAATAGCGTACGATAATTTCGGCCATTTACTGATTCCAATTTTGTTGAAACAATTACCTCATAATCTAGTGGTAGAATTCCATCGAAAAGGGATCCAACCAAGATTGGTGTTGCAAAAAGTAAAATTTCTTTCGTAAATTTTCTATGAAATAATTCAAAAATCGCAAACGACACTCGATCTTTTGATAGACGGGAGGGGGGGGGATATTCACCTCCGAGAGGGTCAAGACGGATGTAGTAGTGAATATTACGCTTAGGTCACAGGGTTCCAAAGATTTACTGTCCGACCACAGTACGAAGAACCACGCTTGGCATAGTGCCAAGACGATTCTCTTCACGCTGTAGGTAAGGCTGCTGAGGAAGGAGGGGGAAAAGTCTCGTATTCTCTCGACATTCTTTAGAATCAGTTACTAACTGCGCTATCTTGCTTTTTCCTCGTCTGTTATTTTGATTATTATATTAAAATTACTGGATCCTTTACCCAACACAACTGCTCGGAATAAGCCGTTCCGTAGTGTTTGTAAACGTATAATACACAATGTAATTAAGTTGTGTGATAAAGAAGCACTAGAAGGAAATGTTATTGTTCCACTTTCGCAATCCCTAAAGAGAGCTAGTGAAATGACCGGGATATCAATGTCCAGTGTAAAAAGAATACGCAGAGAAAGGGTGAAGAAACTCCAAAATTTGAATCTCCGAGGAAACGTCAGAAAAAAAGAACCATCGAAAACGTAGCTTTAGATAATTTTGATTTTGATGTAATCCGAAAATACCCACTCCTATAAAACTCCTATTTTTTAAATAGATTTGCTTCTTTGTTTTTATTATTTTGAAATTATTATTCACATATTCGATCAAAAATAAAATTTTAAAAAATAACTTTAAAATTGCGGACAAAAAGCAGTCTGAAATACATTCCGTATTTCATAAACAAACATATCCGAAAATATGACGTTTTCCCCTATTTTCTAAGTAGACTAGCTATTCTCGCGCATGCGTAACAGCTTCCAGAGACCTTGCTTCCGTGGTCGGACAGTGGCATGTTTAATCTGGATTTACAAAACTCACTATTTCTGCGCATGCTCAGTGATATGTTTTAATGATAAACACGTTTATTCCGAGGAGTCTCTCTAGATCTCTCTCTGCCATTTTTATTGTTATGATAATTATGTTTGTAAAATATAATATTAAACCTGATGGAAATTGTTTATTTTGTGCTGTTTAATTAGCGTAAATTTGCAATTAAAAATTTGCTTTCTGCGCATGCTCAATGACATTTTTAAACCTGGCTTTATATACTCCCTAAGCACGAGGCCGCTTAAATACATTAGTTTGTTTCTGCGGATTATTCTGATTTTCAACATTTGGCAATTATGCGTTGAGTATAATTTGTGTATTAGTGCATTTACTTTCCATCTAGCCGTCATGTTTTGACGGGTAACAACTAGCTGTTTTTATGTCAGAAAGGGTTCGAACACGATTGCGCTGTAGACGCTAATATAATGTCTGAAGGCTCCGAGACCTTATGATTCTTCAAAGTCTATGTAATTCATGTTATGTGTTTGTACAATAAATGTGAATGGGCAACTGTTCGATGAATCTAACTTCAAATTAACGAGCGAATGGAGCATCTTTTAGAAGCTGAAACATAAAAGAATGAGGTATGTGATTCTCCCTTGAATATCTATTTAATTTAAAAGCCTTTTTTCGATAATCCATAAATACGGATACTCAGACGCACGCTCTATTGTGGGTAGAATGATAGCTCCACTCATTCTTCACCGAGTTATGGAAACGAATTCCTTTTCAGTGTTCAGGGAATTCAAGTTCAGTTTCTTTCAGTGGGATGAAAAGTTTTCAGAATTAATTGAACTATTAATAAAAATCGTATACTAAACATGGATCGGTAATATTATTAGATTCTAATCTATATATGAGGCGGTGAAAGGCAAAGTGGTGTAAGTCAGTAAGTCAAGTGGTGTAAGTCAAAAGAGTTTAACTGCAAAAACAACAAAAAATTCCACCATAATTTAACAAATTATTATTCATTACAATTATTACAATATTGCAAATAATAACTATTTACAATTCCACTATAAATTGAACATGGAGATTACATATTTGCCCCCAAACGAAAAAAGTTAAAAATGTGACTTACACCACTTTGCCTTTCAACGCCTCATATATAAAACATTTCCGTAACTGACTGACTCACTGACTGACATACAACGCATAGACCAAACCGCTGGCGCTGGACCGAAAGGGCTGAAATTTTGCATGGCGATACTTCTTATAGTGTAGGGGTGCACTAAGAAAGATTTTTCAAAAACTCTTCTTAGATTTTTTAAAACTAAATCTTTATGCTGTTTTTGTAAATTGTTTTTAAGTTTGCATTTAAAATAATCATTTGAGTGTTATAAAATTTATATCACGAGAAAGATAAAAAAATTCCTTTAAAATGAAATCTTCTTCGAATCGTTACCTCCATTTTCTGAATTTTGGTGAAATTTTAAAGATTAATTTTTAAATTTAATTTATTAAATTCTGATCACGTGGTTTATTTTTCTGGTACTTTAAATTAATTCATCGTCACGTTCATAGCAACGAAATAGACAAAGACATTTTTTCCCTTGCTAATGCGGCAGACGATTGGACATTATCCAAAAAAAAAATTAAAATACAGTAAAAGATATGTTCCTCAAACTGCACTAAATTAACTGTACTATATTCTTTAGTATGATCTGTTAGATTTAATTTGAATACTTTCTTCTACATTATTTGTCTGTAAAAATATCTGTTACGACATTTTATAAATATATTTTTTCGTTTTTTTTTTTTACATCAATTGCATACATTGATCGTTGTATTTATTAGAAACATATTTTTGGCATTAATTGCATACATTGACCATTGTATTTAATTTGAATGTACTCCGTAGCGAAGTACGGGTTTTCAGCTAGTATATATATATATATATATTGGCATTAATTGTATACATTTACCGTTGTATTTAATTTGAATGTACTCCGCAGCGAAGTACGGGTTTTCAGCTAGTAGATATATAATATATATATATATATATATACAGTGGAATCTCGATCTATCGTTTTCCAAAGGATCGATTGAAATGAATGATAAATGCGGGAGAACAATAGATGCGGAAACATAACAAAGCAATATGATCGTTGGGACTGGATAAAATGAACGACACATAAGGAAAAACGATGGATCCGTAAACGATCGATCGAGATTCCACTGTATATATATATATATATATATATATATATATATATATATATATATATATATATTTATTTATTTGTGTATATATATACACACACATATATTTATGTATACTTTTATAACAACTGTAACACTAATAAAATATGTTCTTCGCATTACAATCCTCGCATTTACAATCCCTCTGCGTGTTCCCTGAATATCCCTCACGCCTCCCAGGGTGGGAACCACTGCATAAAATGATAAGCATGAAGTCTGCTGGGAAGTATCCATGCAGCATTCGCTCGACTCAACGTTAACCCTTGAGTGATCGACATTCCTTAAACGAATAAGCTAACGAAGTCAAAAATGTCTTTGTCTGTCACGCAGTACAATTTAGAAAATAATCTTTCCATCCAAGTCGAGAATTATTGGAAATGCTGTTTTTCTCTCAAGGGTTAACATCTGAGCCGAGGATATACGATAGAACTACCACACAGAAGCTCTGATCTCTATACATAAAAGCCGAATTCCACTCACTCACTCACTGATGACTGTATTTCTCGAACTATATGACACTAGTATATACCCCCCGTCAAAAATGACGGAATGTTGATCAGCGTTTCAAGAGGTGATTCATCATTTTCATCGGGCATTGCTGAAAACTGTACTTAAACAGCAGTAAACAACAAAACTAAATCAAAACTTAACCAAAACTGTTTCAAAAGTGAATGACTCACCACACGGCAGGCTTTGCTGAAAAACGATACTTAAACAGCAAGCAGTAAACAACAATAAAATAAATCAACAATAAAACGTGAAACGCAATTTAATTAACATTAAAATTAAACATTAAAAATGTAGTTATTTAAAGGGAATATGAAAAACCATGGAGTAGAATGAATATGAAATTCAAGTGAATGACACGATTGAATAAATGATTCTTTTTTAATGGATATTTTAATTTGAAGATATTTCAAAAACTAAACGGTTTTGAGCTGGGTGTTCACTTGAAATTTTCATATTTTTTAAAGGGCTTTCAAAAAATGTAAATTTTGTGGTATTATTTTTCAAGAAAAATTTCAGAAAATGGCGTCGCAATGTTAAGATTGGTCCGTCCCGGAATGGTTACCTACACTTTTCTACTCTATGCTTTTATAAAAGTAAAGATAGGAGGGTGAAACATTATTGGATGGCTCCTCTTAGTCTCTATGTGCTCACTAAGAAATCTCTTTTAAAAAATTCAAACTTTAAGGCGACAATGGACCTACAGTTTGACAAAAATATGTCCCCAAAATCCTTTTTTTTCTTTCAGAAAATGATTCTGCAAATCATCAACTTTAAATTAGAAAATAAAGTACGTTGATCCGATCATTATTAATGGAGTTATAAGTATTTCTTTCAAACGTAAACAATGGAAATGTTAGTCAAATTAAAACTTTAAATACTATTTTCTCAAAACAAGTTTTCACGTCGTTTCGGTAAGTTCAAAATGTTCTATGCGTTTTTCTATCATTTTTCTTGAATTTCATAAAATTTCATAAAATGATTATTCATATATGTTAGAATAAAACTTTCTAAAAAATCCATTATACTATTTTAAAACAACTTAAAATTTTTACAATAAAAAATATTTTTGATAAAATTTTGTATAAAAAGACCTATTTTTATCGATTTCTTTTCCAGTTTTTATAAATATGACTTTAAATCAAATATTGCTAGTAACTTTTATTATAATTATACAAAGCTAGCTTAAGAGATAAAATTAGATATCTGAGACAAAAACTGATGCGCTTCGAGCATTTTTAAATAGAGTAATTAACATACTGATTTTAATTAATATCTTAATTAATTACATTCTGAATTTTTTTTTTATTTAGAATTTTCATCTCTAAACAAAACTGTATAAGTATACAAAATTTCATAGCAATTGGTTAATAAATAAAAAAATAGTTTTTCATGGTCCATTATCGCCTTAAGGCGTTTAAAAGGAGCCGCCTCAAACAAATCCTCTTTTTCACAGAATACCGACCGTATTATTTTTAAAGGGACAAGGGACCTCCAACCTCGTTTTTATAAAATTTTCAGTATTTAACTCTATATACAGAAGGAGAATATTTAATATTATTTTTTACTTCATTGAATAGACTTAGAATTCACAAATAAATATTTGGGCACAGAATAAGGCATGTTTATCAAAAAATTCTTCAAAAATTCTAGAATTTTCCAAAATGCTCCATGCGTGCCCGATTTCTTCCGATTTCTTCAAAAATTCTCGGGATTTTTAATGGAAGTGTTTGTCACAAAACTGTGCATCATTCTGTGAGACCACAAATATTTTTGAAATTTTTAGACTACAAAATAAAGTAAAAACATAAAAAAATAACAGGCAGATTGATGAAAAAAATTATTTGTGGGTTTAAATTCATACCAAAAAAAAATTTCAGTGCACAGTTATAATTACATTTATATGGTAAACTAATATTAAAAAAATTAAGGTATTTAAAGGATGTGGAATGCACACGGAACATTTTGAAATATGCTTCCATTTTTGACAATTTTTTTGAAAATCAGACATTATTCTGCCAAAAAATCTTTATTATGAATTCCAAGGGTCTTCAATGTAGAAAAAAAGAATATTAATTATTCTCATTCTGTATATAGAGTTGAAAAACGAAAATTAAAAATTTTGAGGTTGAATGATCAATTAAACAATCGGCTCAAAACAGACAGATCTAGAAAATTTTGAATATTCAATTTTTTTTCAAATGCGTTCCAATGTATGACGTTTTTCTGTTTTACATCTATGTATATAAAAGCCAAATACAACCCACTTACCGACTGATCACAGTTGTAACAACCTGGTAGCGACTGAGGTTGTATGATATGGTGGCAAATCCTAATGATACCCTAATGATTAATAATAATCCTAATGATTAAGCCTAATGATATGGTGGCAAAAAGTAAGCAATGTCCAAGTGCTTTCTGAAGATTGAAAATAGCAGGCCAAAATTTAACTGAAACTTAAAAAATTTCTTATTAAAATAAAAGATAACATGTTGCACTTCGAATTGAACAGTGTACAACTGAACGAGACGTCAGGCATAAAAGATTTTGACAGAGGCTTCTCCATTCGACTATTTCAGTCTCTCAGGAGGCAAAAGTTGGTGTGGCCGATTTAGTTCAGATCTTTATGGGATTTCCCCAAAACAGAGTCTCGAATATATATCCTTATAAAATTCCTTAGTTGCGACGAGGGGAGGTCTTCTCAGAAAAGCAACTGTTTTCGAGATAGTAGCATAGGATTAGCTGTCGTTAACACCCAAGTCGTGGGAGCGATCCTACGTGTCGTTATGTGAAAACTTACTTCTTCTGTAGTGTCAAAATCTCTGAATAATGGCCACCAAAGGATAGATTTATCAGAACACAAGAGTGGTAGATGATTTTTAGCACACAGATTTCCCGAAACTTTCGGGAAAGACGACACGCGCGGAATTAAAGGAACTCACTACCCTTAAATCTTTAAAACATTCGATTTTTTAAAAATAAAGCAAACCGCATGAAAATATTCCTCTTAGTCACGGAGATATTGATATTCTAAATATTTAATTACTGATCAAGTTTATGGTAAGAAAAATGTTAAACTCATTTTTCTCAAATTGTAATTTTGCATCATTCCGCAACTGATATCTCAAAAACTATGAAACATAATTCCATGACATTTTTATCACTGCATAATCGTGTTATTTTATTGCGTCTGAACTAGAATTATTGCAATCACTGCACAACAATGGATTAATGCAAAAATTTAAGGAAATTTTAAGTATTTTTGAGCAGATTTAAAAAATTGAAAAAATATTTTAATGTTGAATGTTTTATGTTCAATTGTATTTTGAATTATTTATTTTAAATATAAAACAGGAATTTTACATTGAAGTGTAAAATTAATTTCACAGTTCTGCGCGCAAGCCAGTATACAACAAAAATACTTAAAAAACAAGGTATATCTAAAGCATTTAAAAAAAACTTATTTAAAATTATTTTGAGTGTTGAAAACTTGTTTATTAAAATAAATATATCAATTTGTCATATACATGTAGTACGGCGTCTAGGGGTAAGTAACTTTACGGAAAGAATTATACGAAGAAAATAAAAGATTAATGTCTAAACTAACAATTTATTTACTATTAAACACATAAAGAAAAGACATCACGCTATTTACAATTTGCAAATTTACGAGGAAGGTAAATTAAGGTTTCAGTACAGAGCATGGTTCACCTGTGAGATGGGGACACCGAAATATCCCAATTCTTTTAACGAATTCGATAAAAACGCGAAGTGGGGAAGTAGGCACGACTTTACTCGTCCATGTCACGCGGGGGGTCTGAGTGTGAGCTCCAAATGCTCTCTCCGAAAAGGTGACGTCTCGCGTGCGCAAAGCTTTCCTATTGGACGCTTAAGCCCAACGGAATAAAATTCGTTCAGGTCGAAGCCTCCATCTCTCACAAATCAATTTTCTACATACATAAAATTTGGAAAAATTTGGAGTAAATTGAAATAGTTACAAAGAGTCAAAAAGTATGAAAATATCCCTTATTTCCTCGACTTAAGGGTCGTGAGTCCCCTTAAGGCCCAAGATCGAAGAATGTTAGCATTCCATGGGGAACACTCTGATCGTTCCTTCCCGCCAGATTTTTGTGTCAAATTCCTCTGTTGCTCGGTGTTGTTCCACGAGGTTTTATGTGCCGCTACACTGTATTTCTCGAACTATAAGGCCTGGGATGCTGAAATGTTCAATCGCGGTTTTCCTTATGACCTTTGAGCTCACTAAGATTTTCTAAGAAAAAAACCAACCTTTAAATTGGTTAAAATAAGGGCTTAAATTCCCAAAATTTTAAAAAAAACCCTTAAGCCCATATTGAATGACAGATCAGCGTCGTTCAAGGACATGGTGAACTCTTCTGAGTCATGACAACACTTTACTGTCAAAGTTAATTTAAATTATATTAGCCAAATGACAAAATGGATGGTACTAATGTATTCCGTAGTAAAGTACGGGTATTCAGCTAGTATGTAAGCAAAAAAATTACTTGAAATATTCCAAGCATGCTTTTTCTTTCAATTCATCGCATCAAACTTTGAACATCACGAGCCAAGCATCATAGCTATTGGTGTGTATGGATTCCTTTCTTGGAAAAACTTTCTTAGAATTACTGCGGAATCGATCGCAAAATATCTATTGTATTTACTACTCCATAAATGCGGGTAAACATGCTGTGTCCTGGATCCTTAAGCCTGTTCCTGTCAGCTAGAGATAAGAGTTATTTAATGAATTGAGTTCAATTTGTAAGCTGTAACTGCGGTTGAAATTAACCATACAGACTATCCAAACTCCCAGACCTAAAAGAAAGTAAAAAAGATGTATTCGCAACATTTTTTTTATATCTCTGTAAGGGAATAATTTTTTAGGGGTTGTCTTTTCTTTTGTTTTTATAAAGAATCCATATGAATATTCCATCTTAATACCTTTTTAGAAATTAATCATCGGTTATCTTTTGCAAACATCTTACTGCATACAGCCCTTCATGGAAATTTGAATGTTCGTTGGACTCCAAAGACTGCAAAGAGGCTGCAGTTTAAATATGGGTCGAAAGAGGAAATGAATAAAATAAGGAATAGTAGTGAAATACGATAAGATGTAGACATAGTTTAAGGTATAAAAAACAGTCTTTACATTACAAAATTCTAGGGCAGGTGGTGTTCAGCGTTTCAGACTACCTGATCAGCCAACAGAGAAGTTCAGAGTTTGATAAAGGTTTTCAAAACTTGATTATCAAATATCCTGCTTTAAATTTTAATGAAATGTGGTATAATCGCCTTTTATTTTATACGCGGACACACCCATTAACATGGAAACACGGGCAAAGATATACATGCATGCATACACAAAAACAAACACACACACACACACACACACACACATATATATATATATATATATATATATATATATTTTTTTTTTTTTTCCCTATTATATATGTATATACGTGTGCGTGTGATACAACTTCACTTTCGTCTTTTTGCATTTAATTTTTTTATAATTCCACCCGGGTCTACAATTTGATTAAAATGCTTTTATAGTTTCATATTTTTGCGTTACGAAGATATTTTACTTATAATATGCGCTAATCAAAAGCGCTTCACAAGCATCCATTGTTGTTTCTTTAAAAATAAATGACGCGTTTTGCGTCACCCTCGTGAATGCACGTTGTTGCTTATGGGTCTTCCAACCTCAGATCCCGGGATATCAAAATGTAATAGCGCCGTTTCGCACTTTCGAAGGACAGTCGGGGCCTTTGTTCTTGATTTTGATGAATTCATCATCGACTGAGACGTTTGAGGAATTAAAAGTATTATTTATGTAAAAAGGCAGGCGTCTTTGAGGTCTCGTTTGACGCAGAGAAGTTAGTGAACAAAACCGCAGAAATTCCCCAGGAGTAGATTTCTTTTGCCTTTAAACCCTAATATAATAGAAAATTTCATTTACATATGTCGACATTTTCCACAGGCAGACCCATTGCATTACTTTAGATATCTATTTCTCTTTCTCAAGTATGAACAAATAATGGACCATACCCATTATAATTAAAATAATTTTTTCTCAATGCGGCCAGCACTTTGGTCTTTACACATAAGTCCATGCAACACCGCGTCATTGTCAGTTGCTTACAATGGAAGCACCGTATAGTTGACTGTCAGATTCTCGTCTCCCATTCTTAAGTGGAATTGATGAAGGTGAGTAACAGCGTCTTCAATAAGCCCAAAATAAACGCAAACAGGTGTCTAGCGATATACACCTTTGGAGATGTGCGACAATAGGTAAAGGTACGCAAGTCATTTAGAATGATTTGTGAAACCCATTAGTGGCGCTCTTTTCTAAGGGAAGAGCCGCCAGGAAAGAAATTCACCATAGGTGGTCTGCAGAGGGAGGAACCGGAAAAGGTCCGGTATTCGAGATTGTTCGAGAAAGGACTGAGAAGAATGCATAAATAACGACGCGGTTGCGAATGAAGAGGAGAATATACTTGGACTGTTGAAAGGTCGCCACGCGTACGGAGAGAGAGAGAGAGATAGGGTCTCGTACGGACTTTGAATAATGAGCCCTGCTCTCATGAGTGTATTAACGTTCGTCGGAACGAACCTTTGTAAATGATTTATTTAGCCAAGATTTTAATGTGTCAATAAACCAGATGTAAATAAGAGTTGGTTCTACAGTTATGATTACTTCTACAAGATAATGATTTGTCGGATCACGACGATAATGGTTCACATTGACCCTACATCTCTCCATAGTTCATTCCTACAGATTTTACTTGCCCAAACCTGGCATGAGGCATTATTCAATGGCGCTACTCCAATACCGAATCCCGGTGGGATACCGGATCCTGCCTTCCCATTAACTGGCAACACATTCCGTTTCAGAGCAGGTTAAGAGTTAAAATACATTCCATTATCTTGCAGTTGGATAGTTTCACAATTACATTTCAAACTTCTATTATTTCTGGGCCTGTGAACCCCAGAGGCATCTAGGCTGTCACAGGGAGGGTCAATATTGTTTGGATGGAAGATTTCAATTCTAAGGGTCTGTTCACATAGGAGTCCGTTGCGTTGCATTAAGGAAAAGAGGACGTTGAGACGAAAATACACCAATCATAGGCGTTAAAAATTTCACTACTAATCATTTGGAGGCATATGATTGGTTTATTTTCGTCTCAACGTCATCTTTTCCTTAACGCAACGCAACGGACTCCAATGTGAACAGGTGCTAATTCGTGGGATTCATGCACGAAGACGTCTCAGTTGACGTGTGCATTTAAATCAGCAAGATGAATGAAAGAGAGGTTATGTGGAGAATATATCCTAATTGTCAGGGGAAGAAATCATCACTAGAATTCCCACGCTTGTATCAATAACGAATGATCCAGGGGATTTTGCGATCTTAAATCCCTTAATCCAGTACTAGATTTAGTATCCATGCCTACTGCGCGTTAACGCCCGATAGAAATTCTGCGATTTTTCAGCTGTTCCTGAAAAATGTTAGTACCGCATTTTTTACATGTTTTTAATTAACTCTCTTTCTTGTTTGTTTGTCCAGTAAAAATCTTGCAATCGATTTTTAACAAACTTCCCGACTAGCTAGACATTTGAAACTTTAGAATAGCTCAGAACACGATGACAATGCATTCTTTTGATACTTTTAGCCATCTTTAAGCAGATAGATTTGAATTCATTTTCAGTTAATTTTGTTTTGTAGACAGGTGCAGCCATCTATCGGCTGGGACGGGAACGAAAAATTAAACGCAAGTCAACTTCCAATTAACTTTATTTTCTTTCAAGTTGATGGGATAATCCATCAAAAAATTTTAAAAAAGTATTTATTAATGCATAGAATTGTCAAGTTTATATGATTCAACAGAAAATTTAAAAACACGGTATATAAAAAGTTCCTCTTATCTTGTAATTATTCTCGGTAAATTGGAGTTCCATAAAATATTTACAAACATTTTAACAAAGCATATCTTGAATGATTTTCGATGAGCTGGTTTTATCGTCCATTATGAGGAGGGAGACAGGTATAATGGATGATAGTACCTAAAGAGTAAGGAAAGTTATGCATTTATTATACATGTCCGTGCTGTCTGCATTCATTCAATAGACATTAAATTGTAGAAAGTGATCCGGCACAAAAGTCCAGAGAGGAAAAATGCATGTATTAAAAAAATAAATAAATAATTCTATTGCATCTGGTTGCAATGAATACTTCGACTCACGTTTTCAACATACTTGCAGTTTGCCAGAGCTTCTGCTACATATAGCTTTCACTGGAGGGTGAAGACGAATAGGACGTTCTAGCTCGTTATTAAATGAAGTTATAACATATAATAATTAGAATATTTTGTATAGAGGCTTTTTTTTTTTGCAAAATTATTAATTTGAGAAATACACTCTGACACATGTCTGAGAATAATTAAAGGACACGAACTCAAATTTAATATCTAATGTTACCATTTAATTTCTCTTAATATTACTTAAAATTAATTTAAACGCTGATTACAAACTTTTACAGAAATCATCATATTAATTGTTTTCATACATTAAAATAATTATTAGAACACATAAAATTCAAGTTACATATATTCAATTTGAACTGTACTCTCACCTGATAAATATAACACAAATAATTATGACTTACCACCACCCTCGTTTGAGAATGAAGCATCTGATCGTTTCTACTAAGTCTACCAGCGGAATCGGCCAAGCAAGAAAAAATGGCGGATAGTTCTAGATCGGACCACCACGAGGTCCTCTTCCTGTCGCTGCTTATTCTTCAACTCACTAAGAAACGTTTTTCAACTTTTTTAGAACCGGGAAGAGCAGAAGTCAGCTATGTCCTCGAACAAATACCTTTCAGCTCTCATTGGATAAAAATATGTTGCTAGGCCATTGCTATGGGGACGCTAAGACCCCTTTACAGCCGAGAAGGGGTGGCAAGTCACTCTTTTATCCTGTGCACAAAACCTTTCTACAGGTTACTCTAAATTTTCCTCCGGGAGGTACATACCTTTCTTCCAGTTACCGGTACAAAATAAACCATAGGCGCGATCCCAAGCACACATACATCTTAGGACATACATAATAAAACAGATACACTAAAATGTGCATGGAACCGAATCAATGCTATATCAAGACTATGAGATTAGAAAATATATTTACGAAATCGAATTCCATGTCACACTCGTCCTAAGAGTGACTGATAAAACTGATATCTAATTTTCTATTTTTGGTTCTTCGAACAGGGCGGGGCAGAGGCGAAGTAATTACGATAGATACGCGATTCTGTTCAGAAGCTGTGCCCATCATCTGAAACGTTTGAACTTTTACGTACATCTCAGAGTTCATAGATGTAAGCAAAGGTGGGAAAGGATTCAGCCCATTCGCAGCGCAAAACGGTCCGCACTATCACAGACCTCACTCCGAATGTAACATTTGGAACAGTTGTGCTTTGTTTTCTAAATTAAATTATTTATTTTCCAAAAATCAAATGCATTTGTATTATACAGTGATCGGCATATAATAAATTAAATTCTAAAAATGAATCTTTAAAAATTCACCAAAAATCAGAAAATAGAGGTAAAAATTCGTAAAAGATCTTATTTTAAAGGCAATTTTATGATCTTTCTCATGATATAAATTTTATAATCCTCAATGTATTATTTTAAATGCAAACTTAAAAAAAGTTACTAAAATAGGTCAAAAATTTAATTTTAAAAAATCTAAGATGAATTTTTCAAAAATCTTTCTTAGTGCACCCCTAGATTATAAGAAGAATCGCCATACAAAATTTCAGCCCTTTAGGTCCAGCGGTTTGTTCTGTGCGTTGTATGTCAGTCAGTCAGTCAGTTACGGAACTGTTTTATACACTGCTGGCCACTGTAAATGCAACACCCTGAAGGAAACATGGAAATAACATGAAATTTACAACATGCATTAGCGGAGATGAGATATGCAAATGATTAGAATTTCAGCGCAGACGCACATCACGCGCGCCTGTGGCGCCACTTCAAAGCGCTATTTAAGACTTGGAGATTTCGACGATTTCAAGTTCGGCAATTGTGTTTTTCTTGTGGTTTTTTCAAAAAAAACCGATCAATTATGCCTCGTCAAAAACAGCGATCATCTTTTGATCAAGTATCCGAGTTCGACAGAGGGAGGATAGTGGCCTACCGAGATTGTGGATTATCTTTCAGGGAAATCGGTAGTCGTGTTGGACGAAACCAAACAACTGTAATGCGGATATGTGATCGTTGGATGCAGGAGGGTACGACGTACCGGCGTGTTCGATCGCATCCAACTCAGCGCACCACTTCACGTGATGACAGGCAGATTGTGCGCATGGCAGTGACGGATCGCTCAGTCACATGACGAAATATAGCACAGCACATGCAGTCTGTAACGCATCATCCAGTGTCTGCGCGTACCATTCGACGCCGTTTACAGCAGAGTGGTCTGTCCGCAAGACGTCCATTGCTTTGTCAACCCTTGACGCAGAACCACAGACGTCTCCGCCGCCAATGGTGCGATGACAGAAGGATGTGGACGGCAGAATGGAATGAAATTGTCTTTACTGACGAGTCACGCGTCTGTCTGCAACACCACGATGGTCGCATTCGAGTCTGGAGACACCGTGAATAGAGGATGCTGAACAGCTGCGTTATGCACCGCCACACTGGTCCTGCACCGGGTATTATGGTATGGGGCGGTATTGGATATCACTCTCGCACACCTCTATTACGCATTGCCGGTACTTTAAACGGCCAGCGCTACATCTCCGTGGTGTTGTAGCCAGTTGTCCTTCCTTACCTTCAGGGCTTGCCCACAGCCATATTTCAACAGGATAATGCGCGACCACACGTGCACGCATTGTCCAACGGTTCTTCGTCAATCGCCAGATTGAATTGCTTCTCTGGCCGCTTCGCTCTCCGGATCTTTCGCCGATAGAAAACGTGTGGTCCATGGTTGCTCTACGATTGACCCAGATTCCATCCCCAGCTGCCACAGCAGATCAACTTTGGCAACGTGTGGAAGCTGCTTGGTCTGCTGTACCCCGAGAACGCATCCAAAGTCTCTTTGAATCAATGCCGAGGCGTGTGGCAGCGTTGATCTCCAACCATGGCGGCTACTCTGGCTACTGATTTTAGCAGGAACCACACTTCACAGAAGTCTATAAATTTAATCGTTTGATACTTGGTCAACATGTTATCTACAAAATAAATTTTGTTGTGATATCTCTTGTTTTTCTTGGTGTTGCAATTTGGGTGGCCAGCAGTGTATATATAGATAAATACTTTTTTTAAAATTTATTGATGAATTATCCCATCAACTTGAAAGAAAATGATCAAATTCGTAATAAAGAGGTAACAAATGCGTAATCAATCCTTTAGCTCGAGAATTGGAAGTTAACTTGCGTTTAACTTTTCATTTCCATCCCTGTCGATGGATGGTTGCACCATTCTACAAAGCAAAATTAACTGAAAATGAATTCAAATCTACTTAAAGATGGCTAAAAGTACTAAAATAATGCATTGTCGTCGTGTTCTGGGCTATTCTAAAAGTTTCAATTGTCCAGCTAGTCGGGAAGTTAGTTAAAAATCGATTGCAAGATTTGTACCGGACAAACACACAAACACACAAACAAGAAAGCGAGTTAATAAAAACATGGTAAACATATGTGATTTTACAAAGTTGTTTTTTCCCAAATCATGTATATATTTTATTGTCGCCAAAATGAATGTTCCTCTGAGCAAAGATTTATATTAAGAATCCAGTTTTATATATTTTTAATGCGGTCATTTTGAGGATCCTGTATTCATAAGTATTTCAAATAATTTAAATTTAAATATTCAAAATTATTTTTCAATTAAAGCATTTAGTGCAGAATACAATCCCATATTGGATGTTGGCAATATCGTGCCTTTCGTTAGCACAGAAGATATCCAATTTCAGTCCGAAAGCACAGTGGGCCCACCGTCGTTTATACTTTTACAAAGCGGCCCCCGGATTGTTTTGAGTTAGTTGTCCACCCCAGCATTGGATCGTCGATCACCCATTTGCTCGGGCTCCCCAATCGGGTTTCGCTCCAGTAGTGCTGTCAGCGTTCCATCCTCGAACGATATCTTGATTCCAGGATGCTAGAACGTCAGCTATTGCATAGAAAGGATGTTTACTTCATTAGTATCTTACGACGATACTGTCCGACCACAGTACGAAGAACCACGGTTGTCATAGTGCCAAGACGATTCTATTCACGTGTAGGTAAGGTTGCTGAGGAAGGAGGGGGAAAAGTCTCGTATTCTCTCGACATTCTTTAGAATCGGTTACTAACTGCGCTCGCTTGCTTTTTCCTCGTCTGTTATTTTGATTATTATATTAAAATTAATGGATCCTTTACCCAACACAACTGTTCGGAATAAGCCGTTCCGTAGTGATTGTAAGCGGATAATACACAATGTAATTAAATTGTGTGATAAAGAAGCACTAGAAGGAAATGTTATTGTTCCACTTTCGCAATCCCCAAAGAGAGCTAGTGAAATGACCGGGATATCAATGTCCAGTGTAAAAAGAATACGCAGAGAAGCAAAGGGTGAAGAAACTCCAAAATTTGAATCTCTGAGGAAACTTCAGAAAAAAAGAACCACCGAAAACGTAGCTTTAGATAATTTTGATTGTGATGTAATCCGAAAATATCTACTCCTATAAAACTCCTATTTTTTAAATAGATTTGCTTCTTTCTTTTTATTATTTTGAAATTATTATTCACATATTCGATCAAAAATAAAGTTTTAAAAAATAACTAAAATTGCGGACAAAAAGTAGTCTGATATACATTCCGTATTTCATAAACAAAAACATCCGAAAATATGACGTTTTCCCCTATTTTCGAAGTAGACTAGCTTTTCTCGCGCATGCGTAACAGCTTCCAGGGACCTTGCTTCCGTGGTCGGACAGTACCTGTATGGAAATCCGTTGCTAGGCGTTGCTTGCCATAGTCCATTCCAACACATGCGCGGTGTGGATGGGCGAATGTCGTTATACACAAAATGCCTACCGCGTATTTCTTTTGAGAGTGAATGTATCAGTTATTGTTTTTTATAATGGAGCTGGAAATTTCAGACGATTTATAAAAAAAAAAAACTCATTTGAAATGGACATTCGACCGAATGACGTTTCTTTTCTCCAGCCGTGACGTCACTGATTGCAGAGTGATCCCTCGTTGTGGGAAATTTTCAAATCACGTCTACGATATTTTCCACAACCTCCTGAGAGCATTCGAAAACTCCAAGCTCGACAAACATGGATCGTTGGATCAAGATCAGTGGGGATCGACTTCCCCCCTTTGCAGCCAAGGTAAACAAATGAAAATGTAAAGGATTTCACGCTTATAGGTAAATGCTTCAGAAAATCACGCCGTTTGCATTTATCTGTAAAACAAAGTAATCGAAAGATCTGAAGATGGGAAAATGGGGTGAATGAACTTTATACTGGACAATTTAGACTATATATCTGGTACCACCTATAAATATAAAACGCTTAGGTATGCGGCACAAAAATCGACGATATTTATACCTTCTGATTGGCAACGGCTGCAACTACCAGATGTAAACATTAGCGGCCGTCCGCAATTTGCAACCGCGTGTCAACATGGATTTACGCACTGAAATCAGGAATGCTCGAAAGCGAGCTGCACGATCAAGTGAAAATTGGGAGCAGTCTCAAGAAAGAAGGCGAAGAAGAAATAATTCAATAAGAGAGGCGTAGAAGAGAGAGCATAAATGATCGAGAGGTTAGGCTTAACCGTCACCGGCACAGCTACCGAGAGCCCATAATAGTTAATTCTATACACCTTTTTCACTACTTGCTGAAATTTTACTCCATTTTATAAGTGAAGAAATTTTCCCAACAATTTATTATTTGATATGAATTAAGTGTAGATATCTGAATTGTGAACAATAGTCCATACAGAGAGTGATGTAATCCAAACTATATTTTAGTACTTGCTGATTTTACTCCATTTTTTGAGTGAAAAAATTTTTCCCCAGCAAATTCTTATTTGAGGTAATGATAAAGTGTAGATATCTTAATTTTGAAAAATAGTATTTACTTAGAGGGATGTGATTTTTAAAATCATTGGTGTTGGGTTTCTCAGTCTTATCTTTAACTCTGTTCTGAAGTAATGAAAATTCATATTTTTTAATCACGATGTTTTAGAATCAGCCTTATAGAGAATACCCCTCAACAACGTATATTTATGATGACAGCTAATGGTAACATTCCTTACATATGTTACTTTCAGTAGTTTTGCAAAGACCATGCTGGTCGCGCAGCGGCTAGTCTATATATATAAAACAGTTCCGTAACTGACTCATTCATTCACTGACTGACATACAACGCACAGACCAAACCGCTGGACCTAAAGGGCTGAAATTTTGCATGGAGATTTTTCTAATAGTGTAGGGGTGCACTAAGAAAGATTTTTCAAAAATTCTTCTTAGATTTTTTTAAATTAAATTTTTAAGCTGTTTTTTAAACTTTTTTTACGTTTGCATTTAAAATAATACATTTAATGTTATAAAATTTATATCACGAAAAAGATTATAAAAATTCTTTTAAAATGAAATTTTTTTCGAATTTTTACCTCCATTTCCTGATTTTTGGTGAATTTTTAAAGATTAATTTTTAGAATTTAATTTATTAAATGCCGATCACGTGATTTCTTTTTCTGGTACTTGAAATAAATTTATCGTCACGTGCGTAACAACTAAATAGACAAAAATGATATTCTTTTTCTTTCTAATGCAGCAGACGATTGGATATTGTCAAAGAAAAATGCATATCCCTTCCGATTTTTTTATAAATATATATATAGAGATAGATATATATTTTACATCAGTTGTATACATTGATCATCGCATTTATTATAAATATATATATTTATTTTTTGGCATAAATTGCATACGTTGACCGTTGTATTTAATTTGAATGTACTCCGTAGCGAAGCGCGGGTTTTCAGCTAGTAGAGTATAAAAAGACAAAAGAGCAGAAAAGCACGAAACAAAAATGAACAGGAAAAATAAATAAGCAGTCAAATACAAGCCTCAATTATCATCCATTTTAATTATCCAATATGCTATCATTTGCCCTTTCTGTATCTCGAAACGGGCTCTATGTCATATTTCTGAACATTTAAAAACCACCTCAATGAAAAATACATTAATGTGTTTAAATTTTGTTTTTGCTGTCATGTTTTACATCCTGTTTTCATTCATTTTTTTTTTCCTTCTAACTTAATGTTTGATCCGAAGAAATAAAATAAGTTTTCGCTCTTTAAATCTTCAGCGTCAGTACTCTAGAGTTTTATTTAATTTCTTCTAAAAGCATTCCGATTTTTAGCAAATGTTATCGGAAGAATAAACGAAGCAAAATGCAATAGAGTCAGAAAAGAAGGCTTCAGACATTTAACTTATTGAAAAAGAAACTGTTCTATCAAAATGGGGGGAAAAAAAGAGAAAGAAATTGGTAAAACCACGTCGATAAGAACTGAGGAAAATTCTTCCAAAATATACTTTAAAGGAAAGGACAACATAAAGGAAAGCATTAATGGTTATCTCTTTTCGATACTGATGTCTTGCTTTTGCGTTATAGAAATGGATATGATGATTCCCTAGTGTAATAAAACTCATGAAGTCGAACTAAATGGACAGAAAAAAGTGGAAGCGAAACGACCTTTTACTTTTGCTATTTCTCGGGCTTTCGCATTAGTTCGCTCGAATGCAAAAGCTTTATAAAGTGGTTTTCGAAAATCTTTATGAATATTTTGGGAAACATCAGCCGTTTTGGAACGGGCCGTCTATTTTTTTTTGTTTTTCGAAGAACCCTTTCAGCTCTAAGCGCGATCTACAGTTCCAGGAATTCGTCATGGCATGGAACAAAGTATTTCGCTGTACGAGGGTTCCGAACGAGTAAGGCATTTCAAATAAAATGCCCGAGAATGATATCATTCCAGAGGATAGAACCGCTTAAGGCTGCTATGTACTAAGAAAAAAAATTTACGCACTGAAATCAGGAATGCTTGAAAGTAAGCTGCATGATCAAGTAAAAATTAGGAACAGTCTCCAGAAAGAAAGCGAAGAAGAAATAATTCATTAATGGACAGGCGTGAAAGAAAGCATAAATGATCGAGAAGTCAGGCTTAACCGTCGGCGGCATAGCAACCGAGAGCCAGTAATAGTTATTTTTCTACACTTTTTTCAGTACGTGATAAAATTTTACTCCATTTTTATTAGTGAGGAAATTTTCCCAACAATTTATTATTTGATATGATTAAGGCTGCTATGTACTAAGAAAAAAATCGTATTTCCCTTTTCCTCTTCTTGCAGACTCTTGTGGTGGGAGGAGTCCAGTTGACAGTTCGAGAATTCCACCACCCTTAGGATGACATTTCGAGGGATTGTAATGGCTCTCTCTCGATAGGGGGGTTAAGCGCTGCCCCCAAATTGTTTATTTAAAATATATTTTTGTCAACTATTTACAGGTACATAAATGCTGATAATCAAATAAAATTGGTATTGTCAGATAGCCTGAACGATTCTGCAAAGCGTTACAGGATTCATTTTATAAATGTCGTCCACCGAAGGAATTTATGAGCGTTTAAAACACACTATACCATATTTTCCCCCGAATAATTTAAATTTAAAAATATTAATTGCATTTGTTTTTAAAAATTTCTTTCTCTATAATTGTAAAATTTCTTTCTCAATGACGGAGTAAAATTAAAAAAAATCTTTGAATTCAAGTCGGCAATCCGTGGACAAATTTTCTCCATAGATTAACATTGAGGTGAGCGAATCCAATGGAGTTAGTACATAGCAGCCTTAATGCACAGTTCCGTGAAATACACGTGTGACGTTTACTTGCAAGAAGGGTGCAGCTCCGTGAACCTCACGGGTACTGCGCTTTCATGCTCATTCAAATATTACACCTCCGTTTGCGTCACGTTTAATATTAAATTCTTATCCTAGGAATGGAGATTTGTCACAAGAATCGTGATCGTTTTGTTGGCGTAGAACTCCCTTATAAAAGATTCTGATAGCATGCCGTCCAAATACGGCGGCCATGCGACCATTGGTTATGGACACTGCGATCATTTGAATTTAAACTAAAATATTTAAATTATTTTTTTTTTAGTCAAATGAATACAAAATTTGTGCATATATATATATATATATATATATATATATACAGAGGCTGTTCACACGATGTATATTGTATTCACAAAACTAAATTACATAAAATTCTTGTGTTTGAAATGTTCTATTTGACATCCCTTATTCTGAACTATCTTTCGACACCGCAATTTCCAGGACAATAATGCCTTTTGAAGTATCAGGAGAGGTATTGTATCCCATTCCTCCTGAACAGCTTTCCAGAGTCCTGTAAGGGTTTTGGGACGACGTTTGGATAACGCAGATTTTAAAAGTCCGGAAGCACAAAAATCCATAGATGATACATCGGGAGATTTAGTAGGGATATCAGTGAAGGGTATGGCCTTGATACCAGTTTTTTGTTCCATTTCTTTTAGGAAATTTACAGGGGATTTTGATGTGTGACTGCTAGCTTTGTCTTGATGGAGTCTCACAGATTGATGGCTTTGTGGGTAAAGCGATGGTATTTCATTTAGAAAAATTGGCGATAAAATATGTTCCTGATAGTATTTGGAGTTAATATTGACATTTTATTCCACTCTCTTTATTTTTAACTTGCCATTATAAGAAAAACCAGCAACAATTATGAATCCCTTAGAAAAACTGTCTTTCGATTCTTTGAACCATGTACTTAAATTTTTTTCTCCCCTTTTATGATAATAAATGACACTTTATTTGTTGCAATCATTTATATACACCCATGATTCATCTATTGTGGCAATTGTTTTCCATTTTTCTTTGGATAAGTGTTTCTCATATAGAATTCTGCAGCGTGTCCTGCGTTCAGCGATATGATTTGGAAGAAGACGATGCACATTGCGTTTTTTCGCTTTCTTAAGATTTAAATCAACGTTTATCATTTTGTTTACAGTGGACACTGAACATTTTAATGATTTTGCAACTGTCCTTTAACTAGGGGGATTTTCTTTTAACGTCTTTTAACAAAGGTACGTTGTTTAATATTTTAATATCAGTTAAGTATTAAACAACGTACCTTTGCAATAGTCGAAGATGTCCGTTTTTACCTTGGATACTTGTTTGGAATTTTTGTCCCAGTTGAGGCTCCAATTTGACGTTTTTTTCCTATTTTTGTTGACGTATTACCTATTGACGCTTTAGATATCCCAAAACCATGACTCTCACATCGTGTTTGGATAACGGAGTATGCATATTTCTCTTCGGAAAGAGTATAAATGTAGCCTTCGAACCACTGCTTTGTTAAAAACGCCATTTTGAATAAAAACAAAACTTTCAAGCCGCAGACAATAATTTTGACTTTTAAAAACATAGTACAATTGTAATTATTTCTTTTGCAGCAAACGATTTTTTATTACCGCTTACCAAAATCGTCTAAAAAATGTGCGAACAGCCTCTGTATATATATATATATATATATATATATATATGGCTGCAGTTCTAAATTATATCCAATGGAGGGTTTAGGGAATTTCCTCATTCATCAGAACATTGTATTAAAACGAAAACAAATGAAAGAAATAGCATAATCTACATGTACACACACCATTGTGTATTTATTTTCTCACAATAGTTTATTATTCTCTGCTGCGAATCGGCAGAATATCACTTTGCGATTGCCATGGCAACCTCACAGCAGCGTTTCAATACACGTTTTCCACTCTACTCTGTGTGTCGCATAGCCTTTTTATACAACGACAATATCTACCATATCTAAATATTTGTCGTAGCATAGGAACATAGTGTTCCTATGCTACGAAAAGTAAAATTACTTTCAACAGCGGGAACAAAATTATTAATAATTATTTAGTATTTAAAACTTTACCAGGACATTTATTTCATTAGCCTTTTTAAATTTATAATCATAGAAAAGCAACTTTATAAATGCTTACAATCATTTTAGCGAAATAACCAAAAATAAAATAAAGAATATTTTCTTACATGACCCCCTGTTCAGAATCACGATTAAAAATTAATGGAAAAAAATGCAAAGGTCAGAAAATCAGACCCGCATTAGAAAGGGTGTAGCTGCAAATAGAAACTCCTTAGAACATCCAAACCTTACATGCAAAAACTAGCTGAAAACCCGCGCTTCGCTACGAAGTACATTCAAATTAAATACAACGGTCAATGTATGCAATTAATGCCAATATATATATATATATATATATATATATATATATATATATATATATATATATATATATATAATAAATGCGACGATCAATGTATACAATTGATGTAAAATATATATATATATATATTTATAAAAAAATCGTAAGGGATATTTATTTTTTCTGGATAATATCCAATCGTCTGCTGCATTAGAAAGAAAAAGAATATCATTTTTGTCTATTTAGTTGTTATGCACGTGACGATAAATTTATTTAAAGTACCAGAAAAAGAAATCGCGTGATCGGCATTTAATAAATTAAATTCTAAAAATTAATCTTTAAAAATTCAACAAAAATCAGAAAGTCGAGATAAAGATTCAAAAAATATTTCATTTTATTGGAATTCTTAAGATCTTTCTCGTGATATAAATTTTATAACCCTCAATGTATTATTTTAAATGCAAACGTAAAAAAAGTTTTAAAAACAGCCTAAAAATTTAATTTAAAACAATGTAAGAAGAATTTTTGAAAAATCTTTCTTAGTGCACCCCTACACTATTAGAAGAATCGCCATGCAAAATTTCAGCCCTTTAGGTCCAGCGGTTTAGTCTGTGCGTTGTATGTCAGTCAGTGAGTCAGTCAGTGAATGAATGAGTCAGTTACGGAACTGTTTTATATATATATATATATATATATATAGATAAACCATTCAAAATTATAAAAATGTTGCACTTTATACACGGGTGCGCCCGCTGAAGGGTTTAAATATGAACAGCTATTAAATACAAAAAGAAAATTTTCCGTAGACAAGTTTAAATCATGGGTCCACGGAGCAACTCCTATTAATCTGAATTCGCCGTAATACAGACGATATAATACGGAGTACATCATAATACATCCCGATGATTATAAGCTTAGCGATGAGACCGATCATTAAATCCTTTATTTGAAATGTTTCTTATCGGAATAGCATTGCATGGCAAAGGATTTGTAACAAATGTGGGCAACTATTGAGGACGGACCACATTAATTACGAGCTCTCGTAAATCACCGTCCTGATGTCTGCTCTGATAAAGACAAACCGTTTTCTTTAAACGAACAAGAACAAGTTTTGACATTGATTCGGCTGGGCTAAACCTACTGAGTGTTTTTAGGGCAATAGAAAGGGATATATGTCTTGCCATTAGATCTTCCCTTTCGGGAAATTGTTTTGGAGATTTTTAGGTATCGTTATATAAACACGCATTTTAATATCAGTTAAGAAAACACAAAATGAACATATACCTGTGTTAAATTTTTTGTTCTTGTTCGACCTTTGTAAAAAGTGTATTATTTTGAGTATCTGTATATATAAAACAGTTCCGTAACTGACTGACTCACTGACATGCAACGCACAGACCAAACCGCTGGACCTAAAGGGCTGAAATTTTACATGGCGATTCTTCTTATGGTGTAGCGGTACACTATGAGAGATTTTTAAAAAATTCTTCTTAGATTTTTTAAAATTAAATTTTTAAGCTGTATTAGTAACTTTTTTTAAGTTTGCATTTAAAATAATAATTTGAGGGTTATAAAATTTATATCACGAGAAAGATCCTAAAAATTCCTTTAAAATGAAATCTTTTTCGAACCTTTTCCTTGATTTTCTTTTTTTTGGTGAATTTTTAAAGATTAATTTTTAGAATTTAATGTATTAAATGCCGATCACGTGATATCTTTTTCTGATACTTTAAATAAATTTATCGTCAAGTGCATAACAACTTAATAGACAAAAATGTTTTTTTCTTTCTGATGCAGCAGACGATTGGATATTATCCAAAAAAAATAACTATTCTTTGCTATTTTTTTATAAATATATACTATAGCAAAGCAATAGTTGTCTCGTTTTTTTGGATATTATCCAAAAAAAATAACTATTCTTTGCTATTTTTTTATAAATATATATAGATATATATTTTTTTACATCAATTGTATATATTGATCGTCGCATTTATTATAAATATATCTATATATATTGGCATTAATTGCATACATTTACCGTTGTATTTAATTTGAATGTACTCCGTAGCGAAGCGCGGATTATCAAATAGTTTATTCATATAGGTAAAAAAAATATAGAAAGTTTTCTTCTTTTCCTTCTTGTAATAACTTTGACTTGATATGTACAGAAGGTCGTTTGCACTTTATGGAAGCGATTTTGATAGTTGAGTGTTATGTATAAATGCCGTATTTTATGCGGTGATTTGCTTCCATCTGATAGCCATGGTTCTTGACAATAGCTCTAGCTCGAATTTTCCATGAAAGTAAATTTTTGCTTAGTACTGTTGTGTCAGTTTTACCTCATTCCTCTTAGACCGATTTCCAAAGTCCGTTCAGTGTTCTTAGATGCCGTTTTCCTAAGGCTCGTATTAAAAAAACCGAAATCTCAAAAGTCCATTGGAGAAGAGTCAGGTAATTTTACAGGCATTTAATTAAATGGGATACATTTTATTCCTGTTTCTGATTATTTCTTTGCTAAATAAGCGGCAGTTGAATTAGACGTGTGACTAGAGGCTTTGTCCTTATGAAGCTCAAAATGATCAATGTCTTTTCCATATAAGGCTGGAATTTCTTCTACAAAAATTGGTTCTAAAATATTCCGCTGATAGTAGAGTGAATTAATTTTGGCTTTACTTGAGACTTTTTTTATTTTTAATATGTCGTTGTAACAAAATCCTGCTGCTATCATGAATTCCTTTGAGAATTTTTCTGTACACTGACGTAGCCATTTCGTACGGTCATTCCCGTCAGTTGAGCAATAGAACTTTGATCTTTTTTTATTACAGTCACTTAAATGCACCCATGCCCCATAGAGTGCTACCACAAATTTTCATTTTTCAGCAGCTAGGTGTTTTTCATATAATTTTCTACAATTTGTTTTCCTTTCAGCAATATGCTTTGACAAAAGCAGATGAACTTTAGGTTTAAACATCTTTTTTAACTTCAAATCTTTATGAATGCTTTTACTTACACTGCCAGAAGACATTCCTAGTTTCAATGCAATGGATCTTTGAGTCGGCGGATTTTCTTTTAGGATCAGAGAATTCACTTTCTTGATATTTAACTATGTACGAACAGTCTTAGGATGAGGTTTAGTGGTCATGTTTTCATTTTTACTTTCAGTTAGACATTTTTTTCTTTCAAATTAAATATATTATAAATCCCTATTTTTGAAATGCCATAACCGCAATTTTTACACCGCTTTATAATTTGTTGATAAGAATACTTCTCCCCGGAAAGTGCAGTTACGTAACCTTCGAGCCATCTATTGATTTTAGGCGCCATTTTACAAATAAATCTTGTATTTTACATTCCAATCAAAGCAAAACAATAGCAGACGATTATTCTGCAGTTGCCAAATGTTATCTCAAAATGCAAATGGCAAAACCAAATTAAAAATTCGTTTCCATAAAGTGCGAACGACCTTCTGTACATGGGTGAACAAAAGAAATTAAATCTAATTTTTTTAAATATAAACTAAACAAATGAAACATTTTAAACAAGCTTCAAATTTTAACAAATGACTCAATATCCCAGGTTAAATGGCATAACAATAAAGATGTATATGAGAGTTAAGGAATTTCATTCCAAACAGGACACTGATTAAATTCTAAATAAAACTTTTATTTGCTTATCTTAACGTCAGTTTTCCTTCTTCCCATTAAATGCTAAGTAATACTTACATACGATATAGAACTTTCTCTACGAAATCACTGAAATCCATGACTTTAAGCGGGTCCAGGACACAAAATTGCTGGAATTTTCGAAAAAAAATTTATTGCATTAAAATTGTTTGTGTTCTTTCACGCTTAAAATGACGTTTAAATCATGTTTCTATCTTAATTAGAACAGGAGAAATTATCATTTTTCTTATGCAGCATTCTAATAGTAGCCAATCAGTGCTTAAATCTGTAAGTGCGTTATTCTGCATGATGGGTTTTTTCCCTATTTCTCGTCTTTAAATTGTTATAAGTAAAGAACCGTTAAAGATAAATGGTTGAAACTTGTAACATGTCTTTTTCAACTATTTTACTTTCATTTTGATTCAGAAAATTAAAAAAAAATATTTTCTTTTGAAAATATGATTTTTTAAAAATAAATTTTATAATTATTTTTGTTATTTTTAATCTAAATATTTTTAATATTTTAAAAAATTAATATTTTAAAAAAATGGTGAATAAAAATTAAAACTCATAAATTTCTGTTTAATTAAATGAAAAAATTTTGAAATTCGAGAAATAATATTTCGAATTATAACGATTTTAAATTATCCCACTTTTATTAAAAATTTTAAATTTAAAAATTTTTTAAAAACTTTTTGAGAAGTTTTATGACGTGATTTTGTTTGCAAATTATCTGGTTAACCATCACAAAAAAATTCAAAATTTTAACTCAATAAATAAAAAATATTTTAAAATGTGTCCCGGAGCCCCTTAAGTGATCAGAAAAATACCTGACTGGACAAAGAAATAATTTAAAAAAATCATAAAATAAAGAAATTCAAAGCATACTCAGCAAAACATCTTTAAAACATTCCATTCCGCCCCTAAACACTATTTCCATATGTTTTTTGTCGCCAGCAATATTCGGTGATGGCTAAGAAGATAAAATATGAATGATATACCCTTCGGGACATTAAGTGAACAGTTGACTTTCAAAATTGTGAAATTTGTCCAATAATTCGATTTTTTTTATTTTATTGAATTATGAAACTAAGTACGAGTAGGAATGTGTTGCAAAAAGAATTTTTAATTTTTGTGATTACTTTCCTAGTTATAGGCATTTGTATTTGTAAACAACGTTGCCTGAAGTAGAGTTTCATTTGAATTTTGTTACTCATTATTGTACACGATAATGGTACAATTAGGAGAAATGTTGAAAAGCTAAAATATATTTATCTAAATCTAAGCCTAATTGAAGTGCCATTGAATATATATATATATATATATATATATATATATATATATATATATATATATATATAATAAGGTAAGTGATATTTATTTGTTACGTAGTAATTTAATTTAGATATTATGTGGTTACTAATAGCAATAACTTTAGATGTGTTTTTCTCAAAATGAAAATTTTCGTGTCATACGAATATTCAAACTGCTCCAGGCGCATTTCTAATTATCGTATTGCTTTGAAATTTAAGTTTTATATACTTAACTGTATATCAAATAAATCTTGTTGAGAAAAATTATGCTTCGTAGCTCAGAATTTCTAAATTTTGTACTCGAAAAGATGATTTATAGGTATTTTGCGTAACAAAAAGGGTGTTTTCACTATTATTATTTTTCCCTTTATATTATTAATGAATGCTTAAAATAAGCAATGAGTCTCTTTGTTAGTTCTGTAAGGTATCCTGTAAATAAAAATTACCATATTATATGCAAAAGAAATGCGCGTGGGACATTTTTAATTAGGCCAAATATTGATATAATTAATAATTCATAATTCATAAATTATGAATATTTCATCTTTTAACCTGCAGAAGTCGCGCACCCAGCACTGACATTCGAGATCGCGCGGGGTGGCTGAGTCACCCCAATCAGTTTTATTAAAATATGTGCTATAAATTTAAAAAAAAAACATTTGATTATACACAATAATTGCAATATATCATTAATAAACTATACTTCTTTACTTAAGGAAACTTTTTTTCTATTTAAAGTACAATTCTATTCAAAAGAATTACATTCCTTTTATCAAGGATCGGGAATTTACATACACTTCTGGCAAACATAGGAAGAATGAATTTTACATGTAAAATTATCAGACATTTTTTGCAAGAAATTGTAGTTTTATTGTCCTTGGACCTTCGACAAATAGCACATCGGCCTTTATCGGGTTTTGGATTTTTTGATGGGCGTTCCTCTGATCCACTAGAAGTGGCTTCATTGATGTTTTCACGAAGCACTTTAGGAAGCATTGGCATATTCTTTCTCATCTCTATGTAGGGCTGTATAAGAGATAATGCCAACATTTTTAGGAATTTTATCCTATTTCTATACTGTAATTGAGGGTCTTTGTTGACATTAAGGCAACTCGGGCATTTATTGCAGCGACGTTCAACATGCAATAAATAAACGACCATCGGCCATCTGTTGGTTTTTCGAGCTGTCGAATATAATGATGAAATTCATCAACTTTGTCTACACCCCCCTTTGTTGCATTATAAAATTTAATTATTTCTGGTTTCTTCTTATCATCACTTTCATCAATGGCGTCATCGCGATGCATAGTAGATAACAAAACTACACATTTTGATTTCTTAGGCACATATGATACTAGTGTTGTGTTCTTTTGAAATCCAAATATAGAAGAATAAACTTTACTAGTTTTTGTTTCGACGAACTCGATGGGAATTTCAGCCTTGTTTCTCTTCAGGGTTCATACAATTGTTAGCTTCTTTGATAAAAGTTCTTTCGCTAGAGAATAACTCGTATACCAATTATCCATTGTTATGTTTCTGCCTGATCCAAACAAAGGAGTGCACAGGCGTTTAGTAATTTCAAATGACGAATTTTCATTTCTGAAGGGACCTTCCGGCTGTTGGCCTGCGTATATCTCCACACTATAGCTGTAAAAAGTCCTAGAATCTACTAAGACAAAGATTTTGATTCCATACTTCGCTGGTTTGTTTGGTATATATTGACGAAAAGAACACCGCCCTCGAAACTTCTCTAATTTTTCGTCGATAGTAACATATTCACCAATACTATATGTCTTTTGACTATTTTCATTGAAATCGGCAAAAAAATCTCTCACAGCCGCCAGATTGTCCACTTTTTCCGAGATTCACGATCGGTCACATTGTCTAACCGCAGGCATCTGAGAAGAGAAATGAATCTTCTGTATGACATTGTGTTCCTTAAGATTTCAATGCCTGATCCATCAGTAGACCACAAATCTTGTGCATTTGTATGCGATGATTTATGCAAGCCGCACAGATATAAAAGTCCAAAAAGGGCTCTGATTTCCACCTCATTTGTCGTCTTGGCATCCCGATCTCTGGTGCAATTTACCGATATTTTTTCAATATAAATATTTGTTCACTCTACTATGGATCGTAGGATTTTAGTACTAAAAAACAATTCCCAACATTCTAGAGGATCTGTTATATTGCGTGCAATTTCTTTTACTCCTGGTAAATGAGTTATTATATTTTGATAACACGTTTTCACTTTTTGATTTGGTTTTTCTTTCTTCCAAACTGTTTTATTTTTGCTGACAAAAATGCTTTCTTCTAAATCAGTATTTTCGTCGTCTTCATCATTCTGCTCAAATTCACTTTCGCTGTCATGAGAACTGTATATTTCTTCATCGGGTTCATTTTCGCTACCTTGATCAATTTCTTCAGAAGACTCAACTTCCTCCAACAGAGTTCTCAAACGTTCCATCTCTTTTTCATACTCCGTAAATTTACGTTTGTACGCCATTATCTATCAAATAACCGAGCAGAAAACAACTAAAACAATCCAGAGCACGAAGCTAAACTCCTTATAGTGAAAAATTTCGAAGCAATAACGGTCGCACGGGGAGACTGAGTCACCCCGTTATCACATGGATTCCAAGGGTGATTGATTAACAATAGAAATTTCCCGTCAGGTTTGTTGATTGTCTACGCGTGGGGTGACTCTGTGCCCCGCGCGACCTCTCCGGGGCTAAATTTTAACCACTTTTACATACCTATGATGCTATTCACATATTCAAGTTTCAAGCAAATCCATTCAAAGCAAAAAAGTTAGATTCGAAAGTGCAGTGTCCCCTTAAACTAGATCTCTTCTTGAATTTGCTCGAAAACGTCTCTTCAAAATGGAGATATGAGTTTGTTTTCTCTACTTCAGATATCGGAATCCGAATCCCTAAAATAACACTAGTCTACTCGCGGGTCCGGACGAGTGGCCCTCGTAACCAGGGAATAGGCATTGCAGAACCGTAAGAAACATTCAGAATTGGGTTTCGGTTCTCCCATTTTTCCAGAACCAGGTACGACGGGTTAGAAACGAATCGCAAAACAATTGCCCTAAATGTGAATGAAAAAGACTGTATTTATTTATAATATAAAGAAATTTAGTTTACTAATTTACGGAAATGGGTTCTAAACCACGAAACATCCGAACTCTCTGCCAAGATTTTATGTTTTTCTTTTCAATTTTATATAAAACTAGGGGGCCTTGCCCCTAGGCTCGCTACGCTCGCTCCTCTGTTATGGCTAATATCGAGATACATAGGGGTGATTCTCGGGCAATGTAACAGCCATTTACTGTTGTCAGTCACCCTTATGCGAAGGGGAATCACTGTTTCAGCTTTAAAATTCAATTAAAAATCGAAATTTTAAGATAGAGACTTGAAATGAGGTTTATATGAATGAGAAAGCTTTCATCTTCCAGATGATGTAAATATTTTCTTTGTATGATAAAAACTAGAGAAGCATCGATATTACATCCACATATGTGACGATATTTCTCGAAAAAGTGGGTTTAATATTTTGATGAAAATATTAGTCTGTTTTAAATTATTTTTAAACAAATGAGGTCTTGTTTGAAAGAGAAATGTCTGTAGTCTTAGATTGTAAAAAGATCAAAATTCTACGATTAATTTTTCGCGAGGTATCGTAATCAGAACATGAAAAAGTCAATATTTTTCCACAAAACATAAAATTAAAAAAAACTTAAAGTCCGACGAAGATGAGACATGTCTTGCTTTCTTCCCCGCATTTCTCTGCATCTATTAGTATCGGTCTCGACCCCATACCCCCAACGGTTTCGGAGGACATAGCGTGACAATCTTTTGACAGCGGCGGTGGCACCAGTTACTTTTTTTTAGAATAGAGAGACAAGTTTAAAAATTCGTCGAAGACTAGATTGTATGATTTCAAATAATATAAAATTCCGTCTATTTTTTATCATTTTATTATTAACTCGCTTTCTTGTTTGTTTGTGTGTTTCTGTGTTTGTGTGTTTGTCCCGTACAAATCTTGCAATTGACATTTAACTAACTTCCCGACTATATACATATTTTAAACTTTTAGAATAGCTCAGAACACGATGAAAATGCCTTATTTTAATACTTTTAGCCATCTTTTAGCAGATTTAAATCATTTTCAGTTATTTTCAGGTAATTTAATTTTGTAGACTAGTGCAGCCATCTATTGGCCGGGACGGGAACGAAAAGTTAAACGCAAGTTAACTTCCAATTAACTTCATTAATTCCAATTAACTTCATATTTCCAATTAACCAAAAAAGTATTTATTAATACATGGAATTGTCAAGTTTATATGATTAAACAGAAAATTTTTAAAAATGGTATATTAAAAAGTTCTTTTTTTTATCTTGTAATTATGTTGTTTATAACTTCAAAATCTAAAATTTCTTTTGAAAATTTTATATGAAGTAAATCAGTAAAAGCAAATGACAATAAATGGCATATCTTTTGACAGTATGAAGGGGAACTTCTGAGATGGTCTGATAATGATCTAGAAGTTACCACTGTAGGTTCGGTTAAAACAACCATACTCAACCATTTTTTCTCTCGGGCCACATACATATATTTGATAGGTTACGCGGGCCGCATCCATAGTACACTATACCACACAATAAAATAATGCAAAAAATAAAACTCCACACCTAAATGGATTCAAAACCTTATATAAAAAGGAGCCTGATTTTTTAGGTAGAGAGAAACTTTTGACTATTTTAGACAAATCAGGTTTACTTGCTCAGTGCATTATTGAGGTAAGAATGAGAGAGACGATTCCTATAGACGTTCTTTAGATATTTCATTTTTGAACTGGATGATTCACAAAGATACGTGGACGCGAACAACGCGAGCAGCAGGTGGCACATTCTTGTACAGTTCAGCTATATATATATATATATATATATATATATATATATATATATATATATATATATATATATATATATATATATATATATATATATATATATATATATATACAGTGATTTCCGCTTATAAGAATCACCTTTCTTATTACTGTTTTTGATTCTTATAAGCTGTTGATTCTTATAACCGAAAATTCCCTTTGGACAGGCACACATACACAAATTTATACTTGTACATATATATAAACACACAGGCACATATATACATAATTTACCATTAAATACTCTTTAATTTACGTTATTTATCATTTATTAAAATTATTTTTTATAATTTTAAAAATACTCAATTTCTAAACAAATACTATAACTCAATTTCTAGACCTATAAGTAACAACACATGATTATAAAATCAACAAGAAGCAGCTTCTCTTTGACTACACTTTGGAAGAGCATCATATCTAATTAGCAAGTTCTGTTTTTCAGAAAAACTAAGAGTTTTCCTTGTTTTTATCATATTTCAATTCGACTATCAAAATGTTCTAACACTAACTGGGAATTTTGTTAGAAAACTAAAGTGAATACTAGCGACGTATGCTTATTACAGTCTCAGACGAAGATTCACTTTATAGCTTACGTTTCACGGTTTGATTCTGAATCAAACCGTGAAATGTTTGATTCAGCATCTGGTTCATCTGATTCAGCAAAATGGATCCGATTACATTTCACGGTTTGAAGTGCTGAATCCACTGTCCCGTTAACGTAAGTGATGGTGGACACTTCGCGGAAGATTTATGTGTTTCAGGGTCCAGAAATCCGCAACCAGAAAGTAAGTGGTGTGAAAAAAGGAGTGCCTGTCTGGAGAAAAGCAAAATCGGACCCGGGCGGGTTAGATGCCCCTGGGTAAAGCTAATAAGACAAAAACGTATAAGGAGAAACTTATGTTATGTCTAAAGGAATGTATTTTACGACTGTTTTCCACCACAAAGTTTTATTAATCTTTGTTTTCAAAAACTTAAGAAAGAATTTCGTACCTTTTGAGAGTTCAAGTGGAATTTTTCGGAAAAATGAAAGGAAGGCGAAGATTGCAAACTGATTCTTATAACCGGTGGATTGATTCTTTAAAGCGGAAAAATTTAACATGGAAATTATACATTTGTTTTTGTTTTTGCGATACTGATTCTTATAAACGGTTGATTCTTATAACCACTGATCACTATCAGCGGTGGTTACTGTATATATATATATATATATAGACTTTCCTGTATACGTGGCTGGCGTCTAGGGGGTGTCTAATAATTACACACTTGAATCATTCATACAACTACACTTTCTAATACTCAACAATAATCATTTATTAATGTACATAGCAAAGACGAGATGCCGGAGAGCCTACTTTTATTGTCTCCGGTGCACTATAACAATAATTCTACAAGATAGCCTAGCGCAATACTTTCTTCTCTTAACAGAATAAAATGCGGCAGCCTTTCGCTCCCGTCAAACGCAATCTCTCGTGCCTACTCACGGACTTTTCCACACAGCCTCTCATAACGAGGTCTGTCTTCCCCTCCGTCCCCGTGCACGGGGCATCTCACGACACACAATCTTTCGAATCGCGTGCCCTTGAATCGGGGTCATTCAACACCCTCCCTCAACCGTCCCTTCGAGGAATGCCGCAGGGACAAGGGCTTGGTGCGTCTCTGGCTACGCATAGCACCAGAGAATATTACTATGGCATAAGAAGAGATTTTTCATAAATCCTACACACACACACACACACACACACATATATATATATATATATATATATATATTTATTTATATTTATATTTATATTTATATTAAATGGATGCATAGGTGCGGTCCTGTGTGTGTACTGTTCCAGATAAGCGTCCCGAAAGAAGAAATTCTCTCACTAATTCGGACGAAATGACCGGAGAAGAAGCAAGCGGACGGCCGAGCATCATTTAGGTTCCAGGTTTCGAATTAGGGAAATTCCATTGATGCAAACGGGCTGTCCAGTTTGGAAAGGTAGAAAAAAGCACCTTCCGGCTAGGCAGATGGGGACAACGGATACGCTGATGGTGGGAAATTCCGATAGAAAATTCGAGAAACGGAATTTTCCAGAACCTTCCGGAAGAATGAAAGAGGAGATAAAAAAGCGGTTTCTCGGAGAATAGGACTCAGACCCTTTTCGACTGACTGATGCTCTGAGGCAGAGACGTTGTTTTTGAGGTAGCCTTTACCCTTGCTCACAAAAGAACCGTTATGTATTTCATTTGAACATTGTACATATTGCAATATAAAAGTAAGGACGTCAGAATAAAATATTTGTATGTATTTGTAAGGTAAACACAAGATTCGATTCACAAGAATCAAACTTTTGAGTGAGTGAATTAAAGAAGCTGCTTGAGATATGCTAATTTCGGCATACGCGCTTAGTATAAATACCCTGCAGCGTCATTAATAAAAAAGGTTGTTAGGGTTGAAAGAGGGTTGTTAAGGTTGATAGATAAGCGATAGGGAGCTACGAGGTATGCAACTCGAGTACTATCCTGTTCTAATGCTTAGGGGGCCCAAAGTTTACGTGGCAAAAATTGCTGGTAGACTTACTGTTCGTGAGTATTGAAAAATATATTGTTCTTGAAAGCTGTATTTATATATCTGTACAAGTAGTACGTATGGATATTGTTGTTAAAAGCAAAGCCTACATGTGCAAGAATATTCAATAAACATTGTTTCATGTATAAACTGTGTTTGTATCAAATTCATTTAGAGTGTCACTTCAAATTATATACACCCAAGTCTAGGTAGAAGTGAGGTATATACTCTATATATTTTAAATTAAGTCTCTGTCCTCGCTGTGTACGATATGAATTCTTCATCGAGATTCTTGGTTACTGAGGGCCACAACTCCACAAGGCCTTGTTCACATTGCTTCGGGAATATAGCGTAGTATTTCTTCGGTGGCACCGAGGTTACTGACATGACCTATGGTTGGTTCGACATGTCACGTGGTCTTTGCGTGGAGCTTTGGGATTGGAGCTTAAAATTTTTACCGCTGACGCTCCGAAAACAGCGTGAACAAAGCCTAACAGAGTGACATCATGAATGGTTGCGCTTCAAGTTTCTAAATTTTGTTTATACTCAAGATTATACTTTTTACTTTCGAGATCAGAGCCTGACTAAGGCAGGGGCATACGGGGCAGTTGCCCCGGGCCCCCACATCAGAGGGGGGCCCCAAATCGAATAGAAAGTTTAGTATTAAGTATTAAGTTCTTCATTACAGAAGTAGTAAAGCAGAGGGGGGCCCCCAAAGAAGTTTTTGCCCCGGGCCCCAATTAGCCTGACTAAGGCAGGGGCATACGGGGCAGTTGCCCCGGGCCCCCACATCAGAGGGGGGCCCCAAATCGAATAGAAAGTTTAGTATTAAGTATTAAGTTCTTCATTACAGAAGTAGTAAAGCAGAGGGGGGCCCCCAAAGAAGTTTTTGCCCCGGGCCCCAATTAGGCTAAGTCGGGCCCTGTTCGAGATGAATTGTTTACGAGTTCCATGATATTCTTGATCCGAAGCAAGATATAACAGGAATTCCGAATAGTTCCTTCGCGAAGTTTTGTTCGTTTATTAAAGTACGACATATTTCACGGGTAATATATATTTCTTCTAACATCATTTGAGCGACGCCACTTTAAACGTTTTACGTCGAGAGGTGATCAAAATTGTCTGTTGCAGACTCCTTTTTCTTTTGTTGCAGCTCTTTTCATAACAGTGATGAGTGACGTCTTGCGACAGGTGGCCGGAACTTCCTTGTCGATAAGAGGCATCGATCTCAAGCCAAAGTGCAGTTACTGTACGGAAATTTTTACACTGAAAAAATTTAGCCAATCTGTTGAGATGCCAGTGTCTTCGCCAGTTAATTTTATCATTCTCGTTTATTAAGCCGTAGATTTTAGCACACACTCTCTAAGAACTACTTGTCTTTTCATTAACTTTTCCTTGGAAACTTTTCTTCCCTTTTAGAAATATCTAATAATAGATCTGTTCAAATATAATCTTCAGAAAAAAAATATTTAGCAAAAGACATTTCTTGCATCAACTAACAAGAAACCAATTACTACTCCAAACTTGCATTATGCATATATAAACGTGTGTGTGTGTGTGTGTGAGTGTGTGTACGTGTGTGTATGTATGTGTGTATGTATGTATGTATGTATGTATGTATGTATTCATTCCTATAATATATGAGTTTTGTAAAGATCCTGATATTATTATTTGTATCTTGTTTCATAATTTAAGACAAATCAATTACAAAAGAGTCACTACAGAAGTTTAATGAATCCAAAATATCTAGATTTAAGAACAAATTTCTTTGATTATATTTCAAATTGGAATAGTTCTTAAACTTGGCACATTTATATTCACAGGGAATATTAAAAAAAAAAAAAAAAATATATATATATATATATATATATATATATATATATATATAGACCTTCTAAAAGTAACTTGAAATTGGAATAATTGGTGAAATAGGAATAATTGGTACAGTATTAAGTCGGTCCGTGTTCAAATACTAATTAATATTGCCTTCAAAATCTTTAATAAATTTCATTCTAACGTAAGAAAATATAAAATTTAAGTAATGAAGCTTTTTAAATTTGAAATTGTTTTTGTCTTTTATAAAATGCACAATGATTGTTAATTTAGAATGTGTGTTAAATTAAGTCGGGGCTGGCTAACTGGTCTGTCGAAAGTTTGCGTTTAATTTTTATATCAACACTATAAACACTCTACTATTCTCTTACTCGGCTATAACGAAATTCTCGTAACCGGCCATAAAACAGTCTAACCAGTATCCATACATACTGAGGTGCAATTTAGGTCCACGTCTGCTAATATGCAGTTACCCGGTTTTGCATAGTTTACCCTTTCCGAATATGGCTTTTATGTACTTTTCTCCGATGAAATTGAAGAAGTCAAGTAAAAGTTAAAATTGAGAAAAATTCTTCTCATAAAATAACTAGCTGAAAACCCGTGCTTCGCTACGGAGTACATTCAAATTAAATACAACGGTCAATGTATGCAACTAATGCCGATATATATATATATATATATATTTATAATAAATGCGACGATCAATGTATACAATTCATGTAAAATATGTATATTTATATATATATATATATATATAAATCGCAAGGGATATTTATTTTTTTGGATAATATCTAATCGTCTGCTGCATTAGAAAGAAAAAAATATTTTTTTGTCTATTTAGTTGTTATGCACGTGACGATAAATTTATTTAAAGTACCAGAAAAAGAAATCACGTGATCGGGATTTAATAAATTAAATTCTCAAAAATTAATCTTTAAAAACTCACTAAAAATCAGAAAATCGAGGTAATGGTTCGAAAATGATTTCATTTTAATGGAATTTTTATGATCTTTCTCGTGATATAAATTTTATAACCCTCAAATTATTATTTTAAATGCAAACTCAAAAAAAGTTATTAAAACAGCTTAAAAATTAAATTTTAAAAAAATCTAAGAAGAATTTTTCAAAAATTATTCTTAGTGCACCTCTACATCATAAGAAGAATCGTCATGCAAAATTTCAGCCCTTTAAGTCTAGAGGTTTGGGCTGTGCGTTGTATGTCAGCGAGTCAGTGAGTCAGTTACGGAACTGTTTTATGTATATAGATTAATAAGCAAAAACAAAGGAGAGAAAGTGAGAAATATACTTCTTTCCTACGCCACTTGCAAACTTTCTTCTCTACAGATTTTTTACCCCACTTGACACTTCTTGATTTTCGAACATTCCCAGTTCCTATCGTGATTTCCATATAGAGTGGTCGCTGTAGCTTCGCGAGTCATAACTCTCTCCCACTGTTTATATTCACTGACATAGGATTTCGGTGTTCAGACGCCGAAAAGCAGTCTGACAAAACACGAAGATTAAATCACAAAGAAAGATAAATACTAAAGAAACAAACATTTCTGACTAAAGCCGTAGGGCTACAAACGTAAATATGGAAGGAACTAGGAGGTATTTTTTTACATACACAAAAAATTATAGCCGCTATAAAGGAAAATAATCCAAGAATAACTTGTATAAAATTTCATAATTGCAAAAAGAAAACGGAAGAATAATTTCAGTTCTGTCATAGCCGGTAGGAAAGATTTAAGCTTATCTCCATTATGTGTTCTTTAACCCTGTATGGCATATGATTAATAACATAAAGAGGTAGTTGACTCCATTAACGCAATTGCTCTCTCTAAATCAGTTGCTTAGAAAGTTTGAGATTTCGCAAACCCCTTAACCTCAAGAGAAACATTTTTGAGCGCCTCGTATTTTCTAGTCCTCAATTTTTGTCAGACACCATTGAATGACAGTGATAAGAAGTAAAATATTTGACGTAAGCAGTATATTTTATTTTAAAATCCCCGCATTATTTTCATAATCATAATAAAGTTCTTTCCCAAAATGTTTAGTAAAAGGAAGGAAAATGAAGGGACTAAGTCGGCTCCATGGTGGAATGGTAAATTGAAAACTAAACGCAGTGTGGTCAGGTCGCTGAGAAAAAGAGTGCCAAAAGCTAATGATATTCAGTAGAGACTCTTTTGGCAGGAGAGGTTTAAACTCCTAGCTTTTCCATTAAACATCTGGATAAAATACAGGAAAAGGCCTTGAAGTGCTTTTATAAGCTAAATTGAATTACTGCTAAAACGTGGGGTATTAAACCGGATATTTTGAAACAGATTTACCTGACGGTCATAGAGAAAATGCTATTATATGCCGCAGAAATAGGGTATCAGAATGGGTACATCACTAATAACAAGCTAAGGCAGATACAGAGGCCCTATGTTTTGGAAATAACTAAATGTTATAGTACGGTTGCTATGGATGCTCTGAATGTGCTGGCAGGTTGCATACCGTTACACATTATGGCAGGCACGGCTAAAATGCAATACAGATTAATTGACAAAGGGGAGGATATTGAAATTAATGGAACGATCTACAATAGTGAAAATAGTGAAGTTAATAGTAGAAGAATTATGAGAATTGAAGATCTTGACAGGATAGATTGGACTTATGATCTGGCCCCTAAAACTAACATCAAGGTTTATACTGACGGTTCTAAAATGGATGATAGGGCTGGCGTGGTTATATATACGGAGAATGGTGAAACTATTTATCTTAGAGAAAGATTAAAGAGATCAAGCTCATATATGGCGAAATTGCGTGCTCTGTAAATGGCTGTTGAAGAGATGAGGGATAGGAATATAAAAAAAAAATTCGACATTTATACGGACTCTAGAAGCGCCCTGGAGGCTTTGAACTCGGTTGATTACAGAGGCAGCCTGGTTGAAGAGATAAAGAAGGAAATAAGGAACAGTAACATGCAGGTTAGTCTGCACTGGGTGAAGGCCCATGTGGGGTAATGAGGAGGCCGATAGGATGTCTAAAGAGGTTGCAAGACTTGAAAGGGTGGGTAGAACCTACAAGTGGTTTGGAAGAAAGATTAGAAACATTTTGGATAGGGAGGAAGTTAAAATGTGGCAAATTGCCTGGGAAGAGGGAGATAAAAGCAGAAGGGTTTACTAAATTTTTAAATGTGTTAGTTCTTCAGACTTTGCGCGGACTTCTTGATTAATCAGGCCATGGCGGGTCATGGTTATTTTGGACAATATCAGAGGAGATTTCTTAGCAAAACCGATATTTGCTCTTGTGGTGATGTCCAGACAGTTGAACACTGGTTATTCGATTGTCCGCGGTTTAATAATTGGCGTCATTGTCTGCCTATGGAAATTGCAAATTGGTCAAAGCATAATTTTTTTAATGATTATTATTGCAAGAGTTTTATTCGCAAGATGGTGAGTGTCATTTTGGAGGAGGTATTGTCCCAGTAGGGGTTGCTGTGGTGTTTTATTGACTTGCTTGTGTTGGGCTTGTCTGTTTCGCTCGTGGTGTTGTTGTTGTGGGTACTTAGTTTATCTTGCTTGTGGTTGCTGTTTGGGTTATTGGAGGTGACTGTGGCATGTCCGTTGGTGGCCGGACGGGCTGGTGATCCCCGGGATGGATGTTTTGTGGTAGTTGTCTTATAACCTTTTGGTTGGGGGGGGCGTGAGGTTTATCGTTTTCCTTTCCCAAAATGTTTATCCCTGGAAATGGTTGTAAAAAATTAAGGGGACGTTGTACGTTGAAATCGGCAAAAACTGACCAAAGCATCGAACTTTTGGTTTTAATGCTATATTGTTCTACAAATCAAAATGTACCAAATGCAAAAATCCGTATCAAAATCCGATAATTTTTATTGAAGTTATTAGCATTTATATGTTTATAAACAATCCACTTTTGCCCTTTAAATTTCACTTTGTATGCAATTTTCTCAAAATGAAATTTTTCTCGATAATGTAAATTTAAAATGTGATACGCGCTATATTTTTGCTTCAAATTACACGATATTTACCATACATTATCTTTATAGATACATTAATAAATGTGTGCATGCATTTTTGTTTTAAAGAAGAGTAACTTATAAAAAGTGACTGTTTATATATAAAGAAGTGAAATTTTTGAAAAAAATTCATCCATTAATCGGTTTTGCTTCATTTAAAAAATAAAATATTGAGATATTTGTAATTCAATGCACAGAATGTTTCATTATTGTATAATAAATAAATAAAAAGTAAAATTATTATAAAAAAGTAAAAATTTTAGCGCAAGGGACATTTTAAAATTTTATTAATTTTTTTTAATTTTTAAGTAAAAACATTTTTTCTAAATAAACTAGAAAAATTTTTTTATGTCGTTTATAGTGCAAATATTAAACTATATTCAGGATTAAAATTTCAAATAGATAATGTTGGCGCCACCTGTCTTCTCTCTTGGCGCGTCCTGACCACCCCCGCATTAAGGGCTCCCTCTGTCGCCCTACCCCATGTACTATTCAGTTGTCGATACGCCTCCAAGGCACTCACAGCGCGTCTTAGCGCAAGCTTATTATTGTTGTTCAGCCGTCAAGGCACTTGCAGCGCGTCATAGCGCATTTATATAATTGTTTACCTGCCGCCAAGGCATTTGCAGCGCGTCATAGCGCATTCTCTTTTTTCAATAAACTGTTGTTTTTGTTTTTAATATACAGTCCACGCTCAATTTATTCAGGCACCATGCATGCCATTTACATTCTGGTCCGATCTTCACGGAGCCTATTCAGTGAATGTATGAGTTTGGAATACCAACTCTACTATTAAGTTTGTGTTGAAAGTCCCACAACAAGTTTGGATTAACTTTGAATCTCAGTTCGTGCGAAATCTTCCTATTGAATAACACCTATCAGCGCCAACCACGCCCAAGAACAAGGTAGGACATTCTTTGAATTTTGTGTTTAGTGTAATCATTACATAAAAAAAAAAATGGATGAACTTGAAAAATGTAAGAAAAAACGAGCTTCTATAAGAACAAGTGTAACCAAAATAATTACTAAAATTGAAAATTTAATTGTTTCTGAAAATAAAGAAGTTGATGAATTTAAAGAAATATTAGAGCAGTTAAATAATAAGGAAGAATCTTTAAAATCACTCAATGCGAGTATAGAAAATTTAATATCGGTTCCAAATGATTATGAATTCGAAATTAATGCAAGTGAGGAGTACAACGATAACATAATTAGAATTAAGTTCAAGTTACAATCACAAATTAAAAAATTAAGTAACGTTTCAGTAATTCCTCGTTCGAATTCTACTGTTCAGAATATAACAACTAACATAAAACTCCCGGAGATTCCACTTCCGAAATTCTCCGGAAAGTATGAAGAATGGAGTTCATTCAAAACACAGTTTAACAATATTATTGCGTCAAATGAACATCTTTTACCAGCACAGAAATTACACTATTTAAATGCAGCTTTAACAGGTGAAGCAAAGAACTTACAAACGCCAGATGATTCATTTTCATCGTTATTTCAGGCTTTAGAAGAGAGGTATGAGAATACCCGAGCTATAGTAGAAATTCTCATCAATGCAATTTTGGAAGCAGAAAACATTACGCACGATTCTGCTAAACATTTGCGAAGCCTTATAGATAATGTAAAGAAAAACATTCGCGCATTAAAAGTATTAGAATTCGACAGAAATAATCTCTCCGATGCTTTAATCTTAAATATTGTTTTGAAAAAACTCGATAAGGAGACTCGCAAACAATATGAATTAAGCATAAGTTCAAACGAGGTGCCTAAACTTGACGATTTACTTCTGTACTTAGAAAAGCGGTCTCGAATGTTAGAAAACATTAAGAAAAACACTTCTGTGAAGCCTAACATTTATCAAGATCGCAACAGTCAATCTAGAAACTTTTTCATCAAATCTAATGGTTCCAACAATTTATGTATTTCATGCAAGGCAAATCATCCAATTTACAAGTGTGAGTCTTTTTTGAAATTAACTGCTTTACAAAGATTTGACCTTGTTAAAAAGCATTCGCTATGCATTAATTGCTTCGGAAAACATTCAGTCGCATCTTGCAGATCCCAGCATACATGCAGATTCTGCTCGAAACGTCACAATTCTTTGCTGTGTCGTGGTGGGGAGGAAATTTCGAAACCGTCTCAGTCCCTCACCCCAGTTGAACTCTTGACCTCAGTCCCCTCGCCAGGCGAGAGGAATGTTCTGAAGCCCAGTGTGGGGGAGGAAGCTATGTCTCTCCACTCAACGCACGGATCAATTCAGCGTTCTACGATTTTGCTCGCAACTGCTGAAGTGTTTGTTAAAAATAAGTTCGGGGAAAGAAATAAAATCAAGGCAATTCTGGATTGCGGTAGCCAAGCAAATTTGATAACCTTTGAATGCGCATCTGCACTTGGTTTAAAAAAGGAGAGAGCTCACTCTTCGATTATAGGAATTAATGATAATTCACAATCCATTAAGCACGAAATTCATGGTGTTATATCAAATAAAAATGAAGAATTTGAGTATGATACCCATTTTATGCTTGTTCCGAAAATCACATCTTTGATTCCATCCACAGTTTTAGATGTATCAAAACTTCAATTTCCAGATAACATTGAACTCGCAGATATTAACTTCTACAAACCTTCTAAAATACAAATGTTAATTGGTGCGGAACTGTTCTTTAGAATTTTAAAGGGAGATCAAATTCAAATTAGTGACTCCATACTATTGCAAAACTCCGCATTTGGGTATATAGTTTCAGGAAACATACCTTGTTCTCGACCTACACCACACTGTTTGTTACTAACAGAACAAGAAAACCTTGATCAATTAATGATCAAATTTTGGGAACTAGATTCGGTTGAAGGAAAATATATTAAATCAAATGACGAATTGTTTTGCGAAGACCACTTTCAAAAGACGCATAAGAGGCATGAAACAGGAAAATACATAGTCCAAATGCCACTGAAAGATGATCCTGGGATATTGGGTGAATCCAAAGACGCAGCTATCAAGAAACTGAATGCACTTTGGAATAGATTATCAAGACAACCTCAACTAAGAGATTTATATGTGCAATTTATGAAGGAATATATTGCTTTAGGGCACATGGAAATTGTCGAGGAAACTTATGAACCTCCAATAACATACTACATTCCTCATCACAGTGTTTTCCGTCCAGAAAAAACTACTACCAAATTAAGAGTTGTTTACAACGCCTCGGCCCCTTCTTCGAATGGCACTTCACTAAATTCACTCCAAATGAACGGTGGTGTAATTCAAGACAATCTCTTCTCTATACTATTGAGGTTATCGCATTTGTTGCAGATATAGAGAAAATGTGCAGGATGATTTTTATCGATCCATCCCAGAGAGACCTCCAACGCATCGTTTGGAAGGACTGCCCTAATGGGCCCGTAAAAATTTATAAGTTATGTACTGTTACCTATGGCACAACAAGTGCTCCGTATCTCGCAACTAGAACACTCAAGCAATTAGCGCTTGATGAAGCTGAAAGATTTCCCATCGCTGCCCCAGTTGTACACGCCGATTTTTATGTTGATGACATCCTCTCCGGCGCAACTGATATAGCGTCTGCCTCAGCTTTACAGAGAGAGTTAGTTGAATTGTTACTCTCAGGTGGTATGAAGCTTCATAAGTGGGCTTCTAATGAACAGTCTCTGATCAACTCTGTAGCACACGAAACCAAGGAATATGTATTTCATGACTCTCCAGAAGTAAAGGTGAAGACTTTAGGACTTTCCTGGGATCCCAAATGTGACATGTTTACATTTTCTGTGTCTCCTACAATTAGCCTGTCCACCACTTGCACTAAACGCACTGTTCTATCTCATATAGCCAAATTGTTCGATCCACTAGGATTCTTAGGACCTTTTGTTACTAAGGCAAAAATGTTCATGCAGCAACTTTGGCTGTTGAAACTGAATTGGGATGATCCCTTACCTGAAATTGAAGCTTTAAAATGGAAATGTTTGTTATCTGAGTTGAACACAGTTAAAACCATAAGAGTTGACAGATATCTTTCTTGTGATGATGTAAAGGTACTGGAGTTACATGGCTTTGCTGATGCTTCAAACATGGCTTATGGAGCTGTTGTGTATGTAAGATCAGTTTCATATTCAAATCAAGTTAATGTCAAGATATTGTGCAGTAAATCAAGAGTAGCTCCACTGAAATCAATCAGCATTCCCAGACTCGAATTGTGTGCAGCATTGCTTCTGTCGAAATTAGTTCGCAAATTGATTCACTCCATAAAGATGACATTTCAAAGAGTTGTTCTGTGGTCAGATTCAACAATTACTTTAGCCTGGATTAGAACATCTCCTCATCTCCTGAAGACCTTCATCAGCAATCGCGTATCGCAGATCCAACAAGCTACCGAAGGATATCAGTGGTGTCACGTTCGCTCTACAGACAACCCGGCTGACCTGATTTCGAGAGGCATCAACCCTAACTCTTATTACAATGACATATGGTGGATTGGACCCACTTTTCTACATGATGAGAACTTTTCCCCTTGTGAACAGAACAGTGACTCTGCTAAAGTCTCCTCATCAGAGGAATTTATTTCAGAACTAAAGTCAACTTCAAACCAGACTCTATTGCTTACATCTGATAACAACTTAACTCATTCTATTATAAACTTAAGCAATAATTTTAATACTAATCTACGTGTTTTAAGTTTTGTTTTCAGATTTTGCTTCAATGCCCAACACCCTAGAGAGAAACATTCTGGTCCCCTCTCTGCTGCTGAAAAGGATGTTGCCCAGCAGTTTCTTATAAAGTCTGTCCAAGAGATAGAATTTCATGATGAAGTTGGAAACTTAAAGAAAGGGAAACCTATTCCCCCAAATAGTAAACTTAAAAGCCTCAATCCATTTCTTGATGAAAATCAAATTCTTCGTGTAGGTGGACGTCTTCATCATGCAGATTTAACCTATGATGAAAAATTCCCTATTGTTTTGCCTGCTAAGCAGAAATTAACAAAATTAATAATTAGTCATTTTCACAGAAAACATCTTCACTTAGGCCCGCAATCTTTGCTTTATACCATAAGAAAAATGTTTTGGCCGTTAAATGGCAGAAATCTGTGCAGACAAATTGTGCACGAATGTGTCGTTTGTTTCAAAGTGAAACCAACTACTGCTCAACAAATTATGGGAAGTTTACCCCAAGAACGCGTAACCCAAACGCATCCTTTCAATGTTACTGGTATAGATTTTTGTGGTCCGTTTTCAATCAAGTATAAGTATCAAAGGAAGGGCCTTTTTAGCAAAATTTATGTATGTATTTTTGTATGCTTTATTACGCGTGCTGTCCATCTAGAAATTGTATCTGACTTAACGTCTGAATCGTTTCTAGCTACTTTGAAACGCTTCTTTGCCAGACGGGGAAAAAGCTCTAAGATATTTACCGATAATGGTACAAACTTTGTGGGAGCAAGGGCAGAATTAAAGCGACTTCATGAACTTGTTGCCAATCCTAATGAACTAATTGCAGATTATCTTGCTTCAGAACGCATTGATTGGAAGTTCATTCCTCCAAGAGCACCTCATTTTGGTGGCCTTTGGGAGGCTGGCGTCAAGTCCCTTAAATTCCACTTCATAAGAGTCGTTGGCGATTCAAAACTTTTGTATGAGGAATTTTTAACTGTTATTAACCAGATTGAAGGTATCCGTAACTCTAGACCCATCTCTCCTCTGTCGTCTGATTCCTCAGACTTAGAGCCCCTCACCCCTGGGCATTTCCTCATTGGGCGCCCAGTAACATCCATTGTTGAGCCCCAATATTTAGATCTAAACGAAACCAGACTCTCGCGTTGGCAACGTGTTACAAAATTTGTCCAAAGACTTTGGAGTCGTTGGTCTTTAGATTATCTAAATCAATTGCAGCAAAGACACAAATGGTATTTTACTAAGGATAATGTAAGGATTAATACAATGGTTTTAATCAAAGAAGATAATCTTCCCCCTCTGAAATGGTTGTTAGGAAGAATTCAAGATGTAATATTGGGTAAAGATGGAAATGTAAGAGTTGTCGTAGTTAAAACTAAAACAGGAATATTCAAAAGACCAGTGTCAAAAATCGCAATCTTACCATTCGAAGATAACAAAATTTAAAATATTTCATTTTGTGTATTTTAGTATAAGTTTATTTTGTGTATTTTAGTGTAAGTTCATTTTGTGTATTTTTGTATAAGAATTGTTCTTTATTTTTTTTTTCAAATTATATTTGTATTATGTTTTGAAATGTTATTTCAACGTGGGGCGGGATGTTGGCGCCACCTGTCTTCTCTCTTGGCGCGTCCTGACCACCCCCGCATTAAGGGCTCCCTCTGTCGCCCTACCCCATGTACTATTCAGTTGTCGATACGCCTCCAAGGCACTCACAGCGCGTCTTAGCGCAAGCTTATTATTGTTGTTCAGCCGTCAAGGCACTTGCAGCGCGTCATAGCGCATTTATATAATTGTTTACCTGCCGCCAAGGCATTTGCAACGCGTCATAGCGCATTCTCTTTTTTCAATAAACTGTTGTTTTTGTTTTTAATATACAGTCCACGCTCAATTTATTCAGGCACCATGCATGCCATTTACAGATAAAATGTAAAATAAAAAAGTTAAATCTCAACGTCTACTGTCTCCTTAAAAAAACAATTATTCGTTTTCTTCAGCACACATATACCGAAAAGCCCCACAATATTCGATATAAATAGCAAAAACAAATTCTAATCTTGAATTTCGGAAACATAAGCAGATTATTTCCTTAGGAGGTGAGCAAAGAATTGCTGTTGCAAACAGTGGGGGTTATATGGGAAACACAGGAAATCATACTATCCAGAAACTGAGAAACAAGGAAGTAGTTGGAAATTAAGTGACTAAATGTGATAAAACTAAAACAAATTGACGAGTAGTTTAAGTTTTTTTCCTATACTTTCTGTATCTCTTCTCGGTCATTTCTAACCCTTTTCCTTTTTTTTGTTATAGAAGGCCTGTTGCTGTTACTGTAAAACAAGATGAGAATCAAAAGGGGTTTTCGTTTGTTGTGAATGTCTCGATGATCTTGTAAGGTTTACATAAGATTCGATTCACAAGAATAAAACTTTTAAGTGAATAAATTAAAGAAGCCGCTTGAGATATGCTAATTTCAAGGCATACGCGGTTGGTATAAATGGCAAGCAGCTAGATTAAAGAATCGAAATGAGAGGATATGAAAGAAAGTGAAAGGATTTTTGCGAGCAGCCGCTAGTGGTGTTTGTAGTAAATCACCATGAAGAAATATATATCCAAGAAATATTAACCAAGATTTCAAGCGTCAGGCTTTATTCACGTTCAAGAGTTCAACACCAACTAACTATACACATGCTTCGCGCAAACCGCCAAGCAACCAGGTGGCGCTACTAGTACGCCAAAAACAAATATATACAATTTCAATTTCCAACAGTGTTTTAGCCAGGTTGATGCTAACCTAAGCTAGTTCGTGTTAGACGAATTTTTTTAGCATTCTGCGGCCTAAAGTTTACGTCGCAGCACTGCTGGCTTGACGTTCAAGTATTGTGAGTATTTCAAACTGAATTTCTTTGCAACGTGTCTATACAGAAAGAATATGCCTTGCAGGAATGTTATATATATATCTCGTACTAGTAGTACGTATACTTATGTTGAAAAGCAAAGCAATATGTGTCACTTTGAAATAAATGTTTATTAATTTAGAACTGTGTTTGAATCTAATTCATTAGAGGGCCACTTAAAATTATATACACCCAAGGTAGGGTAGAAGTGTTAAAACTCTATTATCTGCTCGAATCAGTTGAGTCATATAAAACAATAAAAAATTGTATTTTTACACTTAATACCCACGGATGCTACATCAATGAATTTAATACCCAGGCGGGGTATGATTCAACCCAAAACAAAATTAACAGTAGGTATCTTTCAACCCAACTAGAGAATGGTGGTTCACACTTTCGATCTCCACGAACACACTGACTACGCATAAAAAAGTGATAAGCAATTTTTTGATACATCTCCGTCTACTTCCGAGCCAATGGGGACGTTGAGGTTATTCAACATACTGATTTAGGACTGGTTGGTTTTTTGGGGTTTAATAGGGTTACATTTGAGCTTTGATGGGAATAACTTAATGAGTGCTCTACAATCGTAGATCATTTAACGGTGATTTCGGTATCATGTTCAGGTTTTTGTAATGATTATTTGTAATAGAGTGTGACAAGAGTATGAAGATTGTAATATTCATATATCTACAGAACTCACTAGGTCGCTTACAACTGTGGCTTAAATGGTCACTGTTTATTACAGGCTATTTTTTTTCATGAATTTTTTTTTCCGAGAAAGATAAACTTTAAATGCCTTACTTCTGACTTAAGGTAGTCAAGCTTCAACTCTGGGCGTCAAGGATTCACTATTTCTAAAATTACTGAATTTTTCTAGAATTACTAAATGAAATTCAAATTAGAATAAATTGAGTTGGAGTTTATCTTTTGTTTTGAAAAGAATTTTTTGAAAAATAATGAAGTATTTCTACTTTGTTTCGTCAGGATTTTTATTTGATAAATACTTGCTTATCGTAATAGGTTTAATTTACTCTTTGACATCGCAGAATAAGAGACGGCCTAGATAAAAGAAAAACATTGTCTCTTTTGAAATGTCTAGTCAGCCTCAAACCTTAACTCATTTCCAAAGGGTATATGTACGTGGACGATTATTCATCTATTATTTTCGTATGTATGGCCAATACTATTTTGAAACTCTTAACTAGATATACTCAACTCCACTTGAGCGGGAATCCCTGACTGATTGAGACAGAATAAATTGATTAAACCAATTTTTTTTTCTTTGTCACCGAAATAAGAGCTGCAACTAAGTTTCCATTTAAACATTCCGATTAAAATTCTGCAGACATGCATGGATAAACTTTCACTGTTTTCTGTGCAAATACGGGGAGGGAGAACCTTTTCGCTTTAATGAGTTCTTGACGTTTAATTTATAGATAATAAAAGGGAAAATGCAAACTCTTGAATTCCAAAACCATTCTGCTTTTGAAATGTAAATCAACCGGTGTCACAAAAGGTGGTAACACTTAAATGGGGGGTGGGGGGGGGCTTACTCATTCTATACAGAGAGGGCATTGTTCTCCTTCCCATTCAAGGCCGTTTAATGAAAACGTGGAATTTTCTCTTGAGAAGTTTATAAGCTGCCGCATTTAAACCGAGTTACGTTTCAAATGGGTTTCATTTCTGAAATAAATTTTTAAGCCAATTGGATAGGACTCAACTTTGGCCTTTTGCAATGTCTGACGTAAAGCGTTGAAATAAACGGGAACACGTTTGCAGAGATAATTTTCAGTTTATGTTAGGCGTTGCTTTTACGTTAGTACTTATTAGTACTTTAAGGGGACTCACGACCTTTAAGTCGAGGAAATAAGGCATGTTTTCATACTTTTTGACTCTTTGTAACTATTTCAAGTTAATCCCAATTTTTCCAAATTTTATGTATATGATAAAATGATATATTTATTTTAATAATCAAATTTTCAACTCTCAAAATAATTTTAAATAATTTTTTTTAATGCTTTAGATATACCTTGTTTTTTAAGTATTTTTATTGTATACCGGCTTGCGCGCAAAACTATGAAATTAATTTTACACTTAAATGTATAATTCCTGTTTTATATTAGAAACAAATAAATCAAAATACAATTGAACATAAAACATTCAACATTAAAATATTTTTTAAATTTTTTTTAAAACTGCTCAAAATATACTTGAAATTTCCTTAAATTTTTGCATTAATTTACCCCTGAAAAAATAACAAAATGTGCAGCGATTGCAATAATTCTAGTTCAGACGCAATGAAATAACATGATTATGAAGTGATAAAAATTTAATGGAATTATATTTCATAGTTTTTGAGATATCAGTTGCGGAATGATAAAAAATCGCTTTTTGAGAAAAATGAGTTTAAAATTTTTCTTACCATAAACTTGATCAGTAATTAAATATTTAGAATATCAATATCTCCATAACTAAGCGGAATATTTTCATGCGGTTTGCTGTATTTTGTTCAGAAATGATCAGGCTTTAATATATTTTTTTTTCAAAAAATTAAATGTTTTAAAGATTTAAGAGTAGTGAGTACCCTAAAATGAGAAAAACCAACAAATATAATCTTTTCATTAATTATTCCGTTTTTCAGTGAATCTCCGCCTCTTTTGTTTTGAGCTGTTTCGAATAGCAAAAGTAAGTTAGCATTAAATATCAAATATGATCTCAAAGCCATTTCTACTATAGAGGAAACTAGTATCAAAGGAAGTTGGTGATGTACGAGACGATGTTCATAAATAGTATTTGAGAAGTGAAAAAATTTCTTCGCATTTAGCAGCAGCTTGTGTGGTTGTTGAAATAAATGTTCCTTTAATCCAAAGTACTTTTAGACTACTTGGGCACTGACTATAATTCAACAATTGTGTGGCAGAGACGAATTACAAGGACATTAAATACAAAAGGTCAACGATACAAATTTGTCCAAAGAAAATGTTTCCCAAATAAGTCAATAATGGTTTTATACTGTGGAATAAAAAATCTTTTATTTCGCCATGAAATATTTCTATGGTTTATGGATGTTTTGAAATCTTTTCTGTTTACTGAATTTTCTGATGCCATTACTAACTCATAATTGTAAGGCTTACCAAGTTGGAGTACTTTTATTTAAATAGCAACAAAAACTGGTGTTCGAAGTAAGAAAATACCTGCGTTTTTATAGTTGTGCCCTGCTTTTGATAACATTCAATTTCTGCGTAGTTTGAAAACTTATTCAAAAGTAACCTCCATCTGTTGTATTGTTCTTTGTCTTAAATTTGTTTCTAGCTTTGAGTGAAAGTGAGTAATTCGCATATATCACGCCTAAAGCATGCGCCCTGTTTCACTTGGGTGACTTTTAATAACGTAGAAATAACATGAGCACTACAGACTGATCTTAATATTTATAGGATGGTCTTGACTCATAACTCAATGAATTATGTCTTATAGGGTTCACTAGGGGCTTTGCCCCTAGGCTCGCTCCTCTGTTATGGCTAATAGCGAGACACATAGGGGTGATTCTCGGGCAATGTAACAGCCATTTACTGTTGTCAGTCACCCTTATGCGAAGTGGATTAAGCCCGAGAGATTAAGCCCCAAGAGATAATCAAACGTAGGTATGCTTAACCTACAATAATTACACTTCCCTTAAGAAAGAACAAAGTACTGCAGATCTCTTCAACTCCCGTGTTCTTACTTACTAATGCTGAAATATCAAATCAACCTAGCGTTGCGAGTCAAAATGTATCACCATTTTCAACGATAAAACATTTTGGTTGCGCAACGTCTAGCAACAGAAACGTTCCGCAATGTTTTGTTGCATTCGGTGTGTGGCCGGGCTAAATGTGCTTATGTCATGCAACTTCAAGCACAGACACGTGGAAGAAGAATTTGAGAAAAAGGCAACAGACCATAAACAGGAGGAGGAACGTCCCCAGAGACTTCTCTCGCCAGTGCATGAACAACGCAACTTTGTATGAAAACTTCGAAACAGTCTGGTGACACGCAAAATAGCAGATGGATTCTTGACGTGATATAAGGTTATTAGCTGAAATCCCGGATTTCGCTACGGAGTACATTCAAATTAAATACAACGGTCAATGTATGCAATTGATGCCAATATATATCTATATACATATATATATAATAAATACGATGATCAATGTATATAATTGATGCAATATACATATATATATATATGCGTATTGATAAAAAAATCGTAAGGGATATTTTTATAGACAAAATAATGTAGAAGAAGATATTCAAATTACATCTAATATAAAGAATACTAAAGAATATAGTACAGTTAATATAGTACAGTTTGTAGAACATTTATTTAACTGTATTTTAATATTTTTTTGGATAATGTCCAATCGTCTGCGCATTATCAAGAAAAAAAATATTTTTTTTGTCTATTTAGTTTTTATGCACGTGACGATAAATTTATTTAAAGTACCAGAAAAAGAAATCACGTGATCGGCATTTAATAAATTAAATTCTAAAAATCAATCTTTAAAAATTCACGAAAAATCAGGAAATGGAGGTAAAGATTCGAAAAAGATTTCATTTGAAAGGAATATTTATGATCTTTCTCGTGATATAAATTTTATAACCCTCAAATTATTATTTTAAATGCAAACTTAAAAAATGTTACAAAAACAGCTTAAAAATTTAATTTAAAAAAATCTAAGAAGAATTTTTCAAAAACCTCTCTTAGTACACCCCTACACCATAAGAAGAATCGCCATGCAAAATTTTAGCTCTTTAGGTCCAGCGGTTTGGTCTGTGCTTTGTATGTCAGTCAGTGAGTCAGTTACGGAACTTTTTTATATATATAGATTAATAAACTACTACCTAGTACGCTGGAAACGTAATTTTTTCTCTGTGATCATTAGAGGATCAGTTTCATGAACCCTTTAGAAGGAATCATGCGGCTGTTGTTATTCGAAAGATTTTATGTGATAAATAATAAAAGTAGCTCTCATTTTTGTCTAGATTCTAAACAGTTTCCAAGGACATAAAATTATGGACTCACTAGCTGAAGAAATTCTAATAATAAATTTTCCGCGGTAATCATTAAAAAAAGGTGCTTAGTTAAAGTACCAAGAATTTGTAACAGCGCACAGAATTGAAGTGGGAAAAAAACAATGGAAATCATTTTCTCTATTGCTCCACATTCCTTGGGAAATTAGTTCTAGTCGTATACGTAAAGACCTTATTACTCAAATGATTACTCGCAAAAAAGACCTGCCGTAAACAATTCTTTATTTTTTATCAGGAATTTTCAAAACTGAGTTATAAAATTTCCTTTGGTTTACCCAATAAAGGAAGTGATTTATTAAAAGAGAAAGAGTCACCGGTTTAAATGTTTGAATTTTAGGAACTTTGTCTCGTTAGATCAATTCAGAAATTCAATAAGGATTTCAAATGGATATATGCATTGATGAATTTTGATTTGCAAAATAATAAGTGATAATCTCCTTATGTTTAGTTTTATAAACAATCCTTTTAAGGAAAGTATTTGTTAAGGGAAAACAATTTAAGATTTAAAATTAACTAAATACATTACACACATAAAAACACGGACTGTATACATCAGCGATCGCCAAATTTTTTATCATTACGGCCGACCCGTAATTTAAATATTAGGCGGCGGTCTACCAACATCGTATGTGTTGAGTGATCATATGAAAATTAGTAATTTAAAGCCAAAAATTGGTTTAAATTTAATATAGTCATAGATATTACTAATTTTATTCAATATCAAGTTATTTTAATAAAAGAAAAAAAAATGTTTTCTTCTTACAAACTACACTCTTAGACCCCAAAAAAAAGATGCACCGAGAAGGAGTTATCCGAATGGGACGAAAATCGGTAGATGTGATGTACATGTACAGAAAAAAAAATTATTAAAATTTGAGTTGGTTCACCTCTGGTCCTTATGCAAGCAGTTATTCGACTTGGAATTGATTGATAGAGGTGGCGAATGTCCTCCAGCGGGATATCCTGCCAAATTTTGTCCAATTGGCAAGTTAGATCGTCAAAATCCGGAGCTGGTTGGAGGGACCTGCCCATTATGCTTGAAACGTGCGCAATGGGGGAGAGATCCGGTGACCTTGCTGGCCAAGGTAGCGTTGGGAAAGCACGAAGACAAGCAGTGGAAATTCTCGCCTTGTGCGGGTGGGCATTATCTTGCTGAAATGTAAGTCCAGGCTGGAGTGATATGCAGGGCAATACAACGGGGTGTAGAATGTCGTCGACGTACCGTTGCGATGTAAGGGTGCCGCGGATGAAACCAAAGGGGCCTGATATGAAATGGATTGGCCCCCCAGACCATCACTCTTAGGTGTCGGCCCGCATGACGTCAGACAGTGAGGTTCGTATCCCACCGCAGTCCGGGGCGTCTCCAGACACGTACTCGCTGGTCATCGGGACTCATCACTGAAGACAATTCTACTCCAGTCAGTGACATTCCAGGTCGAATGTGCCCGACACCATTGCAAACAGGCTTCTCGGTGTACAGAGGTCAATGGTAGTCGACTCAAAGGGGAACCTTGAGCTCAAACCTCTTTCTCTGAGCCGCCTATGAATGTTCCTTGCGGGCACTGAAGCACCAGTTGCGCGTACGATCGATGATAATGATGAATCTCGGGCTGTGAATGCCGAATGTTCGGTCCTCACGTCATGTCTTTTCTCTAGGACGACCGCTTAGTTCTTGACGCTCGGCCATAGTTCACCCATTCTGCCAACGTCGTATAATAGTGGCATCGCTATTATCCAAATGTCGAGCGATTCGCCGATTAGACCAACCGGCATCTTTGATCCCAACTACACGTACTCTCTCAAATGCTAACATCTGCGCATATTGTTCGCGCACCTGTGTGCGAGACATTGTTACTGTCTACCTAAGTAGACGGAATGGAATTCGCAAAGAATTTATGACCTGGAATCCTCTTTAATATCCTGCCATTTGCAAAGTTCATTCATTGACCGTCAAACTTTAAAATTGTTCATTTTCCGTCTAAACCTGTATGCATATCAATCTGTGTCCAATTTGCATTACCCCCTCGGTGTGCGTCGTTGTTTTTGTCTAATAGTATATTTAGTTTATAAATAAAACAATATGTTATTTTATTTTCTTATTATTAATGCGAACAATGTTATTGTAAATTAATTTTAATTATTGTTTTCAGAGGACGCCCTGGAAACATGGCATTTCATATTTTTGGCAAGTTGTTCATATTGTCGTTCATACGTACCTATAGCTGTTCAGAAACATGCTGCCAAATGGTCATCTGTCAAATGGGAACGAAGTTTTGTTCTGATTGCATTTATGGTAGAAAATGTTGTTTCGCAGAAGTAAGCAGAAACGAAATGGCTTGCTAAATATGCTGTACATCTCCATAAGCATCGATATTTTTCTTCACAAAGTAAATTCCAATAACTAATTTCAGACGAAGCTCTTGATTTCAAAATTACGAGTATATTGTATTTTAGGTTAAGGATTTCATTCTCAACTAGCATTTGATCCACACCCGAAAATTCTTTAAACTTTATTGATATTTCTTCTATTTTTATTTCATCATTGAATAGGAATGACATGAATAATATTATATCCTCTATTTTAGAAATACCTTTAAATTTTCTATCAAACTCATTTCGAAACAGAGACATCTTATTAGCACATTGATCGTATTTATTTGAGTTTATATATATATATACTAGCTGAAAACCCGCACTTCGCTACGGAGTACATTCAAATTAAATACAACTGTCAATGTATGCAATTAATGCCAAAAAATTATATATATATATATATATATATATATATATATATATATATATATTATAATAAATACGACGATCAATATATAAAATTGATGTAATAAAAAAAATATTTATAAAAAAATCGTAAGGGATATTTTTATAGACGAAATAATGTAGAAGAAAATATTGAAATTAAATGTGATAGGACATACTAAAGAACATAGTACAGTTAATAAAGTACAGTTTGAGGAACATAATATCTTTTACTGTATTTTAATATTTTTTGGATAATGTCCAATCGTCTGCCGCATTAGCAAGAAATAAAACATTTTTTTGTTTATTTAGTTATTATGCACGTGACGATAAATTTAATTAAAGTACCAGAAAAAGAAATCACGTGATCAGCATTTAATAAATTAGATTCTAAAAATTAATTTTTAAAAATTCAGCAAAAATCAGAAAAGGGAGGTAAAGATTCGAACAAGATCTCATTTTAAAGGAATTTTTATGATCTTTCTAGTGATATAAATTTTCTAACCCTCAAAGTATTATTTTAAATGCAAACTTAAAAAAAGTTACTAAAACAAGTCAAAAATTTAATTTAAAAAAATCTAAGAAGAATTTTTCAAAAATCTTTCTGATTGCACCCCTACACTATAAGAAGAATCGCCATGCAAAATGTTAGCCCTTTAGGTCCAGCGGTTTGGTCTGTGAATTGTATGTCAGTCAGTTAGTCAGTCAGTTACGGAACTGTTATATATGTATAGATTTGGTTGGTTGCCGTGTCCATGGACAGTGAAGCTAGACAGAGCCTGACTAAGGCAGGGGCATACGGGGCAGTTGCCCCGGGCCCCCACATCAGAGGGGGGGGCCCCAAATCGAATAGAAAGTTTAGTATTAAGTATTAAGTTCTTCATTACTGAAGTAGTGAAGCAGAGGGGGGCCCCAAAGAAGTTTTTGCCCCGGGCCCCAATTAGGCTAAGTCGGGCCCTGAAGCTAGATGACACCATGGGCGGTCCACACAGCCCCAGCTATCTGGAGGCAATTGTCCACATAAAGGTCCTCCTGGGGACAATCACTAATCTGCTGCAGTGCAGCTATTATTGCAGGGCAAGAGAAAACATGGTCAGGTCCCAATTCGGTGTCTGGGCAGTTTCTGCAAGTAGTATAAGTCCTGGTTCTATCCTGTCGAATTCTCATCCCTCTGAAGTGCCAAGTTCTCAGTTTTGTTAAGGTGTTTGTAATTATTCTGTTGCCGCTTAGTTCGCAGATCTGATATTTTAATTCGATGACCCTATTTCTGAATTTAGACTTTATTACTGAGTTAATGCCAGAAAGAGCGACAGAACGAGGAGATTCCTTATTTAGTTGTCTCGCTTCTTTAGCCAAGGCTTCGGCAGCCTCGTCACCATCAATGACAACGTGGGCCGGCATCCATTGCATGATGCAGTGTTTATTATGTTGATTGATTTGGTCCAGAGCATTATGCATATTACGTGTTTGTCTTCAGGGACCCTACAGAATTGCCTGAAAGGAGGTCCTGGAGTCACTGAATATTATTATTCCACCGGCCTGTTCTGTATTTTGGAGATCGATATAGATATTTAAGGCCTCTTGGACGGCAGAGAGTTCCCAGATGCAATTTGTAGCCATTTTTCCTGCACCTAAGTTATATTGTTTTGTGCTGCAGTCTGGAAAAACAAAGTTTATACCAGCTCTACCATTAATTAGAGTCTCATCCGAAGATCCATCAGTGCAAGCGCAACCGAAGCCACTCTCTGTATATGACTCTATGGTCCTGATTCCTTTAACTTTGATGTTAATAGCTAGCTCTTTTTGGGGACAAGGTTCAAGGAGATCAATTACAATCGTGGTGTTTTGGGGGAGCTGAGATGGTAAGAATGGCTCCAGAAGAATGGTGTATGTATTATGTTCAAAGCCAATTTGCTGCGTAATCTATTGATCATACTGTAAGGTAGAAGATCTTTTAAGCCTTGTACTAACGCTCCACAATTGAAAAGTTTTCTTGCTAATATGGTCTTCGTTACGGCGTCTGGTCATGTTGATCAATTTGATTACCTTGTATTTTCTATAGGTTCTAGACCACATTCTTGCTATGACTTGAACATTATTGAAGATTATTTGTGGAGGATACCGCACCAATGATAATTTTTAAGCTCTAGCTTGTATGTTGTAGATCTTTTCTAATGCCGATTATATATAGATTTAGCTGCCACATTTTCAAATCGCTTTAAATCTCCTCTCCTCAGTTGTGCTTCTAGGAATGCAAATTTCCCCTTGAATGCATTAACATCTCTAACCATTTCAGTTAATGTTTTGTTCTTTCCTCGAAGTTGCAAATTTAATTCATTTAGCTTTTCTGTAACGTCAGAGAAAAGCAAGATCCCGCACCCACTTATCATCTTCAAATTGAGGATATGATGTATTAACAGTTGCCATAAATTCTTTTATTTCAGGCAAAAGATTCAAGAATCTTTCTAAAAACTTAGCACGGCTTAAACACCTTACGTCAGTGTGTAATAGTAGTTCCATAATGCATAATGCAATGGTAGTTTGTAAAATTTGAAATATCATCATCACTTTTACGAAGACTAATAAATCCATTATGGTTCCCAAACATAGAAGGAGCTCCATCAGTCGTAATAGATACCAGTTTATGTATGGAAAATTCTGATTAGCAATAAAAGACTTAAACAAATTATAAATATCTTGACCTCTTGTTTGTCCTTTCATCGGTAAAATTGTTCACAGTTCTTCCCTGACAGACATATCTTGAAAAAAAAAATTCGAATAAATATACTTAGTTGGGTGGTATCAGTGACATCCGTTGATTCATCGAATTGTAAGGATAGAAACTTCATTCATTAATATTTTTTTCAGACTCTCTTCTAAATTGTTACTCATTGCTTCTGTTCCACGCATAACGATGTTTCTCGAGAGCGACATTTCTTTAATTGAAGCAATTATTTCAGATTTATTGTTAAATTTTTGAAATAATAGCTCTTCTGCTTTAATAAAACTCTCCTTCCATATTTCGCCGTCTAGAAAAGTCTTCTTATGTTTTAATAAAATTTAAGCTACCTTGAATGAGGCTATGGTGGTTGTTTTCGACTTCGTATTTAATCTCGGAAAAAATTACTGTTCCATATTTCTGTCATTAATTGTTGTACTTTTGCTTTCCGTAACTCGGTGCCAAGTGGATAATTATTCTCATATTGTTTATGCACTGATCTAAAAGGGTTTTTCAACATTGCCATTTTTGGAAGTGCTACTCTTGAAATACAAATACTGCAAACACATTTATCCCTTCCCATCGGGAAAAAAAACTCATGTTCCTATTCATCATTACAATGATAAATTTTCGACTTATGGAAACTTCTGGTCGGGGGACTCATTGTGGGTTAAAAAAACTAAAATAATAAAAAAATTAAAAATAAAAGACCATGATAAAAAAACAGAAGCTTACATGAAATGATGGCTCTGCCACTGTTATGATCGATACAAACACGTCGTAAATAAGCCATACTAAATAACCATCGTTAGGTGATGAGACTTCCTGTAGAGTCGAAGATTGCCGATAATAGCGAAATGTGACTTCTAAAACCCGAAATGCTGACACACACGTGCGCTACGCGCTACGGTCGCCAGTTGAGTATATATAACCTACAAATCAATATTTGTTTTACCCGTCGGGTTTTAGAGAGAGACTGGCACCGATGATCGACTAACTTCGAGATTGTAGCGTGTCGTCTCTGCCAGACGGTTTGTCTCGCATGATATATGAGACGAGGAACTGAGATGTCTACATATCAGACAGGTGGCGACTAGAAATAGTTACGCGGTCAACCAGTCGACCGCAGTCACCGATTTGGACACCCCTGATATACATACATACACACACACACAAACATATATATATATATATATATATATATATATACACTCATGGACAAAAAAATTAGCGCACCAAGAAATAATTGCGGGATCGTAACGATACTTGCAATGAAGGTACATGTCGGGGAGATATGCAAATGATTAGAAATGCAGCGTGATTGCGCATTACGTATAGCCGGTAGAGGGCGTTGAACATCGTACTCTGTGGAGTATAAAACAGGTAACCAAAGCTTGTTTGAGTGTGCTCAATCATTTACAAAGGAAGAGCTGAGATAGATATGCCATTACGCCGTGTTCGAAGACAATATAAGCAGTTGTCGCAGTTTGAGAGGGGGAGAATCGTCGGGATGATGGAAGCTGGGTGGTCAGCTAGGCGAGTAGCTCGTCAATTAGGCCGCTCTGATTGTGTTGTGAGGAGGTGTTGGGACCAGTTGTCCCGAGAGATGTCATGTACACGAAGACCAGGCTCAGGACGCCCTCGACAGTCCAGTCGTCGAGAAGACCGCAACATCGTGAGAAATGCACGCGTACAGCCAACTGCTTCATCGGCCGCCATCCAGGCACAGGTAGCACGTTCACTAGGGGCCTCTGTGTCTTCTCGAACCATACGAAGGCGCCTGGCTGAAGGACAGTTGGTATCGCGGCGCCCATTACGTGTGTTGCCCTTGACGCCCACCCATCGACGCCTCCGTTTGGAGTTTTGCCGCGCACGAGAAAACTGGACTGCAGCGGAATGGAACCAGGTCGTCTTTAGAGACGAATCCAGATTCAATCTCGGCAGTGATGACAATCGTGTTCGTGTGTGGAGAGCCCGTGTTGAACGCTTCACTCCTGCCTTTGCTGTATAGCGACACATCTCTCCCACAGCTGGTGTGATGGTATGGGGTGTCATTGCCTACAATACACGGTCACCCCTAGTATTGCTCCGTGGCACCATGACAGCCCAGCGGTATGTTCATGAAATCCTGCAACCACATGTGCTGCCACTCATGCAACGGCTCCCAGGAGCCATTTTTCAACAAGACAATGCTCGGCCTCATACGGCAAGGGTGTCACAAGACTGTCTCCGCACTGTTACTACCCTTCCTTGGCCTGCCCGATCCCCAGATTTGTCTCCAATCGAGCATATCTGGGATCATTTGGGACGACGAGTTGGGCATCCCACGAGTTTGAAGGAACTAGAGGCAAGGTTACAGCAAATATGGAACGAAATGTCTCAAGACATCATACAGAACTTGTATGACTCAATGCCCGATCGTATCGCATCGTGCATTCGCGCTAGAGGGGGTCCAAAGGAGTATTAACTCCTCCGTTCTTTTGCCTTTTTCTCTGAAATAAATTATCCTTTTTCTTTGATTTTCTTATCATTTACTTAAATCAAAGTAGTCAATACGTATGTAAAATTTCGTTTCATTTTGACGACTCCTTCTTGGTGCGCTAATTTTTTTGTCCATGAGTGTACATATATATATATATATATATATATATATACAACAAACACAGAAGCATCGGGCTTGGGCCGGATGATTCCGGCCTGCCGAGTATCGGTCAGTATCTGATTCATCACGGGAGTGCCCTCTCTCCCGCGACTAGCCCGTCGAGTGCCGGGCCGCGTCCGGTAACATTGAAGCTACCTCGCAGCCTACTACGATCCGCGAGAGAACTGCAAAATACACGTGAGTCGGCACACAAAGCCGTAGCATAGCTAAAGGATGACGGGACGGTGACAAGAGCAATAATTCGTGTCGACATGCCGATTTGTACTCATCTCATAACCAGCAAGGCGCCATCGTTTTGGGCAACAAGCCATCACTGTACCATAATCGGAATGCCGGCACTTTTTCAAAGTATTGCATAGGACCCTTTATTTTATGCGATTTTTATTTTTATTATTCAGGTTGTTTATAACATTGATGAATGACATCTGATATCTACCCTTACACTTTTATTTATTTATTTTTTCCTTGATGTTTCTAGTATTAATACTTTCCAGTTTTGCCTTATCTCATGTATTTTTAGGTAACACCAAATATTGCTCTTTGCTATAACCTAAAAATTTGCATATGAATCACGAGTTATTACCTGTTAGAACAAAGCCTCCTTTTGCATTGAGACATTTACCCAAATTTGATAGTTAAGACAATATTAAAACCAATCGTTAAAGCTAAATCTGTCTTTCCATTCGATCTGAGGTTCCCCACTTTTTCTTTTAAATTTAGAATGATATATAGTATGTAAAACAGTACATTGTATTTATTCTTTCCTTTCATATTCTTGTATTTCATCCAAAGAAATGCAACATAAATCCATCGGTTTGATAATTAACCCCAAAAATGTGTATTCTCCCCAGTATAAAATTTATTAAGATCATTTGATAAATTTATAAACATAAATTTGATACATTCATTTAAAAAAAAAATAGAGTAAATTATTTGTGTGACATGATGAAACCCATAATCAAACCTAAGTTTGAGCTTATGAAAATTTGCTCAGAATAATTTATTTAAATTATTTTTTAAATAGAGTTACTTAATTTTCTACAGATAAGCAAATTATTTTTTGCATAGTTTTGTAAATTAAAGGGTAATTTATTGTTGAAAACTGACTTAAAAGTTCAACAAATTCTTTGAGACATATTAAGTCAATTTTTTAAAAATATTTTCTTTTATCATTATATAGGACATTCAATATCCAACACCTAATAGTATTTTTTCTCAAAAATAGTACTATGATATTAATATTTCTCAAAATTACACAATGATAGAAGATAATTATACAAATACATGCTTTTGAATACAGAAAAGAAGAGCTGGTTTAAAATAAAATTATTTATTTAGAATTATGTAACACAATTCAACAAAAAAAAATTTCAATTTCCTAATGATAACAGGGTCACTTCGCTGTATCTTTGATCCATATTTACAGCATCTGAAAAAAAAAATAAAAGAAAAATCTGTCTATAAATTAAAGTGAAAGAAAAAAGACTCCTATCCTCTGATGTAATTTGTGAATCAAAACAATGTTTTTATTTCAATACATTAATTGATAACCTGAAATAACTCTAAGGGTAATCCCATGTAACCTGTATATACTACTTTAAAGAACATTTTATCTTTTATATCATTGAAAAAATAGCACAAAAGGAATAAAATATTTAATGAAATATGTATAGCAATTGCTTATGCCAATAAGGCAAAAACTTTTCAAAGAATGTATAAAGTATATTTAAGTAAATTCAATTAGGAAAATGAAATTCTCATACCAGGGGTTTAAAAAAACTTGTTGATATAAATCAGCACCCTAAACATAAGTGCAGTTTTAAATGTGTTGTCATTTTATTGATAACTACTTCCATGTAGTAAATTCCTACCACATTTTTTTTGTAAAACCAATTACATACTGTGAAAGCTACATCATGTAATAAATGTTTACTAGATTCAATTTATATAGTAATTGAAAATAGTTGTTAAAGAGTATTCCCATTTTCACTAATTTTCTCTCTGTACAGTAGGAAATTCAACACTGTCAATTAATTTATTTGATATTGCAGATATAAAATAGGGTAGATTTCCATGATAGAGTACAATAACAAGCAGCATCGAAAGCTGACTAAGAGACTTGTCCAGAATGACACCAAAATCCTAAGAATGGAATAGAACACCTGTATAGTCAACCAATTCATGGATAAACGATACAGTCCTAAAAGCAAAAGGTCTGGTTTCTGTATTCTTTTGCAACATGATTATTACAACAGTATACATAAACCAGGCCTTTGGCTTTTAGGGCTGGATCTTTTATCCATGAATTATTTGACTATACAGGTGTTCTGTTCCATTGTTTAGATCCATAAAAATATTTTCAATTTTAAATGTTTGATTAAAAAAATTAAATTCTGGTTAGAAGTTCGGTTTGAAAAGTTAAAAGCATTTTATTGCACTTTGTAAAATAATCTATGACACTGCATTCAACATTGACAGCTAGTCATTCTTTGTATGCACTTGCATCATTTTTCATCTTAACATAGATTAACCAAATAATAGACCATAAAAAAACTAAGCATTTGCAAACATAACCTTATTATAACCAGCAATTCTTTAATAATTAACTGAAAATAAATAATATATTTTGGAATATTTTTTACTTCCCTTATTCTAAATAACACTTCATAATAAATAACAGCTGTTCACAAAAATATATTTTATAGACAGATCTCCACGACCATTTGACTATCTATATATATAAAACAGTTCCGTAACTGACTCACTGACTGACTGACATACAACGCAAAGAGTAAACCGCTGGACCTAAAGGGCTGAAATTTTGCATGGCGATTCTTCTTATAGTGTAAGGCTGCACTAAGAAAGATTTTTGAAAAATTCTTCTTAGATTTTTTTAAGTTAAATTTTTAAGCTGTTTTAGTAACTTTTTTTAAGTTTGCATTTAAAATAATAATTTCAGGGTTATAAAATTTATATCACAAGAAAGATCATAAAAATTCCTTTAAAATGAGATGTTTTTCGAATCTTTACCTCCCTTTTCTGATTTTTGGTGAATTTTTAAAGATTAATTTTTAGAATTTAATTTATTAAATGCTAATCACGTGATTTATTTTTCTGGTACTTTAAATAAATTTATCGTCATGTGCATAACAACTAAATAGACAAAAAAAATTATTTTTTTTTACTAATGCTGTACACGATTGGACACTACCCAAAAAATATTAAAATACAATAAAAGATATTATGCTCCTCAAACTGTACTATATTAACTGAACTATATTCTTTAGTATCTCCTATTAGATTTAATTTGAATATTTTCTTCTACATTATTTTGTCTATAAAAATATCTCTTACGATTTTTTTATAAATATATTTTTTTTGTTTTTTTACATCAATTGTATACATTGATCGTCGTATTTATTATAAATAAATAAATATATATATATATATATATATATTTTTTGGCATTATTTGCATACATTGATCGTTGTATTTAATTTGAATGTACTCCGTTGCGAAGTGCTGGTTTTCAGCTTGTTAAATAATAAAACATTAAATACTATGAAGAAGTTAGTATTCCAAATGACATTCAACTACCATTAGCCCATCAACGAATGATCTAATACATCTAAAAGCAATCATTTTTGTTATTGTCATTCCTATTTCTGTAATGAATTATGAATGAACCTCAAACTACTTCTCCCGAAATTCTGATATGCAAATTTAAAAAAAAATTAAAATGAACTATCAAGAGAAAAATAACCCTTGGCATTTTCTATTTTTTAAATCACATTTTTTTTGGTAAGCAGTTATGATAAAAGACTTTCACATGAGTCATGGTTAACTGAAGTCCCTGGACTGCACTTTCGGACTTACCTAATACTTGAATAACAGAATTAACAGTTAAAAAATTGATAATAAATAAAATAAATATCAATAAACAAATTGCTGCAACCAAAGTTTATGAGAAAGTTCGGATTAGCGTATAAAGTATTCAAAGTGTAATTTGAAAATTTGATTTGTTTAGTAATTAAGAATTATGTAATAAAAATATGCTTCATAGTTTTCCATGGAAAAATTCAAATTTAATCACAAAAAATAAATCTAAAAACTATTAAAAACTTTGGAATTTCGCCCACAAGTTCACTGCTGAAAATGAAAGAAAATTTTGAGATTTAAAAAAATAGGTGCCGTGAGGTTCAAAGCAACTTACACAGTTATGAATCTAGCACAGTACCAAGTGAGCTGTGGAAACTTCCGAAGGAAGATGGCTGCGAGCTGAATCTGGATTCCAGTACAGTTTCAGTAAAAAGCATTTTAACATGTCGTTAAAAATATTAATACATAGGATATTACCTATAAGAAAATATATTTTGCTTACTAATTCTAATTTTTTAAACTCTCTTGCAAACTCTCTCTGGTCGCAGAAATTTGAGGAACATTCTATATCTTTTACTATATCTTTTCTATATCTTTTCCTAACAATTCTTGCAACCAATGGTGTTAGGCAAGCTCCACAAAATAAGAACTATTTTGAGAAGTAGAGGGCATAAATATGGAACTTGATACAGCCAATATGCTCTCGTTTGTAATGCCTCGCTTGTAATGCTCGTTAGTAATGCTCTCGTTTGTTACGACATTTTAAAATGTTTTTTGCCGTTGACTAACATCTACATGTTAATTATACATATATTTGAATTAACATCAAGGAAATAATCTAAGAACAACTTAATATTGCCAGCCTTGAAGCAGAGGACGATTGGAAAAAAGAGAGGGAAAAAATGTCGGCTACGGGGTTCGAACTCGCCACTAGCAGATTGCAAATCTAGCACGCAACGCCCAAGCAACGGACCACTCAAGGTATTAGGAAGAATTACAAATAACACACAAGAGTATACTGGCGGTTTCAAGATATAATAGAGCATATTGGCGGTGTCAAGTGCTCCCCACACTGCAGGTATATGTTTATATACCGTTTTAAAATCAAAATCATACCCGTCTGAAATAAATGCTTGAAAATTAGCAACTACAAATACATTTTGGTAGCTGAGGCACTTTCTAATACATTTTAGGTATAGTTTTAAATTGGTTACATGCAGTAAACATCATTTTATTTTTTTAGTGCAGGTAAAACCAAAAAGAGAAAATTTGATTTTGACTAAGAAAAAATATCTTTAATATTTAGTAGGAAAATCATTGCGGAAGTTGATACTTAAATGTGTGACATCCACCTCTCAAACAAAATGAGTAGTAAAATCAGAAAGATACCATTTCCACTCTTGTGAATAAAGAGTGGTGCAACAAAAAAATAAAGTAAAAGGATACATTTTTAAGTAGATATTTATTTAATTTATACAGTAATAGATAAAAAATAAACAATGAAACTACTTTTTCATCTGTTTCCAGGGAGCTAAAAACAAAGACCCTCTCCCTCCCCTGTTTAATCAAACAACTGCGCTGTGCTTATAATGACAAACTTTGTCATTATAGGAAGTTTTGGTGCTATAAACAGCATTTGTAGCTCAAATGAATTGCATATCAGAACGAAAGGAGTCTCATAAGTTTCATCAAACATCAATATGTAAAATAAAGGGGAGTGCAAATATAAATATGGTAAATAACACGATAAACTGAGCTCAAAATATTGATGCTTTCGCAGTCTTATACTTCTCACATAATATAATCTTTATATACCAAGAATGTTACGTGGAATTTCCTCGTAAATGAGGTTGAACAGAAATAAGAGCAATTTTTAAGAAAAGTATCTGTTGTTCAATCATCGCCTTCGCTTTCAAATCCATAAATCTGATACAGATATCTGTTACTTATGGCTACGATTCGGAAGTCCGATTCCGGGACGTTGCAGATAAATAGGTGACCGGTTGATTCCCATCGAGCCGTCAGAGGCCCTCAAACGCGTAAACGCCAAGCGTTTCCCCTTTGGAAGTTCATAAACAACGGGATAGCGGCCTGGAAGAATTCAAACGTACTTGTCGTTCTACCAGCGCCTCTAGCACTGGCCCTCCAAGCTGCCGTGAGTCCTGTGTTTGTTGGATATAGAACTGTTATGTCGAAAAAGTGTTTCTCACTCTCTAACTTAATTCGTTCAATAAATTACTAATTTTACTAACACCTTTTAAATTTTCGTAATATCGATATATAACCTCAGGCGAGCGCTGAGCTAAAAATGACACGTGAGAAAATGGGCAAGATAGCAATTTTAGCCTACAGGGCTTTTTTTATATAAGGCAACTCTTAACTCCGAAATTTGGCCTTATATAAAAATGCCCTGTAGGCATTTATCCATTGACATTTCTGACCACAGGAACAGTCCACTTTTGAGAATTTCGGTTATGAAGTAACATAAATTTCCGCTTTTACATTGACTATCTTCAGGATCATTTGTCTCTGAAAAATATCCGCCGTCTCGCTATTTGTAATGCCGTAATAAATCTGTACTGTCATTGAAGTTTGATCTCTTGGACCTTAAGACTGATATTTCACTATGTGTTTTAATCATAATTTATTTTTAACGCAACACACACACACACACACATATATATATATATATATATATATATATATATGTGATATGGGGAGAACGGCCACCGGTCATTGCAAAGAAGAATGCCGCAACCCCACACCACAGTCAACTCTGTAGACACTGGATTACTGGAATGGTAGTCTGGTCGAAAAGAAATATCGTCGACACAAGATTTCTCGAATTACATTTTTATTTAAATCGCCGACCGCTCCGTCGGTATGAATGCAGCAAGTGGAAGTGCAGGAATCCGTCCTAGTTGTGGACGTCAAGATTTATATAAACTTCAACCCATCACGTGATTAAAGGGTGTGTCTTAATAGTTGATTGGTTTGAAGTTGTTGTTGATGTGCAGAACTGATTTAAATTTGTACTGACGCCGCGCCGCGTCTCTTTACTTAAAAAAGACAGCCATTTTTAATGATTTTGCCGAAGGCTGTAATAATGGAATTCAACGCGAATGCCCAAAGGGAATTAAATAACTTAAGGGATTAAAAAAGGGGTATGTAATTTTGAATAGTAAAGTGAGGAATTAATAGTTTTTAACTGCTAAGAGTGTTGAATTAAGAAATTACTAGTTTTTTAATATATATATATATATATATATATATATATATATATATATATATATATATATATATATATCGTATTGCTCTCTCTCTTTTCTTCAACTTTAAGTTACACCATTTTAAAGGACTGATCAACAGCAAATGCTTTCATCTTCCCAAACACTATTGTCACAGGAATTACACGCGAAATTTATAAGATATGAGAAGAAATAGAAGTAGTCCTTTTATCTCTCTCTTTCAAATTTTTCTAAAGCCTATCATCCTGAAACGGTGACGATAAAATCACCTCTATCAGTGATTCCTCCGCCGATAGGAGGTGATTTCCCTTTCTTCAAAGATCATTTCCTGATACCATTTGAAATGAAACTGCGGAGCAGAAAAATTTCTCTAATATTGATAAAAAATAAAATGGGGTCAACATATCAGATAAATGGTTTCAGGAAAAATTATGGAGCGTTTGTATTTCAACCTTTCATAGCATTTTGAATATTTTATTAAATCGTTTCTTTTAAAAAGAATCCTTCGAGACCAATTTTGGAGTTGCTCCATTGGACATTGTATGAATTATTTTATATCTTTATATATCCAGATACAGAGGCTGTTCACACATTTTTTAGATGATGTATATTGTATTCACAAAACTATATTACATAAAATTCTTGTGTTTTAAATGTTCTATTTGACATCCCTTATTCTGAACTATCTTTCGACACCACAATTTCCAGGACAATAATGCCTTTTGAAGTGTCAGAAGAGGTATTCTATCCCATTCCTCCTGAACAGCTTTCCAGAGTCTTGTAAGGGTTTTAGGACGACGTTTGGATAATGCAGATTTTAAAAGTCCGAAAGCACAAAAAGCCATAGGTGATACATCGGGAGATTTAGTAGGGATATCAGTGAAGGGTTATGGCCTTGATACCAGTTTTTTGCTCCATTTCTTTTAGGAAATTTACAGTGGATTTTGATGTGTGACTGCTAGCTTTTTCCTGATGGAGTCGCACAGATTGATGGCACTGTGGGTAAAGCGATGGTATTTCATTCAGAAAAATTAGCGATAAAATATGTTCCTGATAGTATTTGGAGTTAATCTTGACATTTTTTTCCACTCTCTTTATTTTTAACTTGCCATTAGAAGAAAAACCAACAATAATCATGAATCCCTTAGAAAAACTTTCTTTCGATTCTTTGAACCATGTATATATATATATATATATATATATATATATATATATATATATATATATATATATATATATATATATATATGTGTGTGTATATATATATATATATATATGTAGAAAATTGATTTGTGAGAGATGGAGACTTCGACCTGAACGAATTTTATTCCGTTGGGCTTAAGAGTCCAATAGGAAAGATTTGCGCGCGCATGACGTCACTTTTTCGGAGAGCATTAGGAGCTCACTCGCAGACCCCCCGCGGACATGGACGAGTAAAGTCGTGCTTTCTTCCTCGCGTCGCGTTTTTAACGAATTCGCTTAACGAATTGGGATATTTCGGAGTCCCCATCTCACAGGTGAACCATGCTCTGTAGTAAAACCTTAATTTACCTTCCTCGTAACTTTGTAAATTGTAAATAGCGTGATGTCTTTTCTTTATGTGTTTAAAAGTAAATAAAATGTTAGTTTAGATATTAATCTTTTTATTCTTTTCGTATAATTCTTTCCGTAAAGTTACTTACCCCTAGACGCCGTCCTACAAATTGGGGCCCCGGCCCGGATTAAAACCTGCTTCCTTATATTAGGCATTTGCCTAGGAACATCCTTACTTTTACTTTCGTGTTCGGTTTAAATAATTTTATACTTTTACTTCCGTTTTCGGTATGAAATAATTTTATTTTTAACTAAGAGCATTTTTTCCTTTCGGGTTCACCTTTTTCGGTTTTCGCTCACAGACCAACGTCCTATGCTAATGTATTTTTTTAAGTCCACAGCTAACAGATTCGCCAAAGAAATCAGCCCGCCAGCGAAAGAGGGACAGAACATCAATCGCCGAGAAATCGTCATCGCCAGGTCAGTGATGTTTATTATTAAGCCAAGGAAACAACGCCAAAGAACAATAGCCAATACATTGATTGTATTAACATAGTCATATTATTCGAGAGATATTACAATTACGTTGTATGAAATATATAAGTGTCGAAATTTCATTTGAATATTTATCTTTCCATGTTTATAAATTAAGAATAGTCTATATTTAAATATTTAACCTTTTTCTGATATCAATTAACCCATTTTTATGGTATACAGCCTTGTTCGATATAGAACATTGAAAAGCTAAAGTTTTACCCTCAGAGTGTTTGTTTGCTATCAGATGTTAACAGAAGAGTAATAAAATAAAAAAATAATTTCCGCTCGTTCGCAGACATTAGGCGAATAGCTGTCGCGACAGGTGGCTGGAAAAGTGATGAGTGTTTATATTTCTCCCTCTGTTTAGTCTAATGCTGAGAAAGGATGTTTTGCATTTTGTGTGAAACCATGAGTTCAAATAATGTTCTTTTATCGCAACGAAAAAAAAATATATATATTTTGTTCTATTTTTAAAAGTTGTTTATGAATAATTGGGTATTGTGAATAATTGAAAAGTTGTTTATGCATGTTTTTAGTGCCATTTTCGGATTTCAGAAGTTTCTAATATTTGTTTGTTTTATTCGAATATCGTAAGAGATTGCATTTTGTTGTTCACGTTTTATCTTTCTTCCTGGTTGAGCAAGCGTTTTTCTTTTTTAAGTGCGACTAAATAAATTTCTCACATTGAGAATAAGTTTTGAAGAAATATTGAACTAAGTTTTAAATTAAATTTGTTCTCTGGGTTACCACTCCGATTTATTTTTATACGAAATGGCATTTCTTCTCTCTAAGAAAAGAGAAGACCTGATAGAACTCGCCTCAGAATTGTCGTTAAGTATCCAAGAGGGTTCAACTAAACTTCGAATAAAAGAACTGATCGTGAAAAGTCCAAATTACGTAGAGGAAGATGTCAAAATACTGATCGATAGCATAGCTGAGGAACGCGTACGCCGAGAAGCAGAAGAAAAAGAAGAGAAATTACGCCGAAAAGCAGAAGAAAAAGAAGAAAAATTACGCCGAGAAGCAGAAGATAGAGAAATTGAACAGAAGCGAGAACAGCGAGAACATGAACTCGAGAAATTACGAATACAGGTTCAACAGAGTGTCAATACGACGAACAACGCCGAAAACTTCCAAGCGCCGAATAAATTGATTCACGAAACTTTCCATAAGTTTAATATGAAGGATGACATCAGCTTGAACCTCACCTTATTTGAACGGCACGCAGAATTGATATTTTTGCCGAAGAAAGATTGGGTACAGAGACTGATAGGATTGATACCCATTGACGTTGCTCATCTGATCGCAAGAGAACCAGCAGATAAATGTAATGATTACGACCACGTCAAGAATTTACTATTGAAAAGATTTAAGTTGTCTCCAGAAAAACTTCGTCAACTATTTGTATCTCACCAAAAATCTGATGAGCGAACATGGCAAGATTTTCACTACGAACTGCAGACGTATTTCGACGGATGGACTTCCGGTTTGAAAATAGAAACCTTCGATCAACTGCGAGAGTTAATTATAGCCGATCAAATTAAGAAGAAAGCACCTTACGAGTTTCAGCAACATTTTCTAGACGAATGGTCTACTATTAACTCACCTTCCGAACTAGCTAAAAAATTTGAAGAATATGAAGATGTCCGAAGAACGTTAAAACCGAAGTCATCCAACTCATTCGCGAAAGGAAAATACGAAGCCAGTGGATCTAGCGATACTTATTCTCGAAGACCTGAACATTTCCAAATTGGGAACAATAGGCATGAAAAAAAATACTTTCAATCGAACGGAACTCCTTACGCCGGAAGAAATAAGCAACTAATCTGTAGCTACTGCAAAGGACAGGGTCATTATGCCGTAGATTGTACAAAGCGATGCAAAAACCCAAACATTAATAAACCTGCAAGCTCTCCGGTCCAAGTCTGCTCACGAATCTCTCAAGGAAGAGTTAAAACAAAGAAAATAACCTTCGGTAACAAGACTTTTGAAGCTCTCATCGATACCGGCAGTTCAGCGACACTCATTCGTGAAGATATGTGCGAAGGAATAATCAAACCCTCAGAACTCTCGAAAGACATAGTAGTGTTATATGGATTAGGAAAGTACGAAGTCAAAACAAAAGGGTCGTTCCAACGGAAAATTGAATTGGATGGAAAAGAATATTCCCTCACGTGGCACATCGTACCTACGCCGTGTTTAGAATTTCAGGCAGTAATCGGATCAGATATTTTGGAACAAGCCTCCGTCTTCTTCGATAAAGAAAGTGTTCAGTTCCGTAAACATGAAGATAAAACTTGGTTCATGCACACGCAAGTATACGAAGCGAAAACTGAAGACGAAATTGAAGTCAAACATGTTAGCAATCCACGAATAAGAAAAGAACTGTTTGAATTGATCTCCAACTATGAGCCAAATAAGACTGAAACGACAAACGTATCCATGAGGATTATTTTGAAAGATGAAATACCGGTTTACCAGCCTGCACGTCGCTTATCCTTTACCGAGAATCAAGCAGTCAACAAGCAAGTCGACGAATGGCTTGAACAAGGAATTATAAGACCAAGCTCATCCGAATATGCGAGTCCAATTGTGCTAGTCAAGAAAAAAGATGGCACCACTAGATTGTGTGTGTACAGAAAGTTGAATCGGAAATTAGTCAAGGATCGTTTTCCATTGCCGTTGATAGAAGACGTATTAGATAAACTCCAAGAAGCCAAGGTGTACACTACGTTAGATTTGAGAAATGGATTTTTCCATGTCGATGTCAATGAAGACTGCAAACACCTCACCTCCTTCGTTGTTCCAGACGGACAATTCGAGTTCAATAAAGTACCTTTCGGCCTAAGCACTAGTCCCAGCGTATTCCAAAGATATGTGTACAGTATTTTTCGAGAACTAATGCGAAAAGGTATTGTAGTAATTTACATGGACGATTTGATAATTCCGGCAAAAGATGAAGAAGAAGGTTTAGAAAAACTAAAGAAAGTGTTTGAAGTTGCTTCGAAGTATGGCTTAGAAATTAAATTTGAGAAATGTCGATTCCTAAGTAGGAAAGTCGAATTTTTGGGTCACGTCGTCGAAAACGGAACAATACGCCCATCAATTGCGAAGACGATAGCCGTCAAAAAGTTCCCAGTGCCAACAACGGTCAAGCAGATACAAAGTTTTTTAGGACTAACAGGCTACTTTCGAAAATTTATTCCCGCGTACTCTAAAATAGCGAAACCTCTGAGTGATCTAACAAGAAAAGACAATCCATTTGTATTCGAACAAGCCCAAATTGAAGCATTCGAAAAGCTCAAGAAACTATTAACTGAAAGTCCCGTTTTAAGCATTTTTCAGCAAGGGAAAAGGACCGAACTACACACCGATGCAAGCCAACAAGGATATGGCGCTGTTTTGCTCCAGGAAGCGGATGACGGAAAATTATACCCTGTTCAATACATGTCGCAGAAAACTACTCCAGCCGAGGAGAAATACAGTAGCTATGAACTGGAAGTTCTTGCTGTTGTCACCGCTTTAAAGAAATTTCGAATCTACCTTCTAGGGCAACATTTCAAAATCATAACGGACTGTTCAGCTTTTCAAAAGACTATGGACAAAAAATATTTAGTTACTCGTATAGGGAGATGGGCACTACTGTTGGAAAATTATGATTACGAAATTGTACATCGACCCGGCCAGAGAATGCAACATGTAGACGCTTTAAGCAGATACCCCGTCGCCATAATTACAAGCGATACTCTCACCGCCAGATTGAAAAGAGCACAACAAGGAGACGAAAACACTCAAAATTTTAAATCACTGATTGAAACAAACCCTACTTCAGACTTCATCATTAAAAACGAAATATTATACAAATACGTAGATGGCCGTGAATTAATAGTAGTACCAAGATATATGCAAACTGAGCTAATTAAGCTAGCTCATGAGAAAGGACACTTCGCAGCTGCAAAAACAGAAGAAATAGTTAAACGAGAATTTTTCATACCTAATTTAAGCAGACAAGTGCAAAACGTGATCGTTAACTGTGTACCGTGTATTTTAACCAACAGAAAGAGCGGGAAAAAAGAAGGTTTCCTATACCCTATTCCGAAAGAAGATGTACCGTTAAGCACCTATCACGTAGATTTCATTGGTCCTATGCCCTCTACCAACAAAAGGTACCAACATATCCTCACAATAGTCGACGCCTTCACGAAGTTCACCTGGCTGTATCCCGTAAGATCTACCACCGCAGAAGATGCCCTGGATAAATTGAAATTGCAACAAAAGACTTTCGGCAATCCCCAAAGAATAATAACAGATCGCGGTTCTGCTTTCATCTCCAAAGTGTTTAGTGACTATTGTACCGAAGAGAACATCCAACATATGAAGATCACCACTGGCGTACCACGAGGAAACGGTCAAGTGGAGAGAATCCACCGAACTCTTATCCCTGTTTTGACCAAGATGTCCATCGCCGATCCTACCAAGTGGTACAAATTCGTAGACCCATTGCAAAGAATTCTAAACAGCACCTCCAACCGAAGTACTAAATGGTCTCCATTTGAACTATTAACTGGCGTCATCATGAGAAATAAGGAGGACCTTCACCTAAAAAATCTGCTAATGGAAGAGATGGTGGAAGAATTTCAAGAGCAAAGAAACCAATTACGACAAGATGCTAAAAGAAACATTCAGAAGATCCAGGCTGAAAGTAAAAGAACCTACGATAAGAAATGCAAGAAGACCCCTGAGTATCAGCAGGGAGATCTAGTAGTTATCCGAAGAACGCAATTTGGAACAGGCTTGAAGCTAAGGCCTAAATTTTTAGGACCATATAGAGTTATCGAAGTAAAGCCTAGAGATAGATACGAGTTAGAGAAAGTAGGTAACCACGAGGGTCCTAGATTGACCTCTTCGTCTGCCGATCTAATGAAATCCTACTCACCAGGATGAGGGATTAAACGTTTTTTCTTTTTGTTCACAATTGTTTACTGTGTTTTTATTTTATTTTTGTTTATTGTATTTCCTCATTGTAATTCATTTGCGCGAATTGTATGGTTATTTCTCATATCTAAATCATTTCGGAAATTTTGATGTACATTTATTTAGTGATGTTTTAGGCCAATCGTTTTATGTAAAGTCAGATCACTGAGGTCAGTGATTCCAGGCTGGCCGAACTTGTAGAAAATTGATTTGTGAGAGATGGAGACTTCGACCTGAACGAATTTTATTCCGTTGGGCTTAAGCGTCCAATAGGAAAGCTTTGCGCGCGCAAGACGTCACTTTTTCGGAGAGCATTAGGAGCTCACTCGCAGACCCCCCCGCGGACATGGACGAGTAAAGTCGTGCCTTCTTCCTCGCGTCGCGTTTTTAACGAATTCGCTTAACGAATTGGGATATTTCGGAGTCCCCATCTCACAGGTGAACCATGCTCTGTAGTAAAACCTTAATTTTCCTTCCTCGTAACTTTGTAAATTGTAAATAGCATGATGTCTTTTCTTTATGTGTTTAAAAGTAAATAAAATGTTAGTTTAGATATTAATCTTTTTATTCTTTTCGTATAATTCTTTCCGTAAAGTTACTTACCCCTAGACGCCGTCCTACATATATATATATATATATATATATATACATACATATACATATATATATATATATATATATATATATATATATATATATATATATATATATATATATATATACATATATATATATATACATATATACATATATATATATACATATATATATATATATATATATATATATATATGTATATATATATATATATATATATATATATATATATATATATATATATGGACATATATATATATATATATATACATATACATATATATATATATATATATATATATATATATATATATATATATATATATATATATATGCCGACCGTTTATGAGTGGTGTCTGGCTAGAGAAGTCTCACTGTATTTACAAAGTGTCTCTCTTACTTGTGAAAGTAGGAATTTCAAAGCAGCAAACACGGCGCTGATGTGACATGGATTCGGCTTCTGAAAATCCCATGAAGAGAAAACGGAATAAGCTGTGACAAGAGTAATCAATCATCTTGTAAAAATATTTCGGAGTTTTCGAAGGAGAAGGTCATCTCGATCGATAATGTAATTTCTAATTTTTTTTTATCTGAATAAAAGAATGTATTGTCGATCTAAGGAAATTGATTTTTATTGAATAAGCAATAAATATTTGTTCTGGAATTTGAGCGGGAAGGAAAAAACTATAAAAGATATCTGTTCCTAGTAAATCATGTTGGAGTATCTATTCATGTTTATGTATTGAATTAGCAGAATAAAAATGCCGTTTATTAATTTGTCCAAAGAATTTACTTTTTCTAATTACATTTTTACTAAAATGCGCTCCAATATATGATCCTCACACTCAATGATTTTCTCTTCGCATTTAATAAAATTAAACCACGAAATATTTGACTTAATTAATAATAATAATTAGATTACTGTCCCGGCAGTGCTAGTAAAGGAAATCATATATTTATTATACTGCAAATATATCGTATCACTTTGCATTGAACGAAAGGAAATAAAAAAAATTCGGATTAATTAGGTTAACCATTGACGATCTCAGTGTTTTAGGCTTAAATGAACAACTCCTTGTTTGATAAATTCCGCAGGTATACTTAAAAATTACTGACGTGTTTCTACGTACAAAGGACGTTTTATGTGAAAACGTTATGTGTATCTAAAGGGGAAGGATAGTTAATAACCAAAATATTGACTGAGAAATTATCTGTTATTTGCTGCGATGTTTCATTGTAAGAATAGCAGACATGCGATTTTTATTTAAAAAAGGCTTATTTGCACAGCTTTTCCAGGCAGACTGACACGTTTCAAAATAAAGTTGTCTATTGCTTTTCTCGTGTCCTGTATGTTTTGCTTTTTATTTCTTTGTTCTGTTATTCAAATTTCCTTCCCTGCGTCGTATCTAATGCCTCCATCCGAAGAGAAGATCCCCGAGAAAAAAGGTCAGTTAACCGGCGCAGGTCTCTTCTAGGGGCAGGTGGACTATGTATCTACGTACAAGCAGAAAACCTTTACTTCGCTACGGAGTACATTATTATTAAATACAACGGTCAATGTATGCAATTAATGCCAATATATATATATATATATATATATATATATATATATATATATATATATATATATATGTAAGTAAGGTATATTATATAATTATATATATATATATATCATATATTATATAATACATAGATGTATGTATGTATGTATGATAGTATATAGATATGTATATATAGTATTATATATAATATTACAGATATAGCTATATGGAGTTATATATATATAGATGGCTATATATAGAGATATATATAGATAGTATATATATATTATATAGAGATATATATATATATATAATATTATATGTATATGGTAGAATGTAGATATTATATGTATATATAGATATTATAGTATAATATATTAACTATAATATATTAATTATATATATATATATAATATGTATATGTATATGTATATGTATAATATCTATACTTGTATATATTATATATATGATATGATATATATATATACTGTATATATATACTATATATATATTTATATATACTATATATATATCTATAATATATATATCTAATATATCTGTTATATGTATGTATATAATTCTATAGATAGTATATATATATGTATATGTATATGTATATATATATATATATATATGTATATGTATATATATATGTATATATATACGTATATATATATATATATATATATATATATATATATATATATATATATATATATATATATATATATATATATATATATATATAAAATAAATACAACGATCAATGTATGCAACTGATGTAAAAAAAAACGAAAAAATATATTTATAAAATAATCGTAACGGATATTTTCATACACAAAATAATGAAGAAAATATTCAAATTAAATCTGATAGAACATACAAAAGAATATAGTACAGTTTGAGGAACATTTCTTTTAGCGTTTTGTAATATTTTTTTGGATAATGTCCAATCATCTGCCCCATTAACCAAGAAAAAAAAAATTTTGTGTGTATTTCGTCGTTATGCACGTGACGCAAAATTAGTTTAAAGTATCACTAAATGAAATCAAACAACGTGATCAGCATTTAAAGTAAGTTAAATTCCAAAAATAAATCTTTAAAAATTCACCAAAAATCAGAAAAGGGAGGAAAAGATTCAAAAAAGATTTCATTTTAAAAGAATTTTTATGATCTTTCTCGTGATATAAATTTTATAACTCTCGAACTATCATTTTTATCGCAAACTTTAAAGAATGTTTCAAAAACAGCTTAAACATTTAATTTTAAAAAAATCTAAGAAGTGTTTTTCAAAAATCGCTCTTAGTGCACCCCTACGCTATAAGAAGAATCACCATGCAAAATTTCAGCCATTTAGGTCCAGCGGTTTGGTCTGTGCGTTGTATATCAGTCAGTCAGTCAGTCAATCAGTCAGTCATTTACGGAACTGTTTTATATGTATTATACAGATTAGAAAATGACCGGTAGTAAAGCATCAGAAACCAAAAAAGATTCTTCAACTGTTGCGGGGTGGATCAAGAAGTCCTCATGGATGTTTGTCTTGACACTTTGAAGTCTACCTAGAAAAAAAATTATTTCACACAGCTCCTTAAACAACTAAGTTTTATGTTTTCTCAGTCATAAATTCTAAAACATTAGGTGCGAATAGACGAATTCCTAGCTTATCAGATGGATTGGCCATGGCCTGGCGATGACCGAATGGTAATCGCCATTCTGCCTAGAGCGCCATTCTGTCTAGCATTCTGTCTAGAGCCTATGAGTTCGAGTCCCACAGTTGTCAAGGATGTCTGCAGCCGTTCGGAATCGGCTTTAAACTGTAAATCCCGGTCGAATGCATTTGTGGTGTACTCAAGTACCGGCAGATGGCGATATACGCGGGTCTTGATTTGTAGATAGCGCATTGCTATTGCGTGGTTATTTTTATCGTAACGGTCGAATCCTACACCAGTGTCCGATCAGACACTGGTATTTTGTTCTACGAATTTTAAAAGAGCAAAAACTGAATAAAATTGTTATCAGCAACAAATACACTATAAGCTCTTGTGTAGCCTACGAACCAACCGATCTGACACGCTAAGAGTTTGTATATTCATAGCAAATGTTTCAGAATTTATAAAACACTAGCTGAAAACCCGCACTTCGCTACGGAGTACATTCAAATTAAATACAACGGTCAATGTATGCAATTAATGACAAAAAAAATTAATATATATATTAATAATAAATGCGATGATCAACATATGCAATTGATGTAAAAAAAAAAATATATATATATTTATAAAAAAATCATAAGAGATATTTTTATAGACAAAATAACGTAGAAGAAAATATTCAAATTAAATCTAATAGGACATACTAAAGAATATAGTACAGTTAATATAGTACAGTTTGAGGAACATATCGTTTACTGTATGTATTTTAATGTTTGTATTTTAATATTTTTTATATAATGTCCAATCGTCTGCCGCATTAGCCAGAAATAAAATATTTATTGTCTATTTCGTTATCATGCACGTGACGATAAATTAATTTAAAGTACCAGAAAAAGAAATTCACGTGATCAGCATTTAATAAATTAAATTCAAAAAATAAATCTTTAAAATTTCACCAAAAATCAGAAAATGGAGGTAAAGATTCGAAAAATGTTTCATTTTAAAGGTATCTTTAGGATCTTTCTCGTGATATAAATTTTATAATACTCAAATAATTATTTTAAATACAAACTTAAAATAAGTTACTAAAACAGCTTAAAAATTTAATTTAAAACAATCTAAGAAGAATTTTTTTTTAAATCTTTCTTAGTGCACCCTTACATTATAAGAATAATCGCCATGCAAAATTTCAGCACTTTAGGCCCAGCGGTTTGGTCTGTGCGTTGTATGTCAGTCTGTGAGTCAGTCAGGTACGGAACTATTTTATATATATAGATAAAACTTAGCTACTCACGGAGACTGTAGGAAGCAATTTTTTTCTATCCTTATACGATATTTTATTATCATTTGTGAACCCGAAGAATTTTCGGTACTTGTGTATTTTCCCGTCGACCGTTTTCGCCAAACAAAAGTTTTCATCAAACGATATGATTGAGCGTCAAGAATGGATAAGCATGACGTCACAACACGTAGCGATGTCGACCAAGGAGCTAGTCTAATCGGGAATCACTCATGAGTCACATGCACATTATTTCTCACCTAGAAAACCATATTTTTACTTAAAAATAGGAGATTTATTTTATCGTCTGCCTTGGTTTTGAATTCATATTTTGTTGCTGCTATCGTGGCAGCATATAAAATATCTCCGTGGATACAAGCGATTAACAGATTATAAGTTCCAAATTCTATTTTCCTATTTTTTCCCTCGCATTAAAAAAATAGATTAAAATTCGGGATCTGCATTCTACGGAACGGCATGCAGTGGAATATTTTCAAATTCATTTACAGTTGGTATAAAGAATTAACATCCATTGAATAGGGAAAAGTATAGTTGGATTTGGCCAAAAAGACAGTGATTAATTGGAACAACTACCTCAGAGAAGTTTACACAAATAGCCTTCTACTTAGAGCTTCAAGAAAAATTGAAGGGACAAACAAAATCGTAGAAATCGACGAAAGCCTTTTTACGAAGCGCAAAAACCAAGCGGGTAGAATACTTCCAGAGCAATAGATGTTTGGTGGACTGTGCAGAAAGACCAACGAGTGCTTCATTGTAAGAGTTCGAATGAAGTACTCGCAATAAAAGCAAATATCGAAGATGGAACTACAATTTTTTCAGATTCTTGGAAGGCATTGGAGAAGTCCCATATAGTGTGCCGGAAATTTGGCGATTTTTTTGGGCGATAAATATTTCAATATGGCGTATTCTCATTCGTTTCTGTAGTGATGTTTTTCACTTGGTATATCTAAAGGCTAATCAATTTAATTTTAATCACGTGGTATTTTATACTTATTTTTGTTGAATGGACATTTCGACGGCGTATGGAGGGATTGCAGGTAAGTCTCTTTGCTTCTGGCAATTTATGATTTTTTTTCTCTATGCATCCCTATTTAATTTTTCCATTTTCAGAAGTGATTTTAAAAGTTTATCACACTAATGTCATTATTTAAAAATAGAGAAATGATGTTTGTGGATATTTTCATTATAAGCCATTTTGGTACTTTTCCGTTAGCTGGGTACCAGCAAAAAGCCGCCAAGCTTAAAAGTTGGGACAGTTACGCCAACTTTTAAGAAATGCCTAATGTTGACGCGAAAAGAATATTTGATCATGGAGGACTTTTATTTTTATTACATTTAATTCACACTAATAAATTGAGGAACAGATGTAGTATACGCAACGGGCCATCGCCAATTTGGCGCCAAAATCGCGTTCGGAGACCTGTTAGGCTTAAACTGCGAAATGTAAACAATAAATTGGAAAACAAACTTACTGCTGGCTTTATGAAACTCGTAGGTGCACACGTGATCTTCGCTTCGCACAGATACCCTTGCTTCACTCCGCTACGCTCCGTTACGCATCCGTCCAAAATCATTACAGAAAATCCCCAGCCGCTGGCTTCGCTACATACCACTGGCTGTCGTAGAGTAAAAAAAGCTTCCGCTGGCGGTAGCGGTCAGTAAAACGAAGCTTATCGCACAAAAATTTTAAAAAATACCATCCGATCTTAAAATCCTCCCTGCCAGAATATAAAAACCGCCAAATAACCATCAGATTTGGCGAAAAATCACCCCTTGGCGTTTGTTGCGTATACTACATGTGTACCTAAATGGGAACATATATAAAAATAATAAGGGAAATAAAATAAATAAAAAAAGATCAATTTACACAGCAGGCATTAATTGAAAATTTCGTTTACAATTGCTGAAAATAAATTTGTCTTACCATGCAAACGTCACCACATAAATTCAATTAAATAAGATTCTAAAATAAATTCGCCTGAACATTTAGGCTTAATGATAACTGGGCCAACTTTTAGGCTTGGCGGTTTTTGTCTGGTACCCAGCTAACGGAAAAGTACCGAAATGGTAAGTATCGCGCATTTCTTCCAAAATCCCTTCAGATGATGTAAAGAATCGCCCACTTATTTGGCGCTTTTTACGAGATTCATAAGCGCGCCAATTGAGGTATCCAAGCCGATTTCGAATAGTTTTTTTACAATTAAGGTAAGTGAAACAATAGTTTACTATAGTTTCTTCCAATGGTTTTTTACATTAATGTAAGTGAAAGTATTTTAATTTTTCAGTGTTTTGTAACGATTTTAAGTTTTAAAAATTACTGTTTTTTTTTCAACGATTTTCAGTTTGAAAATTTTTTTTAGTTTAAAAAACATTTTTTAAACTGCTTTTTTGTATTTATTTTAGTTTTTTTCGCCATCTTAGATGTCGCGCTCTTGCGTAGTGTCTTCTAGAGCAGTGCTCTGCAACCGCTGTGCCGTGGCACACTAGTGTGCCGCGAGATGATCTTGACTGTGCCGCGGTAATTTTATCGATTATGATAATAAAAAAATTAACAACCGCATTAAATAGAAATTTTTCTAAGTAAAATATTCCTCTAACTTTTTGTTAATATGTCATTTTTCTGGGTCGAAATTATACACAAAACAAAAACATGTTGTTAGCCATAAATTGTATGTATGCTCGAGCGTCCTATTTCTGGATTTCAGTTAAGAAAGAATATCCACAAATTTCTGACGAGGCCATTGCAATTTTGCTCCCATTTTCGACGACGTACTTATGCGAACAAAGTTTTTCGACACTGGTTCTAATTGAAAATGACAAACGATCCTATTTAGAGGACCTTGACCATGAGCTGTAGCTCTTTCTATTATAGAGCCAAATATAAAACGCATATTTATCAAAACAATCTCAAATATCTCATTAATAAATTAGTTATGTTTAAATTAACTTTGATATATTAGGCTTAAGTAAATACCAAAAAACAAATTTTAATATAAAAATTTAAAGAGAATTTTTTTTACTTAAACTATAATTTTATATTTTTGCTCTTGTGTTGGTGTACAGTTCAAAATGATTTATATAAAACTTAAAGGATTATAATTAGCTTGATACATAGAGCTATTTTGCTGTGTTTTTGTATCTAATAAAAACATATACGTATTTACTGAATTTATATATTTGAAAGCATGTCTTGTGGTGTGGCACGAAATTATCGAAAAAAACGTTGTTGTGCCGTGGAAGATAAAAGGTTGCGGAGCTCTGTTCTAGAGATGTTGCAACTCCGGGAGACAAGACGCGAGAGCGCGCCAAGTTGGCGATTTTGAAAATCGCGCCAAGCAGTGGGCGATTCTTCACTTTCTCCATCCCTTCTATAATTGTTTCTTCAAAACGTGGCCTTCTGGTAAGTTATAAAATTTAATTTGTTTTGTTTTTAGGTATCTGACTATCTTTAAAATGTTGATTTTGACCAACATTCCGAAAGTGCTTTTTATTTTTCCTTTTTCTTAAAGATTGTAAATTTCTGTTTCTAAATCTGCTTTTATTTTTTCTGTACGATCATTAAAAATGAAATGAGAGCGATTTAAATATCAAGCAGCAGCTACAAATTTCAATGCAGGCTGAAAACTTTAATTGTGTTTTGCGAACAACTCATTTTTAACTAAAAATTTAAACTACTATTGTGATAACTCAAAATCTAAAAACATATGTCTGAAATTTTTCACGTATGTTTTTCAAAATGTTAAGAATGTAATGCTCTATAGATTTGGTTCTAGATATTTTATTTGTTGATTTATAGCTGTATTTAAAGAAAATCGCATGAGAACCTACTAAAGTTTTACATGTAATTGCATATAATGATCTGTATTTTTTTTTTCATTTAACGATATCGATTAGCATTTAGTTCATTACACTCAGAAGATATATACGCACAAATGACAATAAGAAATTGTTACATGCATAATTTTTAGACAGCCGTTTTTGTAAAATTTTGCTAAATTTCGACCTAAACTCATCAATTTTATAAAAAGTTGCTGAGTTTTCCGTGCTTGGCGGAACTCAGAAACCGCGCCAAGCGGCACAGGATGCGGAACTCTTCGCGAAGGCATATAAAACTGATGAGTTAAGAACTGCAGGATTTGAACATTTCAAACTTAATCCTCGCTATAACCTAGTTGGTCCCAGTACAGGTGCGCATACGCAAAACGTTGAAAGACTGCGGAGTTCGGCCAAATGGCGAAATAAAAGGAACCACGCGACAACACTTACATTCGTATTTAGGCGAAATTATGTGGCGTTGGTTTAACAAAGGTGATTCATTTGTTTGTATTTTGAATGCCATTAAGGACTTTTGGCAGACGAAATGATTAGCGGAAGCTTGTCGAGATCTGCGCTGGACTGAATGTATTATCCTAAACTGTATTAAATTAATGGTTGTAGTACTTAACCGGTCCCGATTTAGTACTTCAGTCAAATTCTATTTATTATTATTTACTACTAGCTGGTACCCGTCAAAACATGACTGCTAGATAGTAAATAAATACACAAATTATACTCCACACATCACTGCCAAATGTTGAAAATCATAATAATGCGCAGAAACAAATTAATGCCTCGTGCTTAGTGAGTATCTGAAGCCATATTTAAATATGTCACTGAGCATGCGCAGAAAGCAATTTTTTTTTATTGTAAATTATCGCTAATTTAAAAGCGCGAAATAAATAATTTCCATCGGGTCCAGTCTTATATTTCACAAACAATTATCATAAAATAAAAGAGTGAGATCTAGAGAAACTCCTCGGAATTAGCGTGTTCTTCATTAAAACATGTCACTGAGCATGCGCAGAAACAGTGAGTTTCTAAAGCCAGATTGCAACATGCCACTGAGCATGCGCAGAAAGGAATTTTTAATTGCAAATTATCACTAAATAATAGAAATTGCGGTTACACAAACCAAATTTCACAAATCTACAGATTGCAATCTTTCGTTTAAGACCAAAATGAAGTAAATTGAAGCAGTAGATTTCTCTCACGGGCTGCCCAAACAGTCGGCTCAGCAACTTAAATATAGAGATATATTATATTCTTCTTACTATATATATATATTATATTATTATTTACCACATATTATATTCTTCAGCCAAATTCTATTTATTTTGTAATAAAAAACTTAACGCTCACGAGATTGAGCATTTTGATTTCTTCCAATCATGGTCGGGAGCCGTGGCATCTTCTTCAATGAGAATTCTGCATAGCGCATGAAAGTGAAGATGACTGGCAGGGTCATTTTGGAGCTGAGCTACAAAATGGAACTACATTCGCTGTTAAGCACTATTTAACATTTATTGGCGCTCAATCATATCGTTTGGCGAAAACGGTCTACGGGATAATACACAAGTACCGAATTTTCATATAAAAGAGAAGAGCGGTTTTCTTAAATATACAAAAACAATTTCCTTAAAACTCGATATATATATTATAAAAAAAAAACAACTTACAACCAAAAAATTTAATTTTGATTTTCTTCCCCAAAATAAACAAATATAAGATCATAGTTAAAATTGTACTTAAAATTATACTTATTCAGTCGTTAATGATCCGGTATTTTTGTAGATTACAAAAATATTTATGGGTTAGTGCTAATTACATACATTATCAATTTCGCAGTCTTATCAAATTCTGTTTTGTATGAATAAAGTTATTTTTTTACAATAAGTATATCATGGAATTTCACCTCGAAGTAAAAAAAAGTTCTCTGTCTCTGACATGTAGGGTAAGTGTCTCAAATATCGCTTACCCTAAATTTTTTTCAACATTTCATCCCCTTTTTAGTTTCTGATTAGGCTGGAAACTCAAAGAATATCCCTGAGAACTATTTCCTTTGGTATCCTGAAATCAACCAGCTACAAAACCAGTGCCAGTTTAAGTTATGTAGGTAAATTGGAAAAACTGAAATTTCCAGCGAATGCAAAAGCGGTTCCTAATATCGCCTACCTCTGTTGCTCTTACCGTCTAGCAGGCGAAATGATGAACCCCTGTTAAAAGGCGTTGCTAGCAAAGTCTCTGTTTAATACACTTTCAAATGGTATAAGCAAAATTAGAATTTGGATGCATCTACCTGGTTATTCACTGGATTCTTTGGAGATAAAGTTTACGAAGATAACAGCCAAAACAACTTCAGACGCCATATAGTTTACGTTGTCAGTAATAAGAGCGTTGTCGCTATCGCTGCTGTTAGTACAAACCCAGAGATGGTATGTATAAGAAGTTACTGCATTTTCTCATACATAGCGCGAATCATACTTTGGAAACACGAGTTGGCGATATTAGGCACAGGGTCCAACAGGGCACAGCTCTTTATTTGGGACACACACTCTACATATGCTGCACTAGCTGAATACCCCTGCTACGCGCCGGAATACGTTTCTACCCTCCATTATGATATTCAGTTCATTTCATTGAAGGTAACTTTAGTAGTAAAGAGTTGTCATTCCTCATAGAAGTTCACCCTATTATTGATCGGCAGTGATCAGACATTAACTACGGGTTTTAGAGTATTTTATTGCGGTTATTTAAATTCGTATTTTAACACCTTTAGAAGATAATTCTTTCAAAAAAATTTCTTAATACGACCCTAGGGCATTAGAGGAACCCAAAGCAAAATTCCAGCTTCCTAGCAAATTTCCGAGACCTTCTAGTTACATAGATAAAGGGATCAGTCAGTCACTGTTTTATTTGAGGGTTTCAACCTTTTGATCCCCCCAGCTTAAAGTTTCAACTTTTAAGAAGCTCTCTTAGTGGGAAACTAAGACTTAAGTGGAACAACCGTACAAAATTTCAGCATCCTAGGTTTTATGGTTCCAGATATACAATTTTCTTTGTGCTGGGGAGGGGATCACCCCCTTAAAATTCGTATTTGTAAAAAGTTTTTTAGACAGCACCTAGGTACTAAAAGGTACAAAATATCAGCTTCCTACGACATACGGTTCCAAAGATAACTCTGTACGTCATGGAATCTTGCGTGCGACTAATGCCAGTGTTGTTTCCTGCACGATATTTAACGGCGGAGGGCGTGACGTATATCAGGACCGCAGATATTGTCATTTGAATGGGTGGATATACCTATTGGTAGATAGGGTATATAAAAAGTATTGAAATTTGCTTTGACAATTGAACCGGACGGTTGTTCTGTCTACATTGTATTAGCCGTAAGGGGTTTATGTTGGCTCACCTCAATGGTGCGCCCTAAAAAGATAAATTGAAGCCAACAAATCCTCGCGGTATATGTGCGAATGGCTTTATTGTGAAGTGCCCAGCATTGGAAAACAACAGCACTTTTACAGTGAAATAAATCAGAATAACAGAATTTTAACAAAGCATACTAAAAGAAAGAATTGTGTAAAGTTATTGAAAGTTAGATCTTGGCGGAGCAGGAACACGTGTCTGGCGGTTAATACAAAAATGCAATAAAGCCTATGACCCGGAATGGACATTCGGACTTTTTACTTCATTTCTTTCGTTCGTAAGGGGACAGTGGACTTTCAAAATTGTGAAATTTGTCCAAAAATTCGATTTTTTTTATTTTATTGAATTGTGAAACTATGGACGAGTAGGAATGTGTTGCACAAAGAATTTTTTATTTCTGTGATTACTTTCCTAGTTATAGGCTTTTGTATTTAATTTAGATATTATGTAGTTACTAATAGCAATAAATTTAAATGTGTTTTCTCAAAATAAAAATTTTCATGTCATACGAATATTCAAACTGCTCGAGGCTTATTTCTAATCATCGTATTGTTTTGAAATTTAAGTTTTATACACTTAACTGTATATCAAATAAATCTTAATGAAAAAATTATGCTTCGTAGCTGAGAATTTCTAAACTTTGTACTTGAAAAGATGATTTATAGGTATTTTGCGTAGTAAAAAGGGTGTTTTCACTATTATTATTTTTCTCTTTATATTTTTAATGAATGCATAAAATATGCAATAAGTTTCATTGTTAGTTCTATAAGGCATTCTGTAAATAAAAATTACCATATTATATTCAAAAGAAATGCGCATGGAGTATTTTTAATTAAGCCAATTTTTGATATAATTAATAATTCGTAATTCATAAATTATTCATACTTCTTCTTTAAATTTTAACTACTTTTACATACCTATGGTACTAATCACATATTCAAATTTCAAGCAAATCCATTCAAAACAAAAAAAAGTTAGGTTTGAAGGTCCACTGTCCCCTTAATAGGCAATATATATATTGGCTATTAAGGGCTATTAATATCAATATATATATCCGAATTGCGGATTATCCTCGCCGAAGAGATCTTAAATATTTATCCAAAATAATACCTAATTTATTTATTCAAAACTTCTTGCACCTTTCTTCCAACATACATTTAGAAACAGCAAGATTTTTAAAACAACCGTATCCTATTTATTTAGAAATTTTTATTTGATAGAAAATAGGATAATATTCTAAAATAGCAGTTCCTGAATTTCTCGGGATTTTGAACACTGTGGTATAATATCATGTTTGAAAAATTCGAAGTGATTTCATAAAACTTTTCAAAGATTCGGTTAAAAAATAGAGATTACATAAATTCAATTTACAAAATATAAAAGCCAATATAGTACTGTATTTTGCAAACACAATAAAATTGAATAGAAATGGGATGATCAGTGTTTTTCGATGATTCGTGCTACTCCTCCCTTGCATGCAGGGGCGTGCTTAGGGTTTCAGCGGCTCTGGGCGATGCTTAGCGTTTTAGCGGCCCTGGTCGAAACACATTTACTGGCAATCAAATTTCTCTACGTACTGAATCGGATAACGTAATTCTCTACGTAATGGATCTTGTAAGACAACCCCAGTCCCCCCCCCCCCCCGAAAAAAAAACTGCAGCCACTACTGATTTCTATAATTATTACTTTTAATGCATTACGTTTCGATACTAAAAAACCTACATTCTAGCTACATACAAGAAAATTATACATGGAATTACAATTGGTCCACTAAAATATAAAATTAATCTATTTGTATGAATAATGAAACAATGGAAGAATTATTTACACGATTAAGAAAATGTAAATTGTTAAAAACAAATATTTACATGTATGGATTTGTTGGTCATAAAGCAATTTTTCTTGCTTTCTGAGCAGCAAAATTATCTATTATAAGTGAAAAGTCCAAAGATGAGAGATAATTTTCATTAGATATAAGTGCCAAGGAGGACAGGTATACAATCCGTATTCAAAGCATACTGCTTGTACTTGCTTTGTAATATTTTCAATTCTTCGAGAAGGGGGAAGTAAAATCCATTAGAATGATAGAGAGAACAAGTAAAAGCCATATTTTGTTCACCTCACTCCTTCAGCCGTCAGACCCCATTCTTCCTAACAGATTTGGAACGCATTTACTTACTTGTCTTGCATTCCCCGGAGAAATGTCTTGTCTATTTCTTGCTTTGAATAGACTAAACATTTGACCAAATGGTATTAGTATTCGTTCACAAAGATATGTTCACGTTTTTCTCAGTTTGCAACTATTCCATGAAAACGGACAGATTCCAACAAAACGGTTTACAATTCTTCAAATAACTGTATCTCGTGACTGATAGATAATAGCAACTAATATTGAAAAAAAATTGATTGATAATCAAGGTTTTACTATAACTGAATTGAAGATAAATAATGTTTTTCTAACAGAGAAATTTTCGAACAAAAAGGGTAGTTTGCCAATTAAGATTCTTTCTACAATTCTTTTCAAAAAATCGAAACATATAATTTTTTTTATAAGTTGAATTATAGAAACCGCAAAAAATGAGAGATTTCTTAAAAAACCTGTAACATTTAGAAAAGTGTTGCGATAAGGAATAAACATGGCGGCCCTAAATTTTTAGCGGCCCTGGGCGGTGGCCCTGTTTGCCCACCCCTAATAACGGCCCTGCCTGTATGAACCCGTATAATTGAGAACACATTGTGATCAAATGAAGCGGCCTGCGTTTTTTCTGAAATAAATAGATCGAAAGGAATGATGACTCAAGGAGGAAGAGTGAGATATGGATAAAACTGAAACATTTTAAATCATCGACAGTATGTGAAAATGTACAAGTTGGAGTTGCCCTTTAGGTGCGAACACTCCAAAGAGCAAAATTGGAGAGAATTATTTAAAAGTTTCTCTTGGAAATGAAGTGAGTTGTTCAAATCTGTGTTTTATGTTTCTGGTGGCCAGGGCCGGATTTACATGAAAAGAGGCCCTAGTCTATTCCACTTATGAGGCCCTTTCACCTCTCATTTTTAAATTTGTAAATTACATGAGAGATAATAAAATACATCATTACTGTGATATATATCAATATATTAAATGAAACATGTTGTTATTGGTACTAACCTATATATTTTCAATACATTGAAGATTAAACCAAATTTAATTCAGATAAATTTATTTCATAATAATTCGCATTTAAAGTTTAAGTATGAATTATTATGAATTTTAAGTCTTAAGCTAAACCAAAAATGGAACTTTATTCAAACAAAATCCAGATCACAAAAAAGAAAATATCAAATTGTATATCATATTAAATTTTATGTTAATAGTTATATTTTTTAAGAACTGATTCAATCCACGTATACATTTAAAACGAAATAGTAGATAAGAAGAATTTCTTTCTATACTTTTTCACACTGAATTCTTCTATAAGTTCATCAAAATCTATTTTTCTGAAGGTCTCATTTTCGATGCAATTTTGCTAACAATTTGAATGTAGGCCCCTCTTGATCTTGAGGCCGTAGGCTGAAGCCTAGTTAGCCTATAGGAAAATCCGGCCCTGCTGGTGGCGTTCCAGATGTTACGACTGCGAGCAAACAGCCCTGGCCGTCATCATCATTTTTGCCGTCTTTTTATGTGGTTAGTTATATATCACACGCTCTACACTCCTGAAGAAATGTTGCAAAACTCACATTGAAGAAGCAAAACGGACCTCAACGCTGATTGGAATTAAATTAGAAGATTAGAATTAAAAAAGCACAATGCAATTTCAGTATTTGGCCTTTTTGCAACATCTGCTGTTGTGTTATTGCAATCTTGTACGGATTGTTTGTTTCTTCCGGTTGTTCTCACTAATAGTTTTTATTCTTTTATTAAAACTGTTATTATCATTTTTGCGGTCTTTTTAGGGGGCGGGGTTAATTTCATACGTTTTACACTCCTAAAGAAATCCGCAAGAGGCCTAACTGGATCAGAGTGGCAGTCTGGCAACTCTTGGCAATTTTCTTGAACTTCTAGTAGTTGGCGACCATTGCACAATCTGCTATTTGCTCCGTGTCTCCAGAAGCAGCCTGTTATATCTCATGATATTCCACAATCGTTTTCCCTCAATTACACGCATTTCTGCTGTTTCGTTAATTTCGGTCAAAAATTAGTTTTAATTCATAGAGGATTACATTTTTACCTTGTCTTTATTAACTTGCTTTATTGTTTGTGTGTGTGTTTGTCCAGTACAAATCTTGTAATCGATTTTTAACTAATTTCCCGACCAGCTAGACATTTGAAACTTTTAGAATAGCTCAGAACACGATGACAATGCATTTTTTAATACTTTTAGCCATCTTTAAGCAGAATTGAATTAATTTTCAGTTATTTCCAGTTAATTGTGTTTTGTAGACTGTTGCAGCCATCTATCGGCCGGAACGGGAGCGAAAAGTTAAATGAAACTTAACTTCCAATTAACTTCATTTTCTTTCAGGTTGATGGGATAATTCATCAAAAAAATTTAAAAAGTATTTATTAATACATAGAATTGTCAAGTTTATATGATTCAACAGAAAATTTTAAAACATGGCATAGAAAGTTCTTTTTACCTTGTAATTATTATGTACCATTTGCAAGGAGCGGGCTTAAAATCTGTTAGTATCGATGATGATGATGTTCTAGCAAATGAACAGGTGAAAGTGTTCCTTTCATCGGCTTTCCCGGAATCTTCAACCTTTTTTACTAAGCGTGACACTTAACTGCATCCAAAAATTAAGGCTCATTACATGATAGGCAATATATTAAAATATATTTGCGCATTAGGTTAACAGGCATGAAAAATGCAGTTTAAAACGGATTTTTCATATTCTGAGGCTATGTATCGTTTTAACTAATAACAATAGTTCATTAATTACAGTATATTTTTAAATAAATTCATTGGAGAGGATCTAACCACTAATCCATTAAATAATTAATGACTTGAACGTTTCAAAATTAACTTCATTTAGAGGAAAAAAGTTAAATGAATTGTTAAATTATCCCCACATAGCAATTTTAGGCGTCCCATCGGCCGATGTATTCAAGAACATAATGACTTCATCTTTTCGAGGGAAATTATTTAAAAATAATAATTATGTAGCGTCGAGCATTCTTTTAGACAATTAATTCTAAAGAGAGCGACTCATTTGATAATTTTTCTAATCAGTGCCAAATTTGTTAGAGATTTGTGTTCAAGTAGTTTTAATGATGCGTGTTACGAAGCGATAAAATTCATTTTTAAGTTCCCTCCTTTTTTTTTTGTAAGGAACTGATAGTGTCCATTTTATTCTCTCGTTTTATTAGGTAACGGAAATTTCTGTTTACTTAACCAGTTGTTATTTTACAGCTCAGTGACTCTCGAATAAATGTGTTGTCTTATCGAACTCGTGATTCGATGAAACGTTTCATAAAAATGAGGGAAAATCTATTTAAACCTACGCTTGGTTTTCTTTATCACATTGACTGACATTAGACAACAGGGACAGTTTATGGGATACATTATAATGCACTTTGATTTTTTTTTTCATTTCCTAGCCCGTGCTTCTACTTTTAGGGCACGATATCATTTTATTTGTCCGGTATCATATTTTCATTAAAGGGATATTTTTTTCCCGGTCAGTGCAAGCTTAATGCCTTGGCTACAAACACCTGTTTATAATTTTTTTTCGTTTGTTTAGAGAAGAGGGAGTTTGCTGTGAAACCTGTAACACGACCTAAAAATTCTTTCTGAATAAAAAATAGGACAATCTCTCTATTCTAAAAAAAGTAACTCCCGCTGCCGCTGTCAAAAGCTTGTCACGCTATCTCCTCCGAAACCGCTGGGCGTATGAGGTCGAGACCGTTACCAATGGATCTAGAAAAATGGGGGACCAAAGTAAGACATGTCTCATCTTTGTCGGACTTCAAGTTTTTTTTAAAAATTTTATGTTTTGTGGGAAAATATTGACTTTTTTATCTTCAGATTACGATAACTCGCCAAACAATGATCGTAGAATATTGATCTTTTTATAATCTAAGACTACAGACATTTCTCTTTCAAACTAGACCTCATTTGTTTAAAAATATTTTAAAACAGACTAATATTTTCATCAAAAAATGAAACACAGTATTTCACGAAATATCGTCCCCTATGTGGATGTAATATCGATGCTCCTCGAGTTTTTATCTTACAAAGAAAATATTTACGTCATCTGGAAGCTGAAACCTTTCTTAGTCCTATAAACCTCATTTCAAGTCTATATCTTAAATTTTCGATTTTTAATTTAATTTTAAAGCTGATAATTCAACAGTGATGAAATGCCCTTTACATTAAGGGTGACGACAGTAAATGGATGGAAGCTGTTACATTGCCCGAGAATCACCCCTATGTATCTCTCTATTAGCCATAACAGAGGAGCGAGCGTAGCGAGCTTAGGGGCGAATCCCCTAGTACTTGAAAAACTTCTTTATGCAAAAAAGGTTGGGAATCTCTGTCTTAGAGAAAGAGACTTGTTAGTTTCCTGCATTATTTTGCTTTTGATTTGTTTATGTTTTTAAAAAATAAGTATTCTTTATAAAAGATTTGATGTACAGTGAAACTGCAAGTCAGCCAATAATGGTACCGAAGAAAAGTGGCCGTTTTGAGGGGTGGCCTGCTAGAGAAGTTTCACTGTATATGAAAAAAATCATAGTACTTATGTAAATGTAAGATATTTTAGATAGCACTCCACCTCCAAATAATTCATTTATGTTATAAATTAGATAGAGAGAGGGAATTACTCAGTTATATATACGTTACATTCACGGACGTTAGCAGAAAGGTACGACAATTTGGTTCCCATTATATCGATCTGTCGCCAACGTCACGCAAAAAGTTGCCAGTCACAATACAAACACGTCGCCAATGGAAAGGAATACCAGAAAATACTCGCTTTTCACACCCCATTTCCATTTTTACTAACTACATTTTAAAGTTAAAAAAATAGTTGAAGGAAAAAAAAGACGTTTTACATGACATATCACTTTATTCAAATTTCATTTCTGCAATGACTATCCGCTTCCTGTTTCTGCAATTATCCCTCTTAGTGTTGACGTCACAGAGCCGAAACTGCCGCGTTTACTGATCACGATCCGAAAGAGAAACAAAATATTGGGAGAGTCCGACATCCGCTTGCTTTTTTGGGGTTCGCAGAGACTCGGTACGAGCAGTATTTCGCTACGAATATAATGCATCTTCAAGTAGGGAGCGATTGGATCTCCGACATTTCCAAGAAGAGAGCAATGTTGCGATCAACTTTCTTGGTACCTATCTGCCAAAAATCAGCCGGTACCACCCTTCAAATTGTTGCTGAAAGATCCCTTAGTCCCAGACATCCATATACAGTGGTGCTTCGAATTACACGAGTTTAATTCGTTCCATGACGGAGCTCGTAACGCGAAATACTCGTATCTCGAATCAGTTTCCCCATTGAAATGAATGGAAAAACGATTGATTCGTTCCGGGCTCCCCCAAAATACCGCAATTTTTTGTTACATGTTTCGAAATAAGAGAAATTGTGCTTACAAATGATGAACAATTTATAAAAACGCAATACAATAGAATGTACTGCAATAAACTTGTATTATTAAGTGTAATGTGCAACATTTACCTTGCAGATCAAACTTAAAGATGCTGATGTAAGAGGAGGAAAAAGGCTGAACTGTATAATTAAATCTTATTCTTTGATTTTTAACCAAAGTCATCCCATCCCCTAGACCCCATGGGGGTTAGTGGGGGGGGGGGGGAGGGGATTGAAGCTATTTCTCTGTGAGAGAGGTTGGACGCTGTTAGGTTTCGGATAACGAGTCAAGTGTGGGCAGAGCAAGCTACCCGGGTGATAATTGTTGAGTGTTAGGGCCTGTTCCCATAGGAGTCCGTAGCGTTGTTTTAAAGGAAAAATGACGTTGAGACGAAAATAAACCAATCATAGGCGTTAAAAATTTCGTTGCTAATCGTTTGGAGGTTTGTCATTGGTTAAATATATTTCAATACTTTAACGCTACGCAACGGACTCCTATGTGAACAGGCCCTAAATCTCTCGGTGTAAGACTGGATAGTAGTCTTAGAATAATATTATACAATTGTACAATAATTGTACATAATGGTTGTAAATATTATATGCTTCTCGGGTTCTCATTTGATGAGCACGTAACATGGCGTTCCCTGCGCAAACTAGCGGGGGTTATCTGAAGCTTGCTCGTAACCCGAATTTATAGCTCGAAACTCGAAGCAAAAAGTCTGCCAAGAGAATGCTCGTATCTCGAAAATCTCCTAAGTCGAGGTACTACTGTACTGTAATTTTCTCTCCTAAACAAATATCGGTTTCCCACTTCTGTAATTATCCGTGAAAACGATGGCGCCAAAGAGCCGAAACAACAAAGTTTTCTAATTCCGATCCGAAAAAACACGAAAGTATCGGGTTGATTCGGCCTTCTCCGTTCGAGGCTGGAGGTCGTCGAGAATCAGTATGCGCAGTATTTCGCTGTGAATACACTTTCCTTGACCAGCGGGTTGATTGGGGCTCCGACACTTCCAAAGTGAAAGAAAGAGATGTTCCGATTGCATTTCCTGCTACCTAGCCTCGAAAATTCTCTCCGGTTTCGGCATTAAAATTCTTTCTAAAAGTTCTCGTAGGCCTAAAGTTCGAAGAGCTGTCACATTAATCCTGCAAAAGCAATCGGTTTCCTGGTTCTGCAATTATCTGTCAAAGCGGTGGTGACTCAATAGAGCAGAAAATACCGAAATTTTTGATACCGTTCCGAACGGAATGAAATAATCGGGAAGTTTGTGTACACAATATTTCGCTACGACTATAATACTCCATGACGTTAGGGGTGATGGGACCTCGAACGCCTCCGCATAGAAAGCGATGTTGGGATCGCATTTCCCGCCAACTAGCGGGCAAAATTAACACCAGTGACGGCGCACGATGTGTTTCTTAAAGTTCTCGTAGGCCCCAATGCTTACTCCACACCAACGACGACAGAGACGAAAATCATGGACCTTCGTTGTTGCGCATGCGCATTACAAACAAATTTTCACTCCCCCGGTTCGTCTCCGTCTCTAGTCTCTGCGATTTCAAGGTGGGAAAAGTTCACTTTTGTCTCTGCCGCCATGCTCGACAGCCAATCTGAATACAAAGAGAAGATTATGCGCATGCGCAAATAAATTACCTCATCTCCCCGTCTCCTAGCTGTGTGAAGGCTTTTATGACAGCCACAGAGAGAGGTGGCAAAATGCGTCTGTCATTCGTTGCTGAATTCGGGGTTGAATGACGTTGCTGTCGGCGTTGGTGTGGAGTAAGCATAAGGTCGCTGAACAGCGAAATTTATCCCGCAACAACTATCGGTTTTCCGGTTCTCTAATTATTCGTCCAAACGATGACGCCGTAGAGTTGAAACGACTGTTCCAGATCCAAAAATAATTACAAGATAAAAAGAACTTTTTATATACCATGTTTTTAAATTTTCTGTTGAATCATATAAACTTGACAATTCTATGTATTAATAAATACATTTTTAATATTTTTTCGGTGAATTATCCCATCAACTTGAAAGAAAATGAAGTTAATTGAAAGTTACTTGCGTTTAACTTTTCGTTCCCGTTCCGGCCAATAGATGGCTGCACCAGTCTACAAAACAAAATTAACTGAAAAACTGAAAATGGATTTTATTCTGCTTAAAGATGGCTAAAAGTATTTAAAAAATGCATTGTCATCGTGTTCTGAGCTATTCCAAAAGTTTCAAATGTCTAGCTAGTCGGGAAATTAGTTAAAAATCGATTGCAAGATTTGTACTAGACAAACACACACACAAACACAAGAAAGCAAGTTAATAAAAACATGGCAAAAATGAAAGTATCGAGAGGATGTGACAATAGAGGATGTGACCCGGTGTACACAATATTTCAATACGAATATAATACCCCAAGATGCTGGGATCACGTTGCCCTCCACCTAACGGCGAAAATTTACGTTGGTGACGGCTCACGATGTGTTTCTTAAACTTCTCATAGGCCCTTAGGTTGGTGGACGATAAGCATATATTTATCTATCTATTTATCTACACTGCTGGCAACTAAAATTGCAACACCAAGAAAGAAAGGAAATAATAAAACTTTCTTTATTGTACGTATACAGCATAGTAGAAAGTAAACATGATCAAATTTATAGACAATTTCGGGGCATAAATGATCCAAAATTAGAACACACTGCTGCCACCTGTGGAAGCTAAAACGGCGCTAACGCGGTTAGGCATCGAATCGAACCGGGGTTGAATGACAGAAAATGGCAAGTCATTCCAAGCTGCTGGATGTCTATGCCACTCTTCATCAATCGTAGTGGCTGGAGGGCGGTGCCGGCCCAGTCTCTCAGCAACCCATCACCAGAAGTTTTCAATGGGTGAGGGATCTGGAGAACGTGCTGGACAGCACAACTGACAACCCTCGGTGTCGAGGTAGATCAGGACACGACGGACAACATGCGGTCTTGCGTTATCTTGTTTCAAAATGACGTCTCCGAGGCCTCGAAGATAATGCACAGGGGCGTTTTGTCTCTGCTATCTCAGAGGCACTTCTCATAGGCCCTTAGGTTGGTGGACGATATGCATATATTTATCTATCTATTTATCTACACTGCTGTCCACTAAAATTGCAACACCAAGAAAGAAAGGAAATAATAAAACTTTCTTTTTTGTACGTATACAGCATAGTAGAAAGTAAACGATTAAATCTGTACGTATACAGCATAGTAGCCACACTTCATCAATCTACAGGATACAAGGATATTTGGTGTATGCCACACATCTATCTACACGATACAAGGATATTTGGTGTAGCCACTTTGCTTTCCAAGGAGAAAGTTTACCATTTTTAAGTCCACACAAATCAACCATTGATGTTCATGATACTTTATATTCTCCAAGACCAAAGCTATGGTGCCGTACTCTTCTTTCATTTTCGCTGAGTGAGCAATTGGTATTGAACCACATTTGTCCCCATTGTGTAGAAGGACACATTTCAAACTTCGCTTTGAGCTGTCAATGAATTTGCGCCAATCAACTGGAAAATATTCCGGAAGACCCATTTTTCCCAGGAGTCCAGTTTCTCAGGAGCACAAATCACTCATACTTGAATGTATTGAATTAAAAAAAAACTTTAATAGATAAGTGGATGTACAGTAAAATCTCATTTATCCGGCTCTCGTTGATCCGGATCTACGGATAATCCGGATCAGATTTTAGACATTTTTTCCACGTTTTTATTAACTCGCTTTCTTGTTTGTTTGTTTGTTTGTGTGTGTGTTTGTCCAGTACAATTCTTGCAATCGATTTTTAACTAACTTCCGAATAGCTAGACATTTGAAAATTCTAGAATAGCTCAGAACACGATGATAATGCATTCTTTTCATACTTTTAGCCATCTTTAAGAAGATTTGAATTCATTTTCAGTTAATTTTGTTTTGTAGAAGGGTGCCGCCACCTAAAAGTTAAACGCAAGTTAACTTCCAATTAACTTCATTTTATTTCAAGTTGATCGGATAATTCATCAAAAAAATTTTTAAAAAGTATTTATTAATACATAGAATTGTCAAGTTTATATGGTTCAACAGAAAATTTAAAAATATGGTTTATAAAAAGTTCTTTCTATCTCGTAATTATTATTCAATGTTCACATTAGATAACAATTTTTAACTATGATAGCAAGATCGTAATTACAAGTACGCCAAATATTCGCTGCTTAGTTTAATCTCTATATATAAAACAGTTCCGTAACTGACTCATTCACTGACTGACATACAACACACAGACCAAACCGCTGGACCTAAAGGGCTGAAATTTTGCATGGCGATTCTTCTTATAGTGTAGGGGTGCACTAAGAAAGATTTTTGAAAATTAATAATTTGAGGGTTATACAATTTATATCACGAGAAAGATCCTAAAAATTCCTTTCAAATGAAATCTTTTCGAATCTTTACCTCCATTTCCTGAGTTTTGGTGAATTTTTAAAGATTAATTTTTAGAATTTAATTTATTAAATGCTGATCACGTGACTTCTTTTTCTGGTACTTTAAATAAATTTATCGTCACGTGCATAAAAACTAAATAGACAAAAAAATATTTTTTTTCTCGATAATGCGGCAGACGATTGGACATTATCCAAAAAAATATTAAAATACAGTAACAAAAATGTTCTACAAACTGTACTATATTAACTGTAATACATTCTTTAGTATTCTTTATATTATATTTAATTTCAACATTTTCTTCTACATTATTTTGTCTATAAAATATCTCTTGCGATTATATATATATATATATATATATATGTGAGAGTGAGTTTGGCAACACAACTGAACTATTACTACAACTTCCACTCCTACTACTGCGGCACGAAGGACTTTAAGCGGATGTGTTGTTCTGCAAGCTCCCGATGTTTAGCTCTTTTGATGCTTCTGTGTTTATTTTTAATTTCATACTAAGTGTTAGTCCTGTCTTGTAAACATCGTCTAGTTTAATTAAATGTTCAAAATAATTAAGTCTAATGATTCACTTCTAAAGGAAGGAGTACTAACTCCTTCCTACATGGGTGCTCGGCCCTCGGACTCGAAAAATACCCCTAGCATGCTGAACTTAAAAAAAAAAAACTTTATTTTCTTTCGATGATACGACTTGATTTCGACTTGATTTCGACTGGATTACTGTTGTCTGTCATTTTGGATTTGGATATCGAAAGCGAAAGCCAAAGTGATGTGCCACGGACTCTGATGATACTCTGATGGGATGATGAGAACCAAAACCAGAATTGTAAGTAACTTGGATCATATTAAAATTATTTGATGCATACGTTGACGCTTGTTCAAGAAAATTTTGATGATTAAGGGAATTCTCAACTTATTGATGATTTAAGAAAACTGAAGATATTTCAACGTTCTTTTGATGCAAGAATTTAATTGATGCTAAATTCATTTTTGATGGTCTTTGACGTTGAATTTATCACTTCTGTTTTCTTGAAGAGAATTCTATTTCGATGAAATTATTTGATGATTTGATGAAAATTTCGACATTTAACTTGAAGAATCTTGTTTCCTTGAACAAACCACAACATAATATATATTTTGAAAGATCGCGAATTGAATACTTTTGAAGATTATTATATTATTATTTTGATGCATAATTTTGACGAAGCGAATGTTTATTTGATGACAACTTTGCTTATTTGATGCGCTTTGATGTTGAACTTAATTCTGCTGTTTTCTTGCGAGAATATTTTTTATTTTGCAGAATGCTTTGATGCTTTCGATTTCACAATTTTGATACTTTCGATTTCCCAATTTTGATGCTTTTAACATTAGAACTTTAACTATTATTTTGATGCTGCATTTACATCCTCTATTTTCTTCAACAGTGATTTATTTTGAAGATTAATTTGATGAATATTTTGCTGAAGTAATATCTAACTTGATACATATCTAAATTTACGTCATCTGTTTTCTTCAACCAGAGAAATTATTTTGAAGAACTTATTATTTGATATTTGATGCTTATTTTAGTTCATAATTTTGTTTTCTTGAACAAAACCTGTTTTAAAGATTACTTATTTTGATGCATATTTTGAGAATCAATATTTTATTATTGAATTGGTATTTGAAAAAATTTCGATTTGAAATATTATTTTCTACTTTTGAATTTGAGTAACTACGTATTATAATTAGTGATTTTGGTTTTGAATATTTGTATATTTGTGTACTATAATTGTTTGAACCTAGTATATAGTTATGGCTACTCTCAACGATTACCCCAATATTGCAAAATCATTAAAAATTGGTGGTACGAATCAAATAAAGGTTCTACATCGTTTAATTTTTGGTACAGACGGCGACAGACAAAATCGTACCAGATTACGTAAATTTACAGGTTTTAAACAGCCATTCGTGTTGGAAGCAACGAAACAGAAAGTACTTAAAGAGTTTTCACTTAAAGACTTGATTTCTATTTGTAATCTACTTCATTTAGAATTTTCAACTGACCCAGACAAATGTGCCAATACCATTCTTATGAGTCTTAGTGATTTATCGTTATTAAAAGCAGAATTTTCTGATCTTTCGGAATGCGAAGTGAATGATGACTCACTTCCGGGTGCACGTTCATCCCAAACTAACAGCGTTATAGAGGAAAATAGATCTCCCTTTTCCCCCACCATTGACGCAAAAGAATCTTCGAATAAGCAAAATACACACATTTCCGTTGGTGAATCAGATCAAAATTCATTGCCTTCAGTTGAAACTGCGAATCTCTCTTTCCAGTTGTTTAGTCTGAAAGACGTTGTTGATTTAATAAAACCTTTCTCGTCTCGTGATAATTACAGTGTTGAGAATTTTATATCTGACGTTGAAGAACTTTTTTGTTTATATCAGATAAACAATCCAATTCACCAAATTACTTTTGTTAGAAAATGTTTAACTGGTCCCGCTCAAACTTTAATTAGGTCTATTCGTGGAATTATAAATTGGGAACAATTGAAGCACCATTTATTAGACGAATTTTCGGACAAAATTAACGGTATTCAGTTACATAAATTAATGGAATCTCGACGTATGAAACCGTTTGAAACCCTACAAGAATATTTCTTAGCTATGAGAGATTTGGCACACGAAGGTTCTCTCGATGACTCCTCTCTGTTTGAGTATGTCATAAACGGAATTCCTGATTCAACAAACAATAAAGTTATTCTTTACGGTTGTAAATCCGTCCCTGAATTTAAGGAAAAGTTGAAAATTTATGAACAAATCTTTAACAGATCACAAAATTTCAGACAAAATAATCAGAAAAAAATTGATGCTTCCTACCTCAATGTGAAAGTCGATAATACACGTAGCCCAAATACACAGCCAGTATGTTTTTCCTGTGGCTTGAGAGGTCACAAAAGCAACCAATGTTTGAATAAGTCACATGGTAAACAATGCTACGGATGTAAAAGTTTTGGTCATGTTCATGCTAATTGCCCTAAAAGTTATCGAAATTCTAAACCAAAACCTGATTCTCAAAAACCTATTTCTGATAAAACTGTAAATGCACTTTCTCCTGAAACTTCATCGAAAAATCCCATGCATGTTGACATTCAACTTGCAGGAATTCAATTGACAGCACTCTGTGACACTGGGTCACAGGCAACCCTCATCAATGAGAAAACCTATCGAAGAATTGGTTCGCCACCATTGCAGCCCACCAACATTCCCTTTTCAGGAATTGGCAAAAACCAAGTTCGCAGCATCGGATTCTTTCAGGATTCCATCGAAATTCAAACCATTACTTTACCTGCTAAAATACATGTTCTAGAGGATGACTTGATTCCTTTTGATGTGATTATCGGAATCGACTTTTTACAGCAAACCCAATTTACATTTGATAAAGACGGTATTCGTTTATGCAAAACTCCTGAAAATAACACCTTCGTTAATATTGCTAATGTTTCTGATGATCAAGCTTTTCCATTTGATCTTTCACACATTTTGAATTCTGAAACTCGTGAGGAAGTTCAAAATATCGTTACTTCCTACAAACCACATAAAGTTCAAGACACTGAAATTAAGATGACTATTTTATTACAAGATGAAATCCCTGTAGCTCAACGTTCTCGACGACTCCCTTTCGCGGAAAAGAAAATTGTAGAAAGCCAAATTCAAGATTGGTTAAATGATGGAATTATTAAAGAAAGTTGCTCCGATTATGCCGCACCGATTGTTCTATGTAAGAAAAAAAGTGGAGATTATAGACTTTGTGTTGATTACCGCAAATTGAATAGAAAAATGATAAAAGATAAATTTCCCTTACCGCTCATCGAAGAAGCTTTAGACAAACTTGGAAAATCTCGGGTGTTCACTTCACTTGATCTCAAAAATGGTTTCTTTCATGTACCTATGGACCCTAATAGCACTAAATATACTTCTTTTGTGACTCATGAAGGACAATACGAATTTTTACGTGTCCCATTTGGCTTATGTAACAGTCCCAGTGTTTTCCAACGATATGTTTACACAGTTCTTAGAAATCTCATTCGCGACAATGTTCTTATTGTTTACATGGACGATCTTCTCATACCATCTAATGATGAAGTTGAAGGTCTACAAAAATTACGCCTAGTTCTCCAAACAGCTGCAGACTATGGCCTTGAATTGAACTTTAAAAAGTGTCAATTTTTACAGCGAAAGATAGAATTTCTTGGTTACATTATCGAAAATGGAGTAGTTAAACCCTCACCTACCAAGACACAAGCTGTTCAAAATTTCCCACAACCTCAAACCCCTAAACAAGTTCAAAGTTTTCTTGGATTAACAAGTTATTTCAGAAAGTTCATTCCAAATTATGCGCTGATTGCTAGACCATTAAGTGACCTCCTTCGGGATAATGTAGAATTTAATTTTGACTCTGAACAAATAGCAGCTTTTCAACAACTTAAAAACATTCTTTCACAAAACCCAGTTCTTCATGTTTTTCAACAGGGATACCCATTAGAACTCCACACTGATGCCAGCTCCTTAGGTTTTGGCGCTGTGCTCTTGCAACAATCCGATGATGGACAGTTTCATCCTATTCATTATTTTAGCCGTAAAACTACAGTTCAACAAGAAAAATATCATAGTTATGAACTGGAAGTTCTTGCCGTTATTGAAGCGCTAAAAAAATTTCGAAACTACTTGTTGGGAACAAAATTTAAAATTATCACCGATTGTGATGCTTTCCAAAAAACGATGCACAAAAAAGACCTACCAGCTAAAATTGCTCGATGGGCATTGATGTTAGAAGACTTTGATTATGAAGTTTGTCATCGACCCGGTAGACAGATGAAACATGTTGATGCTTTAAGTCGTAACCCCATTCTTGTAATTACCTCAAATGATATCACTCAAAAGGTGAAAAATGCCCAAGACCAGGATGAATTTATATCTCAAATTAAATCTATGCTTGAATCTACACCTTCTGATGAATTTTTTGTTAAAAACGGAATTCTTTATAAACTTCATCAGGATGCCGAACTTTTAGTAGTACCACAAATGATGCAGAAAGAAATAGTGCTAAACGCCCATTCACAAGGTCATTTTGCTTCACAAAAAACCGAATTAATTGTTTCTCGTGAATTTTTCATTCCTCAACTTAAGAAATTAGTTCAAGAAATTATTTCGAATTCTATTCTTTGCATTTTGTCCTCGCGAAAATCTGGAAAACAGAAAGAAAACATACGACAATATAACAAACGGCGTAAACCGGCTTGTAAATACAAGATCGGTGACAAAGTGGCAATACAACGAACTCAATTTGGAACCGGATTAAAGCTCCGACCAAAGTTCTTCGGACCATATGAGATCACGAACATCAACCCCAACGATCGTTACGAAGTTCGAAAGTTAGGACATCACGATGGTCCAACCATAACATCAACTGCAGCGGACAAAATGAAACAGTGGTGCAGAAACTGAACACCAATACCACTGTGTTGAACACTGCTTGATTTTTTGAAATATTTTTCCTTTTTCTGCTCTTTTTTTTTTTTATCTTTTCAGAATTATTGTTGACAACCCAGCCGCGGACGTCTGGAAAGTCAGAACGGCCGTGTGAGAGTGAGTTTGGCAACACAACTGAACTATTACTACAACTTCCACTCCTACTACTGCGGCACGAAGGACTTTAAGCGGATGTGTTGTTCTGCAAGCTCCCGATGTTTAGCTCTTTTGATGCTTCTGTGTTTATTTTTTAATTTCATACTAAGTGTTAGTCCTGTCTTGTAAACATCGTCTAGTTTAATTAAATGTTCAAAATAATTAAGTCTAATGATTCACTTCTAAAGGAAGGAGTACTAACTCCTTCCTACATATATATATACATTGATCGTCGTATTTATTTTATATATATATATATATATATATATATATATATATATATATATATATATATAGGCATTAATTGCATACATTGACCGTTGTTTTTACTTTGAATGTACTCCGTAGCGAAGTGCGTGTTTTAAGCTAGCTCAGTATAAAGTTCCTGCATTGATTGTACAATAAATTATGGTAGTAAAATGCTTTTTGCTGAGTTTAAGAAAGCTATACTAGACTTACCAACTTCTTTGTTAAGAAATGATGAGATAAGTTATTTTTATATTTCTTAATGTCTTGTAAACAATACTATTTAATTTTGTTACAAAACAAAGTACGTCTTCTTGGAATTTTGTATTATACCCATATTACCCGGATTATCTGGAATGCCTATGGTCCCAGTTAGTCAGGATAAATGATGTTTTACTGTATCTAAATAAGTAGAGCTGATAGACGAAAACCAATTTCACATTTAGGTTCAGTGTCACAAATATAGCTAAAATCAGTTTCTAAATGACTGGGCACCAAAGAAAGTACTTTTTGTAGGTCTCTGTTATCTATATATAAGAAACAGTTCTGTAACTGATTGACTGACTGACATACAACGCACAGACCAAACCGCTGGACCTAAAGGGTTGAAATGTTGCATGGCGATTCTTCTTATAGTGTAGTGGTGCACTAAGAATGATTTTTGAAAAATTCTTCTTAGATTTTTTTAAATTAAATTTTTCAGCTGTTTTCGTAACTTTTTAAAATTTTGCATTTAAAATAATAATTTGAGGGTTATAGAATTTATATCACGAGAAAGATCCTAAAAATTCCTTTAAAATAAAATCTTTTTCGAATCTTTATCTCCATTTTTTGATTTTTGGTGAATTTTTAAAGATTAATTTGAAGAATTTAATTTAAATGCTGATCACGTGATTTCTTTTTCTGGTACTTTAAATTAATTTATAGTCACGTACATAACAGCGAAATAAATAGACAATTTTTTTTGCTCATGCGGCAGACGATTGGACATTATCCAAAAAAATATTAAAATACAGTAAAAAATATGTTCCTCAAACCGTACTATATTAACGGTACTATATTTTTTAGTATGTTGTATTAGAATTAATTTGAATATTTTCTTCTACATTATTTTGTCTATAAAAATATTCTTTACGATCTTTTTATACATATACTTTTTTTACATTAATTTCATACATTGATCGTTGTATTTATTATAAATAAATATATATTTATATTTATTTATTTTTTGGCATTAATTTCATACATTGACCGTTGTATTTAATTTGAATGTACTCAGTAACGAAGTGCGGGCTTTCAGCTAGTATACGTATATTTGCAATATGTAGATTCTGTTCTATTAAGCCACAAATTCAAAAATTAAGCCCCAAATTCAAAAATTAATCTTTCGAAGGTATTTAACATCCCAGTCCCCTTAAGTGAAAAAATTATATATATAATTTTAGCACCAAGGGTTACCTACGAAGTTTACAATTCAGGTCGTGTTGTTAGAACCCAGTACTGAATAGTGTTTTATATACCTCGAACAACCAAAAATAATTCTTTACATAAAAAAATATACCAAAGAAATTTTTGTTTTGGCACTGTGGGGTTAAAACAAAAACCCACTTAAAAGTGCTATCATACTGTTTTCCTTTCATTTACGGGCTAATGAAGCTTAAAACAACAGTATTTAATTAAGAGTGCGTTCGAATGCTATCTAAATCCCCCGGTAAGAAGAAGTTCAAACGAAAACCTTCATTCAGATTAATGGCGCGCCTTTTTTGTTTTCTTTATCGGCGTCTATTTTGCTTTATTCCGGCAAACACAGAATAAGAAAAGAAACAGACGAGGGGAGCCCTCTCGCAATCGCAAAGTCAATAGCGGAACATAATCCGTTACGGCACCATTACTCGCGATCATCAGACTCATTAATACTACTCGGATTGCGATGGGGGAAAATCGAGATGTACAAAATAAATCCTCTTTGCTCTGCTTCGATAGCATGCCCCTTAATGACCACCTGGCCTATACGAAATACTTCAGATTTAAAAAAAAAAATCAACACGAAATATCCCGTTAGCGAAGTGAATTCAGAGAATTTCTTCATTATATTAAAAAACAATTATTTAAAATATATGTACAAAAATATATTTTAGCCAGAACAATCTGTCATTTTTACCATGTTTTTATTAACTCGCATTCTTTTTCAATTCATACTATTAGTTCACACTCTCCCTATATATATCTTGTTCAAATTTTCAATCTTTAATAAAATACTTTTTATTCATCCACTCAAGTTCAAATACATTTTTTTTAAACTTGTAGTGGATGACACTTGATGTCAATACAGTTTTTTCAAATATTAATTCATTAATTAAATTTAATTAATCGATTTTAGTTTTAGACCTAGAGCGTCTCTTGCTTATGAATAGTAATTTCCCTGTTGTTTCTCTGTAAACGGTAGCACTGCGGTATCGCGGGCTCCTCCCGTCCTGTAGGTTGCGGGATCGAATCCTCAACCTGACAAACTTTTTCTCTCTCTTCCCCCCCCCTCCTAATCTCGCACAGTAGGCAAGGTTCTGGCAGGTAATCCTTTTTTTCAATTCCTACTATTAGTTCACACTCAAATTTTTCTTTGTTGACCTAAGTAGGAATTGACTTTAAAAAATTTTGTTTTTATATTACTTGTTTGTTTGTGTGTGTATTTGTCAAGTACAAATCTTCCAATCGATTTTTAACTAACTTCCCGACTAGCTAGATATTTGAAACTTTTAGAATAGCTCAGAACACGATGACAATGCATCGTTTTAATACTTTTAGCCATCTTTAGGCATAATTAAATTAATTTTCAGTTAATTTCGTTTTGCAGACTGGTGTAGCCATCTGTCGGCCGGAACGTGAATGAAAAGTTAAAATCAAGTTAACTTCTAATCAACTTCATTTTCTTACAAGTTTATGGGATAATTCATCAAAATAATTTTTAAAAAGTATTTATTAATACATAGAATTGTCAAGTTTATATGATTCAACAGAAAATTTAAAAACATGGTATATAAAAAGTTATTTTTATATTGTAATTATTAATAGGCTGCGAAGTCAAAACTTTTGTACAGTCCATGACAATGGTTTCATAATCTGAATAATATAAGCTTTCGAAAATGAAGCCGTGCGTTAGACTACTGATGAAACACACTTTTTCCAAGCTACATGATGGAAGTATTTAGTGTGTATTATAGATATCATTTTAAATACTTTCTTTGATGCAGCTACGAAGTATGCTTGCGAAAGATATCAGTTACGAAGGATATCAGTTACAAGAAACTTTTGGAAGCACACACATTAAAAAGGGATCTTTTTGATAACCACAATGAAATATAAATAATTGCAAGATAAAAATAACTTTTTATATACCATGTTTTTAAGTTTTCTGTTGAATCATATAAACTTGACAGTTCTATATATTGATAAATCATTTTTAAAAAATTTTTTGATGAATTTTCCCATCAACTTGAAAGAAAATGATGTTAATTGGAAGTTAACTTGCGTTTAAATTTTCATTCCCGTCCCGGCCGATAGACGGCTGCACCTGTCTACAAAACAATATTAACTGAAAATGAATTCTATTCTGCAAAAATGGCTAAAAGTATTAAAATAATGCATTGCCATCGTGTTTTGAGTTATTCTAAAAGTTTCAAATGTCTAGCTAGTCGGGAAGTTAGTTAAAAATCGATTGCAAGATTTGTACTGGACAAACACACACATAAACAAGAAAGCAAGTTAATAAAAACATGGTATAAAAAAGACGGTTATATTTGTTTTGGCCTGATTAATAGATCATCACCAGCCCGAGACACTTGGCGACACTGTCGTTATGAATTTGTGAATCGTTCAGCAGTTGGGAACTGTCCTTAGTCACAGTCCCATTTATCCCAAGTAATGCAAATCCGTTCGAAAATTGTCGGAAAACCGTTTTTGGCATAGTTGGTTAATAGTTGGATTTGTCTTGTGGGGTTATGCTGAAACAACGATTGGCTTTGCAATTCACCCAACGGTTAGCTGTGAGTTGACCCAACTATTGGGAGAGCAGTCCAACTCTCATTTGCAGATGGGACAAAGTTTTAAAATTGTAGGCAAAAAATAAGTATCATGCCATATTCTCAATTCATATTTTTAAAAATGTTGCGAAAACGCAACATCAGTCCAATGTGTATAACTTAATTCCAATGTGTATTATTAGTGCTGCCTAGTTTTTATGCAGTAGTTTGGTATTTTTTCATATCAGATAAGTTTGTCTCTAGAAAACAGCGCTTTTTGACATTGGAAGAGACATTGGAGTATTTTCATGGGCTAGATGATGATGATATTTCAGAATCGTCCTCAACAGAAGCTAATGATGAACCATAATTCGTCATTTTCCCTCCAGATCCGGATTATTTGACGGATGAAGAAGCTATTGATGATATTTTATGGGAAAATGTCGAATCACCTAAAGACATTGCAGGTGAAATCGACATTTTTTTCTAATAAATGTAAAAGTAAGCAATATAGTAAGAAAAAGGAGCATATTGCATGGGGAAAATGGATACTCTACATCGATGTAATGAATTATGAAATAAGTTTATTAGAGTTTCAGAGATCTATATCTTTGAGAGAGCCATATCTTTGAACTAAAGTCTTGAAGAAATGCAGAGGAATTCTGTTTTACCTGAAACTTCCCATATTGGAAGACCATCTTCAATTCAAAATCTAATTCTGAACGAAATTCGGAAAGACCGTACGGACCATATTATTACTAAAAATAGTGAAAATAAACAAAAAAATGTAAACACTGCAAATGTCGAACAATAACTCTATGCAAAAAGTGCAATGTGCCTCTTCATGCAGAATGTTTCAAAGATTTAAAAATGTTTTTAAAAAATTTTATAATTTTAACATTTTTATATTTTTAAAATTTGTATACCGCTTTGGACTGATGTTGCGAAAACGCAACATTTTGTAACTCTCGTAAAAATAAATTTAATTTTATGGAAACAACTTATTTGTGCAATTAATGTTCTAAGAAGTGTTAAAAAACTGTTTGGTGCATTTCCAATAACGGAAACATGGAGCGGTCTAAAATGGGTTAAGAAGCTCTATTTTTACAGTAAGATATCAGTTGTTTTGTCTTTTA
>OU015493.1:210321061-210362103 GCA_907164885.2 Dolomedes plantarius
GACGTCATAATACTAATAATGACGTCATAATGGAAAAGTATATGAAAGTTAAAAAAATATCCCGAATTATCTAACAATATTGCATTTAATCCACACCTTGTGAAAGCAAACTCTTTCATTATTTTTATTTATTTAGTTTTTCATGCGATTAGAGTAGTAGACTGCCATCCAACCCGTCATTTTGACGTCATAATACTAATAATGACGTCATAATGGAAAAAGTATTGAAAGTTAAAAAAATATCCCGAATTATCTAACAATATTGCATTTAATCCACACCTTGTAAAAGCAAACCCTTTCATTATTTTTCATTTATTTAGTTTTTCATGCGATTAGAGTAGTAGACTGCCATCCAACCCGTCATTTTGACGTCATAATACTAATAATGACGTCATAATGGAAAAAGTATTGAAAGTTAAAAAAATATCCCGAATTATCTAACAATATTGCATTTAATCCACACCTTGTAAAAGCAAACCCCTTCATTATTTTTTATTTATTTAGTTTTTCATGCGATTGAAGTAGTAGACTGCCATCCAGTTTTTTACAGTTCACTACGCGATATGAATACTTGAGCTACTTGATTCATTCATATTCAAGTTCGTTTACTTTCAGAATTCATCGCAAAAGTAAACAGATTTTTAAAAACTGTTAAATATACAGCTAAGAGCATCCAATTTTTTTTAGTGAAACATTTTGTACTGTTTTTGGAACTCCAGTACAATTGAAAAAGACTGTTACCCACGTATGCTGATTTAATGAAGCATTTCCTATGGATAAAATATGATATATTGTGGAGGAAGGGGAACAAGAAAGATCCTTCTGTAAAAGATATCAGCGAAATTGTTTCATGTGACATTGAAAGAATTTGGAAGAAAGCCTCACTACCTGTGGTAAGTCATCAAAAAGTTATTCGTCTTATTAGAAATTACAATGAAAAGTACAAAAATATAAAAAGAATACCCAAATCTCGAAAGGGAGCAGACAATATTAAGAAACATTTTTTTTTTGTCCAAGCAAAATAAATTTTGTTTGATATTTCTGTATGCAAATGTTTAAATTACGAACAATGCAAGTGACCATGAAAGTTCTAAGTATGGAACGAAACTTTTTAGCAGACCAACGGAATAAGGGAAAAACAGCAATAGTATCAATTTACATTTCTGAAACTCAAAAATTGAAGCGTGTAAGAGAAAGGCAATGTAGAAGGGAAAATCAGGAAGCTAAAGCAAAGGAATTGAAAGATAATGCTTCATCATCTAAAAATATTACAGATTTAGAAGCAAACGCTGTCTTAGTATCTGATTCAGAATTGGAATATATCTCTGAAGATGATGACTATTACGTTAGTAATGAAGCCAAATGTTGGAAAACAACTGACGATGAAACTACTTCAACCTCCAGGACAGACCACATGAGAATATCCCTGCCAAATCTAGCCGTTGCTTGTGATAGAACGGGAGTATCGGATAGGTCAGATGCTATCATTGCATCCTCTGAGCTTCGTGATATAAGAATTGTATCCAAATATACTCCATCTAAAGTTATTGACAGGAGTAAGCTGAGGAGAAAACGTCGAAAGGTACAATCACAGCTTAATTCTACACAAGTAACACAGTCTTTGTAAGCCATCTACTTCGATGGAAGAAGGAAAAAACTATAGTTCAAGAAAAGAAGGGAAGCTCTTTATATAGGACTATAGGTGGGGAAGGGCATATTGTTTTGCTGCCAGAACCTGGCTCTGTTTATATAGGACATGTGACTCCGGATTCAGGGTCTAGTGTGGATATTATATGAAGCATCATCAACTTCGTTACGCAGAAAGGGATTCCATTTTCGGAACTGGCTGCCGTTGGGTTTGATGGAACGAACGTCAAAGTTCGGGAAAATGGAACAGTTAGACGATTTAAAATCTTTGTTGGCCATGAATTGCACTGGTTTGTATGCTTATTGCATACTAATGAACTACCTCTTCGCCACCTTTTCCAGAAGATTGATGGACGACATTTGGGACACACCAGTTTTCCGGATCAACAGGAAAATATCTGCAAACGTGCGAAACCCTTGCTGTGACAAGTTTTGTTTCTATTCCAGTTACTCTGCCTAAAATTGATAAAAAAGACCTTATTGCAGGCTAAACATACCTTTTCGATATTTCTAGAGCAGTATCCTCCGGGGAGTGCCTTCCACATTTCGCAAACAGAAGTCCCGGAACGATGTCTCATTCAAGATGGCTCACTACAGCCAACAGAATTCTGCGTCTATATGTGACGACTGCCGAACCAACAGACTACTTAGTTGCTAGTAAAATATGCCATGAAATTATACGTGCCATTCTGGTTTGAAATAAAGAAAATCCCAAAATATACTCATGGAGCACGTCACCTGCACGGAATGATAAAAAAAAGCTCATTCTTGCCAGAAGGTTTTAAGTCAATCATTCAAGAGGAACTCTTATTTTGCTCAATCTGAAAACATTTTGTTGGCAATGCTGTTAGATGAACGATCACATATTCGAGAACTTGGTCTCCGAAGAATATTGAAAGCAAGAAAAACTGCCTGGAAGGGGAAAATACGCCAATTTGATCTTCCAAATTTGAAATTCGAAGCAGAGGAATATTTGAGATGATTAACTGAGACAGTCATTTGGAACCACCAGCTACCATGAACCTCAGTGACGAAGACATAGCAAGTATGATCAGAAACGTTTCACAATTTGAAATAGAGAAGCTCCCTTGCCATTCTCAAGCAGTTGAGACACATGTGCAACTGGTAACTCAAGTATCATTGGTAACATGTGGAGCAGAATCCAGGGATGGGTACATTCGCAGTGGAATCAAGTCACGAAAGGAACTTCCAAAGTTTGACACCAGAGATAATTATTTTGGCCCTCATGTGAAATCCAGAATTGAAGACTGATTAAAGTAAATTGCAGGTTAGTGATATATTTTTGAAACGACAATACTTTCCTGTTTCTTTTTTATAATAACAATTGATTTTTGAGTCAGAAAATAAAGCTATTGTAAACATTAAAACTAAATAAAAAAATAGATTTTTTTACTTTTAACGTTAATATTCCTTTCTTTAACCCCCTGTGTGGAACCTAAAGACGATGAGTGATTGCGCTGGGAATTTTTTACAGTCTCTTTTTTGCCAAACAGCACCATTTGTAGATTCATGAAATATTAAAATAAGTTTTTTTTTCCTTTTTCACTCCACCCTAATGTATACTGTATTGCTTTGAAGGCACCAGACCTCATAATACTGAAAATTGTGCAACTAATAAATATGTAAATAGCACAGAGGACTCGTCTCATTTTTCGTAAGCGTTTTTGCTTATTTATTCCTCTTTATATTGGTGTGTTGTCTTCAATTTATACTTTTGGTCGGAAATGTCCACTGTCGTGTGAACGTGCGTTACCGTCCGTTTTGAGTGTACACAATAAAATAAATTGGAAGCTTATTAATACTAAAACAAATACTTTATTTGGGCAGCGTTAGAGCATGACCGCTCTCTTTCGTGTCACTTCTATATCTGCTCTCTTTTACACGTTACCAGCGCTCACAGCGCCATCTCACCACACTTGGCGAGCAAATAGGGCTAACATTCGGGCATCCTGATATTTCAATTGCCCTCAATTGTGAATCAACGTAAATATACTGAACAAACTTATTTAAACAATTTTTAAAAAACACACTTATAACTTGAAAACATTAATTCTAACTTAAAACACCTTTTTTGCGATAAACAGAAATTTAGTACACAATGATTCAAAAATTTATGACAACTTGAGTGACATATTTTCGTTAAAACACAACATAATAAACAATTTAAATATACGAATAGCATTTTTTAAAAATATATATATACATATCTCTCTAAAAAGAACATTCAAGTTTACTGTTCTATTTTCAAATGTTATGAGTCCTCATATATTTTCATAAATGCAGTTAAATAGCTCTTTATAGTTCAATATAAGTCCATGATCAGTTTAAAATAAAGTTATTTATATTACGTTTTTCCTTCGTCTGTTTTAACGTGAAGGTTACCTGAATTCGATTCAGGTGGACCAAAAGTCTCCTCATCTTCAGATTGGTCTTGTAGGTTACGCCAAGGTCTCCATTTCGTCGAAAATACTGTTTAAATTGGTGGTAGGTTCGGCAAGACCCTCTGTCACCGCTGATTCGCTTGAAAAGTCCGAATTCATTCAAGGTTCTAAGAGCAATTCTATTCATGCAAGGTTTCTAAGAGCTTTTAAGACGTGCTGGGAAGTATTATTTACGGGATTAAGCCTTGTGAATCTAGAGAAGTTGTCACTTGCCACAACCAAATCTTGGGTAAATCCAGTGCAGATGTTGGTCTTACAAACTGCATCATGTTTATTTTATTCTGCTCTTAAACTCCTATGGACAGTATACATTATCTTAGCATAAACATGCCTTAGCTTCTCAGTTTTAATATACACCGCAGAATGTTTATCTTCTATAATATAATTCTCTATAGCCTTGCTATTTTCTTTATCCTTGGTCGCGGTTTTTAAGCACTCCTGCACAGCGGCAAGGAAAATGCAATTTTCTGAAACACTTCCTTTGTTGATACATGAACTGTCATCAGGCGAAGGTTTACCCGGTGTACCGTCTTTGTCACTCAAAGAATCTAAACACGCATTTTTTGAGTCAAGTGTTATAGTCCTCTCAGTCATTGAGGCATCGCTTTCTAATGAAGAATCTCGAGTACATATATCGCCAACAATATCACTCACAACATTTTCACTATCTTTGTGGGCATTAGAATTGTTCAAATTCTTCTTTTCTATACTTGTATTCGCATTTAATTGTACATTTTTGTTACAAAAATCCTCATTCACAGAATGCGCATGCAAACCCGCAGATTTCGTATTTCCTCCTGTCTTGTAAACAACGTCTTTGAAATGTTCGTTCCTTGAAATTTTAGAGTAACTGAATTTTGAATCCTTGTTATTTAAATAATTTATTTCCATTTCCAAAGTACTTTTATCTATTACTTCCGCTTTACCGATGTTTTGATTTTCTTTGATTATTATGTTCTGATCCCCATTATTTATAACTGTGATAATTTGTTTTTCGCTCATTAACTTCTAACAGTGCATCTAAGTTATCTTCTTTATATTCAATAATTATTAATCAGTTATTTATTTCTTCCGTTTTAGCTTTTACAAAGTTTATACTGTTGTTCACAACTTGCGTATCTTCGACCGATTTTAATTTCACGCGTGATTCAGTTTCACCAGAATCCATTTCAATAAAAGGGAAATCTCTACTATACCCAACGTACAAACTTTTAACTACGGCTGCATAAGCAATGTAAGGTAAATCCAAAAACGTTCTCCCCTCCAATAAATCAACCGGCTGCATTTGATCTGGGACAATTAGAACAGAAACAGACTTCGCGATTACGTCATCAATCTGAATATTAACCATCGTCCCTCCTATACTTTTCACTACTGGCGTCAGTTGATTTCTGAAACCAAACAAATGTTTTTCATATGGCGAAATGTTTAGTCGTAAATTTTTCGCTACAGTCTTTCAAAAGCCATCTGCTACTTACTGTGTCCAACAAAGAGCTCACACCCTGTTTAGTAATTTGCGCGTCTATGAGATATCGGTTTGGCGCTGAAGATTCGGCGTCGCTTACATTCAAATGATTCGTATTCTTTTCGTCTTTCACAGTACAATAAATTTTTAAATGGCCTTTTATGCCGCAGTTCTTACAAGGCAAAGAGCAATTTCTCGAAATATGCCCATACAAATTACATGGAAAAACTTGCGAATGGACCTATCGTACCCAATTATAGGCATATCATTGGATTTATTACCATTTGTATTATCTAGTTTATTCGACTCCATTCTATCTAGTTTATTCGACAACATTCTTATAATTGCGGGAACCTATCTTAGGACTATTACGGTCATAACTTTTGGCTTCATCATAATATTCAGTGTTCTTAAATTCATTATTTGCGATTTTAATTCTCAAGCGCACATTTTCATATTCGTCCAATTTGCCTGCCAACTAATTTGCATTTGCAAATTTTGGCCAAGGATCGATAAAATGTTCCCGTATTACATTTGGAACGCGTTTCTTTAATTGATCCGTTATAACAAGCTCTTTTAAAGAGTCAAAATCGCTAATGTTTAAACCACCTAACCATTTTGTAAAATAATTTCGCAGATCATAAACGTAATCTTCCCATGTGCTTTTTGAATCTTTCACATGATTTATAAATTTCCATCTGAATTTTTCGGGACTCAACTTAAACCGTCTTAATGACAAGGTTTTAACAAATGCATAATCATTAGCTTTTTGTTCATCTTCCCTGGCGATGAGTTGGGTGAATTTGTAAGGTAAAAGTCCTAACAGATGGGATACATAATCTTCTTCCTTAATACCTATACATTTAGGTTGCCGTTCAAACAATATTAAATAAGATGTGATATCACGGTCATTCAAGCTAAATTGTTGCATTAAACTCGGTAGTTCAAAGTTACTTTTGTTTACTTCTGATGGCGGGGTGTTTGCCTTTGGACATAAGAGCCAAGATGGAAAGGACACTGCATCTGATCCATAAGGAGAATGGAGCTTATGATCTTAACGGTCTTATGCTCGATGGGGAAAGCTGCGAAGTGAGAAACTTCGATATCCACTCGATCAAGGATATCAGCAGCATTGACTGGTCGACCAATCTAGAGCCAAGGTGTAGTACCCAGTACTACACAGACGGTTCGAAGATGGAAGGCAAAGTAAGGGTCAGGTGTTATCAAGTATGATAATAACGTAAGGCTCTATGACCTAATGGAGAGGAACTCTGATCACAGTTCCTCTTATCAGGCTGAGTTAAGGGCGATAGAGATGGTAATGAGGACGCAATAAGGTCGCGAACCGAAGAGTTCGATGTCTTCACGGACTCCATGAGCGCACTACAGGCGCTCAAAGCAAAGAGCTTTAAATGTCGGCTGGTGGAGAACCTGAAAAAGAGTATCAATAACAACGGCTTATATATTACCTGGCACTGGGTGAAAGCCCATGCCGGTAATAGTAATAACGGAGAGGTGGATGAGATCGCCAAAAGAGCGACTCAGCTTCCCACCATTACCTATGACTATAAGCTGACCAAGAACCAGCTTAAAGGCATTCTCATGAAAGATGCCTTAAATATGTGGCAAGAAAGGTGGAATGAGTCCACCAAAGGCAGGCGGACGCAGGAGATATTCCAGAATGTCAGCTTGGATAGAGTCCAATGTGACTTCCTGAGGAACCAGGTGATTACTGGCCACGGCAGCTTTGGCCAGTATCAGGCCAAATTCTTCGGGAAGTCGGACAGCTGCAGTTGTGGCGAGGTCCAGACAGTCCAGCACTGTCTATTCGACTGCATAAACTTTGCTGACCTGCGGGCCGACCTGCCTGGGAATGCAAGACAATGGACCAAGAACAAACTACTTAACGATTATTACTGTTGCAAAGTAGTAAACAAAATCGTTAAAAGGCTCATGGACGAACATGTCCAATTTGCCGTAGACTATTTCGATGTATGTTTTTTGCTGTTTGTAACCTTTTAATAAAGTATGTCATGTAGCGAAAAAAGTCGTTCTGCAGGCGGTTGGCCAGAGTGGAGTGACTCGGTAAAGTTGCATATGTAGCTGAGTGTCGGAGCTTGGGATGTGCTCCCTCGCGGCCGCCGGTCTTCATAAAATCTGAGTTGGATGCCTTCAAGGTGGGACGACGATAAGCTTAAGCTTGTTTACTTCTGAAACTCGAACAGTTTCATCGTGTCCTCCCAAGGATCTATTAGTAGTTTCGATTTTAAGTTTATCTAATTCAAAAGCTCTTTCAGCTTCCAATTTTTGCCTTTCAGCTTCAAGTTGTTCCCGTTCATAAGCTCTTTAAGCTTCAAGTTTTCCCCGTTCATAAACTATTTCTTCATTCTTAAGCCTAGTATCCATAATATTTTCAAACAAATATTTAGTGAATTGTTTATCATAATCTTTCCTTTACCAAATAATTTTCTTTAATTCTGATACCGTATTATCGGTGGAGACTACATTACAGAGATTAAGCTCCCTCGCTAATTCGACCAAATAATTTTTTCTGTCCTTGCCTAAATATGCCATTTTTGTTACTTATAAATACTTTAACGAAAAATAATATATTTGTTCCACGAGTATATACATCATTAAACATACCTTGACATGATATTCCGCTGTGGTGCGTTGGTGGAGATCCCTCTTCTGAATTGTCTTCACTTTATACTTTTGGACGGAAATGTCCACTGCCGTGTGAACGTGCGTTACCGTCCGTTTTGCGTGTACGTAATAAAACAAATTGGAAGCTTATTAATAATAAAACAAATACTTTAATTGGGCAGCTTTAGAGCATGACGGCTCTCTTTCGTGTCACTTCTACATCTGCTCTCTTTTACACATAACCAGCGCTCACGGTGCCATCTCACCACACTTGGCGAGCAAATATTGTTAACATATGCATCGAGCCGACAAGTTTTGAACGAAGAATAATTTTATACTACAATTGATATTGGGAACAACTTGTAAGAATATGCTTCCATTTTTCTGAAGTTGATATCAAGAAATTCAGGTAGGCTGTTTATTTGTATATGTATCGTGTAACTTCTGTTTTTAAAAATGCCTAATGACGAAGCTCTTGAAAAACTGAAGAAGAAAAAAAATGAAAATAGAACGCGCAAATACGACAATATTAATGACAAAAATAGATAATACTTTAGCAAATGAAAATGTCGATGATCTAAAAGATAACCTAGCAGTTTTGCTTGAAAAAGCCGAAATTATAAAAAAAAAACTAAGACCATGAGATCGAAATCTTAATTGGCATTGATTTGATAGAAGATTGAGTAACTGTAAGTGGTGAATACCAAGAAAATATTGTTAGGTTTTACTAATAGAATCAAGCGTTATTTTAGAGGCAAATAATCGCTTAGTATTCTGAATACGGACCAAAATTCCTTATCTAGCCATAGTGCAAACGTTCTAAATGACAGTATAAGTTCACCACATTCAGTTAAACGTCCCAAAATTGGTATCAAACCGTTTTCGAGTTATTATAAAGCTTGGAACGAATTTTGGAATTCATTCGAAAATACAATATATCAAAATGATTCGCTCTCCAATCCCGGGAAGTTTACATATCTAAAGTCGTATTTAGCAGGAACTACTTTAAAGGCAGTTTCCGGTTTTGAATTGAGTAATGCTAATTGTGATAGCTGTGTTAAGTTATTAAAAGATCGTTTTGTACGCAATGACATCATAATTAATTCTTCCATGTATAAAATACTGAAATTGCAATGTGTTAGGTATTCATCTAACGTTTTTGGTTCGCGCAAGCTCTACGATGAGCTTGATATTTCCATAAGAAATTTAGATTCACTGCAAATTAATTCCTAATCATATGGACCGCTTTTAATACCTATTCTTAAATTAGTTTCCAGAAGATCTTGTTTTAGACTTTAATCGAAAAAATATCTCTAAAGAGAATCCAGATGTATCGCAACTTCTTTCATTTTTGGAGTGAAATTGAATGAAGAGAGGCAGTATCTTTGGGTTTGAATGAAAGGAAAATTCAATCAGCATTTGGATTATAATAAGACTGGAAACAAAAGCTTTCAAAAATATACCTAATGCAATAGCGTTTAATGCACAGAGGGATTCCATATGCATTTTCTGTTTTGCCCCTCACGACTCGCCCAAATGCAAAATGTCGCCTCAAAATTAGCTTGAGATTTTGAAAAAATCCCATCGCTGCTTTAAATGTTTTTAAAAATATCATGTGAGTACTAAATGTAGATCAAACAAACTTCCTTGTTTTAAATGTAGAAGAAATAATCATCAAGGTTCTGTTTGTTTAGGAAATAACCAAGTCAAATGTAGTTAAAGAGAATGAAATTAAAAATATTGGGGAAAGTTCTAAGAATTCAACTATTATAAACTGTAATTCCGATGAAAATGAATCCAATTCCAATGCAGAAATTATTACTTCAGTGTCACAATGTCAGGCGGATTTACCCTGCTGTGAAAACGTGTATTTACAAACTTGTACTGTTGTTGTTGAATCAAAATTTACCTAAAAAATAACTAGAATTCTTCTAGATAATACTAGCCAGCGTTCTTTCATAAGTGAAAATTTGGCAAACAGTTTAAAATTAAAACCCATAAGCTTTGAGAACTTATCAGTTCCATATTAACGTTGAAGCAATTGTAACTTCAAGCTCGAATATCCTACCCAGACACACATATTAAAGAGTTCATGAAAAGACATATATTAGATATAGCAGACTCGGACACCGATAACGAATCTATGCAAGTGGAAATACTAATTGTGTCCAACTTGTTTTGGAATTTCATTTTAGATGAAAGAGTTCACTGAACAAAAGATCGAAACAAGCTTAATCATCCAACAGTAGGTTAGCTCCACTTAAAAAATTAACACTCCCGAGATTAAAACTGATGAGCGCAATTATTGTTGCCAGGATTTCAAAATATCTGTCCGAACTATTTAATGATATACTTCAAAAGATAGTTCTGTGGACAGACTCGCAGATAGTTTTGAATTTGATCAAAGGTCGATCAAAGGACTGGAAACCATCTGTTTGCAAGCGAATTGAGGAGATCCAACATTTATCTAATACAAACGACTGGCAACATTGTCCTGGTAAAGATAATCCAGCCAACCTTCTAACCATAGACTTACATGCGAATTTACTTAAGAGCAATTCATTATGGTGGTATGGTCTTAGTTGGATTACCGAACCTGAGAAATTATGGCCTCTAAAAATCACTAACGATATTAGTGAGGAAATAGTAGCTTCCGGAAAAAGATCTGAATGTCTTAATATTCTACAAGTTTCTGCTGACTCTAAAAATACTCAGCCTCTATTCGATGTACACAAATTTAGCAAATTGAGGAAGTTGCTTCGTGTAACAGCTTGGATTCTACGATTTGTCCACAACTCAAAACCCCATTCGTCAAGAACATCAGGACCTTTAATTGCTTCGGAAATTTTCAGTGCTCAAGCATATTGGGTAAAGGTAACCCAAAATAAGCGTTACAAGAGGGACTTGACTGATCTTTCGGCAGGTAAGAAGATAGATAAATCTTCCAGCATATATTCTTTGAGACCGATGACATTGAACTTCTACGATTGAAAGGAATTAATTGGAGAATTAAAAGGAAGGTTATTAATCCCGCAGTATCTGTATAGATGCGTCATAAATTCGTAATAGATGATCGCAGTTCTTGACGGGGTAACATAGCTTGTTATACTCTTGCATTTGATCATGAAAATAATTTGAAATAGAGAGTACATGTTTCTGTCACCGAGTATAATCATTGGAATATTTACGGATGCCAATATAGACACAGATTTCTGGTACATGTTTCGAATATGATCTGGCCTCTTGGCGAGTATTTATTGATCTTTGTAACAAACATCCCCACTGACCTGGTTCCCAGTGCTCAGAACTCTTAACCATAAGAACAAAAGTGACTACTACTTCTACTTCACATTATTTTAGCGTTGGATGACGTGCGGGGAAAAAAACAATGTCGTGGTTGTGTTATTATAAGAAATATACGCGCATTTGCTGTACATCTATATTAATAAAAAGAAGTGTTTGTGCGTGTGGTCTCCAGACGAATCTATGGCACTTACAGTCATGAACTTCGGCACACAGGTAGTGCAGACGATGAGTACTTGAACCTCGAAGCCCGAATTTTAAATTTTATTATCGTTGATTTTTAATTAATAAAAAAAAAACAATTTTTTAAAGGTGAATCCAGAAAGGGAAGAGCCTCCCAGCCGTCTACCAAAGGTGAATCCAGAAATGTAAGAGCCTCACAACTCTCAAGCCTGCCATATTAGGCTTACTGAACAGCGAGAAGCAAAAACGATAGAAAAATAAATACAGCCAAAACGTTTCAACTCATATATTAAACCTGAATATTAAATAAAAATAATAATCTTTCAAGTCAGATTTAATACTAAAAAAATTATATTTTAAGACATTTCGAACAATTACCGTTCAGTTTTAGAAGAATTACTGGTATCAGATTGTAAACAAACGTTCTTTGTTGCCATTTTCATTTTAGAAGTTCATTCCAAAACACAATTTGACATTTTTCGTTTTCAGCTTTTAGTGGTTTCGTTTTTGTATTTCTATAATTTTAAAACATACTTTTCATTTCATTTTCTGAAATTTTGCTCACTTGATTTTAATCTCAGTTTTATTTCAGGGTCTTTCATTTATAGTTATGATATAAGTTGTGTTCAGTTTTTAATTATACTGTGTTTCCTTTTCTGCAATTTTGCACTTTTGATTTTAATCTCAGTATTAAGGTAAACTTTTTCAGTAATTTATTTTGTTTTTATATTTCTATAATTTTAAAACATACTTCTCATTTCATTTTCTGTAATTTTGCACTTTTGATTTTAATCTCAGTTTTATTTTAGGGTCTTTCTTTCACATTTTTTTCTATGCAATTTATACTGTGTTTAGTTTTTAAATTGATTTTGGTTAACAAACAAACATTCTTAAAATAAAATCCCGGGCAACACCGGATCGCCGGGAGAGGGGGGGGGGGGTAGAATTTTTCTTCTGCTTGCGACTGTTTGCAGGACATGGGATGTGTAACCACAAAATTTAAATCCCTTTATTCGTTGTTTTTTAGTGTTTCCATTCTCTGACAATGATTGCTGAAGGGAGCTGATCCCTAAACCGACCGGCTAGACGGTCGAAGCCCGGCTAGTATAAATAAATAAATAAATAAATAAATAAATAAATATATATATATATATATATATATATATATATATATATATATATATATATATATATATATATATATATATATATAGTTTACGCTGTTTAAATGTCTTCTTATTAAATATTCTTGAATGCTTCTTCATCCACACGTTGACAGCAACAAACTACAAGGGAAGGATCTTCTTATAGCTTGAAAAATAATTGCCAAGTGATCGATACAAGCAACACTGGGGCATTCTGCCAAATACAAAAAAAAAGATGTAAAATTGAACAAGTTATAATAAACGTTTTTGAGGCAAAAATTTAATACGTCACTATCTCAAAACACAAAAAAAACTTGAAATATTATAATTAAGTGACTTAATGACAAATATGCCAACAGTTATAAAGCAAAAATATTTACAATTAGTTTCAAACCACCTTTCGCAACCCTTCTCACAATTGGAGCTACGACCTAAAAATCAAAACCCTCGTGATTGATGAAAGGGCGATGAATAAATTTCTTCATTTTTTTTGCCGAGACTTTGGTTTATGCATTTAGGAAAGACGTTCTGAAAAGAGTCTGAAATTTTCATTCCTCTTGAAATCGGCCATTCGTGCGCTGTTTACCTTAAAGGCATTTAATCATGTACTACATCCTGCATCGCCATGACTGCAGTCATTACTTAAACTTAACATATTAAACGCATCCTCTCCACTGACTCGCATCGAGACTGATTGTAATTATGAGTAAAGACCAATATTTAAGGCTTAAGCCTAATGTATGAAGTCATTCATTAAAAGCGGATAAATATAAGCACCCTATTAATTCCTCGCTACTAGGGTTCAATAAAGAATTAGGATCATTGTTCTCCCGCTCACCTTCAGAGAGAAAGGACGGTCACCGTCAGAGGGGGGGGAGGCAAGGGGCTATGTCCCCCCAAAGAAATAGAAATTGCATTATAAATATTGAATTTGCATTATAAATATTTTTATCCGTTCAACTCACCCCCCCCCCCCAAGATTAAATTCTGGGTGCACCACTGGTCACCGTATCCAGTATTCGACAAACATAAACCAATAACAATAATTACAATATATAAAGAACTTTTTATACACCATGTTTTTAACTTTTCTGTTGAATCATATAAACTTGACAATTCTATGTATTAATAAATACTTTTTAAAAATTTGATGAATTTTCCCATCAACTTGAAAGAAAATGAAGTTAATTGGAAGTTAACTTGCGTTTAACTTTTCGTTCCCGTCCCAGCCCCAAGGATGGTTACACCAGTCTACAAAACAAAATTAACTGAAAAGGAATTCAATTCTTCTTAAAGATGGCTAAAAGTATTAAAATAATGCATTGTCGTCGTGTTCTGAGCTATTCTAAATGTTTCGAATGTCTAGCTAGTCGGGAAGTTAGTTAAAAAGGGATTGCACGATTTGTAGTGGACAAACACACACACAAACAAGAAAGCGAGTTAAGAAAAACATGGTAATAAATGAGGTATAGTTTGAAAGAAAACCATGGGCACTGATTGTTTAAAAAAACGCTTCGTTTGAAGGGGGGTTTTAAGATGAAATCATAATTCATTACTTAAAGAAATAAAGTTTTTCCCAAAATTTATTCGATGATAAAAAATTGTTCTACTTTTTACTGCTTATTCACATGTAAGGCAAATTCTAAATGACATTACATTCATTACGTTTTGAAGTACGGTAAGAAAATTTTTTTGTCATACTTTATGAGATGCATGAATAATCAGCAATCTAAAGCCTGTTAGCTCATTACGAAATCAAACATTTTTTACCATGCTTTTATTAACTTGCTTTCTTATTTGTTTCTGTGTGTGTGTTTTTCTCCGGTACAAATCTTGCAATTGATTAACTTCCCGACTAGATAGACATTTGAACACGATGACAATGCAATTTTTTAATACTTTTAGCCATCTTTAAGCAGAATTAAATTCATTTTCAGTTACTTTTTTTAGACTGGTGCAGCCATGTATCGGCCGGGACAGGAACGAAACGTTAAATGTAAGTTAACTTCCAATTAACTTCATTTTCCTTCAAGTTGATGTGATAATTCATCAAAAAAATTTAAAAAAGTATTTATTAATACATAGAATTGTCAAGTTTATATGATTCAACAGAAAATTTTAAAAAAAGGTATATAAAAAAGTTCTTTTCATCTTGTAATTATTTAATAATTGATTCGTATATTTCAGAAACCCGTTAAGTGTGCATTTTTAAATTTTTACGAAACAAAGAAAAACATTTTATTTTTTACTCTATTTCATTATTGACATTGTTATGTGACTATTATTATATTGATAATAAGGTATAATTGAAAGCTATTTCATATATAGATAAAATTATTTAATATACGAAAACCATACTTGTACAATTTATAACAGTACTCTTACAGATCCTCTAATTTATTAAAACGCTGTAATTTAACATTTGACGTACTAGATACTTCTGAAAATTTAAAATAAAAAGTAAAACATATTATACCATTAAAATTTGAGTTTTTTTCTATTTTATAAGGGTGGCCCAAATGAAAGTGGGGCTTTTTTATGGGTGGCAGACTTTTTATCTGCCACCCATAAAGGAACAGGTAAGGAAGTACAACCTGAACCCATAAACTTGATCATTGAATTCAATGAATTCAATGATCAATGAATTCAATGATCAATGAATGATCAGTGAATCGTATGAATCAATGAATCAATGAATGATCAATGAATTCAATGATCATTGAATTCAATGATCAAGTTTATTCAAGTGCAAAAGGAACTACAACCTGAACCCATAAAGGAACAGGTTGTAGTTCCTTTTGCACCACCTGGTGCAAAAGGAAATGCCAAGAGCTTTCCTTTTGCACCAGGTGGATGTTCTTTTATGTTACGAATCAGAGCTGCTGTCGTCGGAAAGTGTCAGTGGGCTGTTTGAACGTGTTCATACACGATCGTGAATATGGATTCGTCCGAACAAACCTTTTTGATTTTAGATGGCAGAAAGTGTTCGTGAAGCCGAAATGTATGAAGGATGTGCGTATGCATGAGTGGTTATCACAGTGTGCAGCATTCAGATGATTTAGGGAATTTCATAGAGAATGCCGAGGCCTGCTCAGGCACACTTAGCCAGCGCCGTGGATAAGATTTGCTGCGGCGCTTCTGCTCGGACTCCCCTATCTCTCGGCTCAGTCATGAAAGGCCACCGGTTTCCAACGATGCAGATGTCGGGGACGTCGTTCAAGACAACCCCGGATGTTCATCACTCAGGGTATCCAACATCTAGTAAGCGCTGTGACACATTCTTGAATCGAAACGGCTACTATATGTAGCGCATATGGGGCTCACACATCAGTCTTACTTCTTGAATGCAGGGCCTTTTTATCGCAGGGGCAAATCGGGACTTTTCCCAGGGTCCCCTGATGCTAGGGGGGCCCCAAAACCCCCTTGGTGTATGCACCTAGTACTTCTAATAGTATGTTTAGCCCATGGATAGTTTTTATTTTTATAAATGTTTCTAAGGGGGGGGGGGGGCCCAAATAGCAACTGCCCAGGGGCCCCCAGCGTTCATAATCAGGCCCTGCTTGAACGTTCGCTTAACTGTCAGCTTCCTAGACCTTATGGTTCCAGAGGTACAGTATTCGGCTTATATATATATATATATATATATATATATATATATATCTCCCAAAGAAACAGTTAGTCAATATAAAATGAAAAGACATAGACAACTTACAGTAAGGGCTCAACGCACCATACATGCAAGTACACATACAATCCTAATGAAAAGACACAGATGCAAACATACCCTAATTCAGTAGGTGACGGTTATGGCGAAACAGCGGGCCAATTTTTACCTAGCAATTACGTCACTGTGGCAAAACCACAGCGAAAAAGTCTTCAGCGAATGGCTTTTGGAGGCATTTAACATTTTCGAGGAAAACCTAAGTAAGAACAATTTCCATAAAAATTTCGGCAATTTAAAAGTTTTTAAAAAAATGGCATTTAAACTCGGGTATATTTTAAAGTTGTTTAGGATAGCGTTCCTGGTTTCATATTTTTTAAAACTTCAATGGAGTGTAGCGCTGTGGTTTTGCCACAGTGACGTAATTACTAGGGAAAAATTGGGCTGCTGTTTCGCCATAACCCTCACCTACTGAATTAGGGTACGTTTCCATCTGTATCTTTTCATTAGGATTGTATGTGTACTTGCACGTATGGTGCGTTGAGCCCTTACTGTAAGTTGTCTATGCCCTTTTTATTTTATATTGACTAACTGTTTCTTTCGGGTACTCGGGGCCTTGGGATGACTTTTGGTTATACCTATATAACTATTCAGAAAGTTCCCCTTTAGGTAACTGATTTGGTTAGTCTCCCTGATGACGAGACCTGTCGGTTACCTCGTATTTCTGGTTTACTTCTGGTACTATTATAGAATCTTGCCTCTGGTGCGTAGATGCCCTGATTGCTTGATTTATGAATTGTTTTTGTCTACACTCTTCTTAAAATTATCTAGATCTGTTAAATTTAGTTATATTTGCCCTTTTCAATGTAAAGATATGCAGCAATTGCGCAATCTTTTGCTGAAAAGTTAATTATGTTTTCAATGTTAGGGTTGGTTTTTAGTTAATTTGTTTGGCAGTCTATGCCTGCCTATTCAGTATAATTTATTTTATTTTATTTTATTCTTTAGTATATGTTGTTTTGTTTATTTATTTATATATATATATCTATATATATATATATATATATAGATAGATAGATAGATAGATATATAGATATATATGAAACAATAAACGTTTCCCTTCATTAACTTCGTCTTACCGCAACAGAGCGTATCCCTCAATTTGATTTTGATATAGATATACAAAATTAATCTATTAGATTTTCCCGAAGTCCACGTGCGGACAGGAAGCTTATATAAGAAGATTGTTCAAGAACTATGAAAACCCATCACCCCATATGACGAGTTAAGGTCAGGTGTCACCTTTTAGCCAATTAGAAGTTTTGCACGCCCGTACCCCTTCGCTAACGTCAGAGCTCCGGCGTCTTTTTTCAGCTCTTGTGTGTTCGTATTCAAACCCAAAAGCACGTGAGTTTGAGCTCTCCATCCATTACGACGCAGCGTTGCGCTTCCGGGGTTTTCTCAGTCATCCGCGATATATGTTGAGTTAATATGTTTGTAATTTCGACTAAGTGATGTCCAGAAATAAAGTAATTACAAGTAATAAAACAGTTATGGGTCAAATTATGTGGCTACCTGTGTTCCTCGACTGCACTCCCTGCCTAAGCCTTTGCCTCCACTCGTCGACCACTTCTACTGTTTGATGCTCAGACGACTACAATTACTATGACTTCATAATGTGAATTGAGATCTCCTACCTGATAACTGGGATTTTTTCGAGTTACCGACCTGTGTTGCATCGCCCCGCGACAGCTTACATTATATATATATATATATATATATATATATATATATATATATATATATATATATATACATATATACACTCTGTCACAAAAAATATATGCACCCAGAAGAAATCGAGCTACTATCACGAAACATGACAGGAATGTAGTCTGGTAAGATATATGCAAATGATTAAAATTTCGACGCCAATGAGACAAGGGTAAGCCCGCTATGCGCATATGAGATGCGCAGCTGGGAGAGTTTAAAAGCACGATTGCTCGTGCCATAGGGTTATTCAAACAAATCTGTCGACTTGGATGGACAGTATGGTGACTAGAGATGCCTCTGAGACGTAACCGGCGACAGTACGAACAATTGTCGGAGTTTGATAGGGGGCGTATAGTAGGCCTCAGAGAAGCAGGTTCGTCGAACAGGCGTATCGGACGCCACCTCGGTCGGACTGATATGGTAGTTGCTCGGTTTTGTTAACAATGGATCACGGAAGGGATAGTCTACCGTCGCGGAGGGTCAGGGCGTCCCATGAACACAAATGCGCGCGTGGATCACGCAATCATAAGAGCCGCCACGTCCGCACCAACAACGTCGCTAGAATCGGTTTGACGCCATTTACCACCTTCCAGACATCCGGTGGTTTCAAAGGAAACCATTCGGAGACGACTGGCCGCTCTAGGTATAAGGAGTCGACGTCCATTAAGACGTCTAACACTGACCCCACATCATAGGCAGTGTCGATTGGATTTTTGCCGACCTCGGTCAAGCTGGAGAGTCACCGACTGGAGTCATGTGAGCTTCAGCGATGAATCACGATTCAGTCTCAATTCTGATTACCAGCGCATACGCGTGTAGAAGCGGCGAGACAACCGGTCCCATCCGGCATTTGTTGTCGAGAGGCATACGTGATTACACAAGATGTGACAGTGTGGGGAGCGATTTGTAGGGACACACGATCACCTCTAGTCGTCCTTCAACGCACTTTGACGGCACGCAGTTACATGGACGAGATTTTAACGCCAGTTGTACTGCCTATGCTTTCAAGTAACCCAGGTACCATTTATCAGCAAGAGAACGCTCGCCCACATACTGCACGACTGTCTCAACAATGCCTTCAACGATGTGACGTACTCCCATTGCCTGCCAGGTCACGATACCTCTCGCAAATAGAGCACGTCTGGGACGTGCTTGGAAGGCAACTGCAGCCGTCCCGGAATACTGGTGAATTAACTGCTCAGTTGCAAAGATTATGGCATGATCTTCCGCAGGAGGTCATAAGTGACCTCATTGATTCGATGCCATGTCGTGTTTCGGCTTGCATAGTCAGAGGTGGATTTGTAACATTTTTCATGCCATATCTTTTTAATAAAACGACCTGTTCTCCGGAATTTGTAATAATTTGCTTATCTCTTCATACACTGCATACATGTTAAGTTTCATGATAGTAGACAGGTAGCCCTCCTACAGCACGACGTCTTACAAAATGGTTTCGCTCTAACACGATAGGATAAATTGCTGGAACCGTCGTATAACACTGCAGCCTGTAGCACGGTTTCACTCTAACACTATAAAAAATTGAGAAAATCTTTGTACAACACTGTACTTCTACATCACTAGATAATATGATTTTTTTAACACATTTAAAAACTAAATAAGCTTAAAATAATGACAAGAAGGAATAATGAACTATAGTTACTTTACATAAAAAAGTATAAACAGATTATAATTTATTCATTTATAACTCTATAAAATTACAAGAAGGCCTAACCTCAGCTGAAAATCTTGAATCATTTTTCTTGAATGCAGACCCTTCCGGTTAAAGAAGCCGAAAATTGAAAAGGGAGCTGCAAAATTATGTATCAACATATTGTGGAATCTACAATAACCCTGTAAGAAGCAGTAAACAAACCAAAATTACAGATTTTTTAGAGAATAGAGAGTGCAAAAAATCTAAATGAAGAAAAAGGTTCTGAAAGTGAAGGTGATATCGTTCATCCGAAAAAACCTTCTCGTTTGATTTTACTGAGTAGTGATAAGGAAGAAATTTGTTAAATCAAGGTCGCATTAAATGAAAATAATAATTTTTTCGTCTTGTGTTTTTTCCAATACATTTCTATTTTGAATAAAAATTTCAGTAAAATTTAGTTCCTTATATGGAATTTAAGTTTATTCTTAATACGTTTTCAGAAAGTAACCCCCCTTTTTTGTACTGGCTCTGGGTCTCATATTATACAGTTTCATAGAACATGCTATTTTCTAGGAACCTATCTACCGTGTTATAGGAGGGTTACCTATATATATATATATATATAGGTACCTAATGCGAAGGCAGTTTATCGGATAGACAATCGCCTGTGTTTGTTCACTGCAGTTTTTGCTGCCCATTTTATTATTGGAGCACCCTATATGCGGACCACATTGCTTCCTATGAAGGGACGACACGAACGGAGGTATTTTAGTGAAAACGGACGTATTTTAGTGATTCAGTGCGCTTTACCACAAGGCCACTTCGTGAAGCTTTTATATATCCACGGTTAGGATGCATGCTTGCAGCTTTTCGGAATCAACTTTAAACTGTCTATTTGAACCGCTCACTTGCTCCATAGATAAACTCCATAAAACAAAATGAGGAGAAACGTGGTCAAATAATGATGAAAATTAGATAGACATTGTTTTCTAATACTCCTTTTACAATTTCACTTCAAATATCCATCATGGAATGTATTATGACAAATGGAGCTTTTATCGGATGAACCATAAAATGTTTAAGAGGTAATTTCCAAGGGAGACATCGTTATTCTTATCACAATTTTTGCGTGATTAGCAGAGAGAATCGATTCGGCAAAGTGGGATAAAAGTAATAACAACTAATTCAGTCTTCAAAAAAAATTTTTATGACAGATGAAAATAAAATAATTGTTTGATAATTTACGAGTACTCACTTCTGAGGAAGTTAGACTGTAACAGACTCATTTATTTTACTTTTTTTGGGACGAATCAACACTTAACAATTGACCGTTATCGGCGAGTATTTGCTTCTACGTTTATTGCAGCAATTTACATTAGAGTACGGAGTTCAACGGATTGGCTTCTGAAATCAATTATTTATTATTCGGTGGCCAAAAACATGTTGTGATTGAGTGGTGTTCATTGTTATTATTCGACAAATTTATTATGAACTAGCTGTTTCCCCGGCGTTGCCCGTGTATTTATTCATCTCAATTTTTTTATTACACAGGAAAAGGAATGGATTCTACATATAGTGTAAAATTTAAGTAATTTAATTTACAGGTAAAAGTAAATACAGTATACAAATGATAAAGCAAAATTAGAAATTTACTCTATTATTAATTTAACTCAAAACTTTTTTAAACACATTTTTAATTTGTTATATTCCCCTCACAGACTCCGAAACTATGGATTCGACACTTCTCTCGGTCATTTTGGCCATTTTATATTCACCCTTTCTCCCCCCCCGCCTCCGACCAATGCTAAGGGGCTGAACTCTCACTTTAACGGCAATGCGAGTGTCCCTATTCATATCAGTGACCCATAAAACTATGATTTCGACACTACACTAGGTCATTTTGGGCATTTTATTTTCACCCTATTCTTCCCCCTCCGCCTCCCCTCCCAATGCTAAGGGGGGGGGAGCTGAACTCTAACTTTAACGGCATCGGGAGTGTCCTTATTCATCTCAGCGACCCTGAAAACTATGGATTCGACACTAATATTAGTCGTTTTCGATTATTTTTATATGTGCCCCCTCCCCCCTGTCCCCCCTAAGGAAGCTAGGGGTGTCTTACCACCCAGTGTTTCCCACGGGAGTGAGAACAACATCTGCACAAAATTTCATCTCAATGGGATGGACCGTTCGGGAACGTATAAAGGACACGCAAAGAAACATTCTCTTTTATGTACCGGGTGATCAGAAAGTCAGTATATATTTGAAAAATTAATAATTCACGGAATAATGTAGGTAGAGAGGTAAAAATTGACGCACATGGTTGGAATGACATGGGGTTTTATTGTAACCATAAAAAAGTTCAAAAAATGGTCGACAGATGGCGCTTCATGTCATAAGTAAAGAGATAATTAGCATAACAAATTATGACAAAGCACAGACGATGTTCTTCAGAGCAAATGCTCAACATGTCGACCGTCATTCCTCAACAATAGCTGTAGTCGAGGGACAATGTTGTGAACAGCACTGTACAGCATATCTGTATTTATGGTGAGACATTGGCGTTGGATGTTGTCTTTTAGCATCCCTATTGATGTCGGTCGATCGCGGTAGACTTGCGACTTCATGAGCGCTGACTTCCCCATGCGTAGAAGAACCCGCTATAATCTCCATTTCTTCCTGAACAATCTCAGCAACATTAGCACTTGTGCTCGGTCAGCCACTACGGGGCTCATCGTCTAAACAACACGTGGCTTCGAACTTCAAAATAATTCTCTTCCAAGCTGCAGTTGTCATAGGACCTTTAACCGTGCGAATACCCTTCCAATGATGATAGGATCGTAAAGCGCGCAGTAGCAGAATTCCCATTGAGATAGTACAGCTTCACTAACAGTGCATTTTCTGCTAACGTCAGCATGCTGCGAATGCTGGTGCATCTGATTCCTCTCTCATTACAGCTCCTTTTATATACGACTAGAAGGTAACCCGTCATTTTGACGTCATAATACTAATAATGACGTCATAATGGAAAAAGTATATGAAAGTTAAAAAATATCCCGAATTATCTAACAATATTGTATTTAATCCACACCTTGTAAAAGCAAACCCTTTTATTATTTTGTTATTTATTTAGTTTTTCATGCGATTGGAGTAGTAGACTGCCATCCAACCCGTCATTTTGACGTCATAAAAATATTAATGACGTCATAATGGTAAAAGTATATGAAAGTTAAAAAATATCCCGAATTATATAACAATATTGTATTTAATCCACACCTTGTAAAAGCAAACCCTTTCATTATTTTGTTATTTATTTAGTTTTTCATGCGATTGGAGTAGTAGACTGCCATCCAGTTTTTTGCAGCTCACTACGCGATATGAATACTTGAGCTACTTGATTCATTCACATTCAAGTTTGTTTACTTTCAGAATTCATAGCAAATGTAAACAGATTTTTAAAAACTGTTAAATATACAGATAAAAGCATCCATTTTTTTAGTTCTGAATGTTTTATAGAAAAATAGGCTGAACAAACGTGATTTGATGGAGAAGATATTAGTTTTTACGTAGGAAAAAATTCTAATCCATATCTGAAATTGAAATTAAGCCTGAACGGCTGTTTGTTTACTGAGGGCTTCAATTGAAAGATGAGTACATCCCGGAAGTGTTATACAGAGACAACGGCTATTATATATATAATTCTCATGCAGTGTCCCTGACGTTTTGCTGTCCAGCGCCAGCTGTTGGCCATTTTTGAAATTTTTTTGTGGTTACTATAAAACTCCATTTCATTCCAAGTATGTGTGTCAATTTTTACCTCTCTACCTACTTTATTCCGTGAATTACTACTTTTTCAAATGTATACTGACTTTCTGATCACCCTGTACATAGATGTAAGCATTTTAAGTCAATAAAGTGCTTTGACACTCAAATTTTAAAAAATAAAAAAAAATGGCGTCAATCGATTGGCTTTATTAAAGGTTCAAATGATTCCATAAATGATCGAAACAACACAAAACAATTTATTAGCGAGTAATGAAAAATTCGATAGAATTCCTATGCTTTTTTTAAAAACGTCTTAGGAATCAAAATAACGATGAGAATATACCACTTTTATATATATATATATATATTATGTTACATATTCTAACTAAGGCATAACATAAATTTTTATTTCTGGAACAAATGAATGCTGTTATCTCATAAATAATCATTTATATCACCTGATAAACATATTTGTTACGCTCCTTGACATAAATCATTCTCGAATGTTAATTCAAAGGACGGAGTATAATATCGCAAAACATTATAGTATCGTTGCAAGCTAAAATTCAAGCACATATAATTAATAATGCATTATATTCGCTAAAGAACATTACATAATCAGACGTATATAACATTCTCATAGTTACAAATTTACATTTTAAGGCGACAATGGATGTTCATATTGACAAAAATATATCCCCAAAACGATTTTGTTTCTTTCAGAAAATGATTCTGCAACTCATCAGCTTTAAATTTAAAATAAAGTACGTTGATCCGATCATTATTAACCGAGTTATAAGTATTTTTTTCAAACGTAAACAATGGAAATGTTAGTCAAATTAAAACTTTAAATGCCATTTTCTCTAAACAAGTTTTCATGTCATTTCGGTAAGTTCAAAATGTTCCATGCTCCATAATTTTTCTTGAATTTTCATAAAATTTCATAAAATGATTATTTATATATGTTAGAAAAAAAACTTAGTAATAAATTCATTATACTATTTTAAAACAACTTAAAATTTTTACAGTAAAAAAATATTTTTGATAAAATTTTGCATAAAATGACCTATTTTTATCGATTTCTTTTCTAGTTTTTATAAATATGACTGTAAATCAAATATTGCTACTAACTTTTATTATAACTATATAAAGCTAGCTTAAGAGAGAAAATTAGATATCTGAGACAAAAATTAATGCGCATGGAGCATTTTTAAATAGAGTAATTAGCAAACTGATTTTAATTAATGTCTTAATTAATTACATTCTGATTTCTTTTAAATTTCTAATTTTCCATCTCTAAACAACAATGTATAAGTATACAAAATTTCATAGCAATTGGTTAATAAATTTTTAAAAAAATGTTCATGGTCCATTGTCGCCTTAAGAATCAGTTTTCGGATTCACTGTGCAACCTGTATGAAAAGATCACGCTTGTACTAGAAATATTCTAATGTAGAACACTGACTGATCGATAAAGGAATCATGCAAAAGAACTCTGAAGTTAAAACATAATTTTCGCGAGAACTTTTTTCTGGCAAATATATTTATTCTGTACTTTATTTAGAAAGTATAATGAAATATTATTTTTAATTATAACCATATTCTCATAATATAGAATATTTGTAAAACTGTTTACAAGTACCATGCTGGCCATTAAAATTGCAACACCAGAATGGAAAGCAAACAACAAAACTTTATATATTGTACGTATACAGCATGGTAGAAAGAAAAAATGATTAAATTTGCTGGCAATTTCAGGATATAGAATGTCCGAAATTAGTACACTCAGCTGCCGCCTCTGGCAGCTGAAATGGCTGTAACCCGGATAGGCATCGAGTCGAACTGGGCTTGGACGATAGACACGGGCAGGTCATTCCATGCTGCTTCAAGTCTATGGCACACTTTATCAATCGCAGTGGCTAGAGAGCGGTGGCGGTCCAGTCTCTCAGCAAACCATGACCAGATGTTTTCAATGAGTTAAAGATCTGGGGGAACGTGTGGCCAGGGCAACAATCAAGAAACCTCAGTGTCGAGGTAGGTCAGGACACGACGGGCAACATGCGGTCTTGTTGGAAGATGACGTCTCCGAGGTCTCGAAGATAGGGCAGTGCCACTGGCCTTAAGAACTGAGAAATGTAACGCTTGCATTTCAGATTACCGACGACATGAAAAAGAGGTGTTCGTGTCGGGCAGTGTACCCAATGGCTGTCCATACCATCACACCAGGTGCGAGGCCCGTATGACGATATCGAATGCAAGCAGGCCAAGTACGTTCTCCTCGGTGCTCCAAACATGGATACGTCCATCATGATGCTGCACGCAGAACCGGGACTCGTCTGAAATGACGGCGTGGTGCCAGTCCTGTATCCAGTTTTGTCGTTGGGCGCGCCACTGTGGCCGCGCGTCTCTATGTTGCAGTATCAAGGGAAGCAGCAATAATATTCGCCATGCAGACAGACCGTGCTGCTCCAGACTACGTCGCACTGTCGATGCGGATACTTGAGCTGCAAACAAGTCCATTTCCTGACTCAAAATCCGTGATCTGGCTGTACGATCCTGCAAGGCCGACCTCACGACATGTCTGTCCTCTCGGGCGTCAGAGGCGGGAGGCCGCTGAGATCCTGCATGGCGTTCAGTATGACTCTCCTGAACCCAACGATTCCATATTCGCAGGACTTTCGCTGGATTCCGACCAATGCGAGTAGTAATATCGCAGAATGATAAACCGCCTTCTCGACAGGCCACGATCCTGCCGCTACCGAATTCGGACACGTGCTGGTAGTGGTTTCTCCTTATATGAGGCATAACACGATCTTCTCACAAACAACCAAAATTCAAATGCGATTTCCAAATGAAAGACCCGTGGCGTAACTTTCCTTTTATACAGAGTTGGAGATGCCGTTTCTCCTTCCTACGTCGTTCGATTGCTTTTAAATACTAGTCATTTGCATATCCCAGCATCTTCTTCCTTTCATGAGACTTTGTGTCATCCATTCTTAATGGTGTTGCAGTTTTAATGGCCAGCATTGTAATTTTGTCCACATGATATTTGCTAAATAAAGTTTTTTATTTCGAACTTCTGGCATAAGTATGCATAGATGCCAAAAAAAAGGGAATGTATACGTTTTTTCTTATTTTAAATGAACCTGTGAACTAAAAAGTAAATCTATGATTTGTGTTCCTTCAAACGTATATAAAATATTCCGGATAAAAAGATATATCATTGTACTAAATCTTTTATGTATACTTATCTTCCCTTCAGATTGTTCTTAAAACAAAATATTTATGCAACACTAAAGGCATCTTTCATGCTCTATTACCTCATTTTCTAAGTTATGAACTTGAAAGTCAATATTCCCCTACTGTTTGTACCTTATTTAATATATTTCAGACTATAGTAGATGTGCTATTTATTTTTATGTAATTTGCTTTCATAGTTTATAGATGTAACATACCAGCATTTACGTAATGTATGGTAATTCTCAAAAGGTGTGTGGAGATTAAAGGAAAAACAGATAACATTTTTAAATGGTTTGGGAGGAATATTTAATAAAATAATGTTATCACCATAGTGATTGTGGCATTCCCAAAGGTACTAAGCTCAGAAGTTTCGAAATGAAAGACATCAACGCGATCTATTCATAGAAAATGTCTGTGGAAATAAAATGCATAAGCTGCACGTTTTTAAAAACACTCAAAAAACATTCAATAAGCCATTACCACTACACGAAGCGGAAGAGTATGGAACCCCTTAACAGCAGATTCACTCATGCAACTCCTCTGGACTCAAAATAGCATCACGATGGCGTTTGACCTTTATCGAGTCTGACTGGTCAGAAAAGTGGGAGACAGGATGTAAATTCCATCATGCAACTCCTCTGGACTCAAAATAGCATCACGATGGCGTTTCACCTTTCTGGAGTCTCACTGGTGAGAAAAGCGGGAGACAGGATGTAAATTCTATCATACAACTCCTCTGGACTCAAAATAGTATCACGATGGCGTTTGACCTTTCTGGAGTCTCACTGGTGAGAAAAGCGGGAGACAGGATGTAAATCCTATCATACAACTCCTCTGGAATCAAAATAGTATCACGATGGCGTTTGACCTTTCTGGAGTCTCACTGGTGAGAAAAGCGGGAGACAGGATGTAAATTCTATCATACAACTCCTCTGGACTCAAAATAGTATCACGATGGCGTTTGACCTTTCTGGAGTCTCACTGGTCAGAAAAGCGGGAGACAGGATGTAAATTCTATCATACAACTCCTCTGGACTCAAAATAATATCACGATGGCGTTTGACCTTTCTGGAGTCTCACTGGTCAGAAAAGCGGGAGACAGGATGTAAATTCTATCATACAACTCCTCTGGACTCAAAATAGTATCACGATGGCGTTTGACCTTTCTGGAGTCTCACTGGTCAGAAAAGCGGGAGACAGGATGTAAATTCTATCATACAACTCCTCTGGACTCAAAATAGTATCACGATGGCGTTTGATCTTTCTGGAGTCTCACTGGTGAGTAAAGCTTTTCTGACCAGTAAGACTCCAGAAAGATCAAACGCAACCGTGAAGCTATTTTGAGTCCAGAGGAGTTCCATGATGGAATCTGCTGTTAAGGGGTTTCCTACTCGTCCGCTTCCTGTAGTGGTAATCGCTTATTAATTGTTTTTTGAGTGTTTTTCAAAAAGAGCAGCCTATGCATTTTATTTCCGCAGACATTTTCTATGAACATTTTCTTTGAGTAGCTCGACACGAAATTTTCTTTGACTGGCTCAAAGCGCAACAGTGATCATAGCACCATATCCGTCAATACTGTTAACGCATGTATTCAAAATTTTAATTTTTCGTTCCGTTATCCAGTGTCCAGACATGTCTTACTTGCGAAATATTGAATTTTTATTCGACAGCCCAGGTTAAGGTTTTGTGGTACGTTCCGAAGATACAAACGACTCTACTGTAGAAAACGTAACACTTTATTTATAAGTATTTCCATCAGTTATGATTGAAGAGATGAGACGCCAGCATACGTCTCTCGCCACAAAACTGGAGTTCTAATTTTCTATGTTTTAGAAGAGAAAATGTACATGACGTCATGAGTGATGGAGGTTTAGACCATCTCCTCAGTCGGCATCGCTACTAGGACCTAGCTGGTAAGAGCGAAGATTGCATCTTCAGGACTGAGGCACTACAGGTTCGTGCACCAGCTTTCAAGCCCGGCAACGTTCTTCAGTGTCATTTCCTCATAAAAGTGTTAAAATGCTTCTAAAGTATTTCGGGATTTGAAAAACGTACTATAGTAGCTTGGGAAACTTTCTCACGCTGACTTGCCGAATGGCATTAGCAACTTTTAATCGGTCATTGATTAAGTCATATTACCAAATAATGTACGCAATTTTCTAATTGGCTCGTAACATCTGCTGCAGAGTATTGTTTGTGACAGTACTTTGGTCTGTACCCTATAAAAACGCATGCCAGCTGGTGCGAGGGTTTCTTCAGTTTTTTTCCGATTGTAATATGCTTCTCTGACTACAGCATTAGTTGCTTGTTAATGCCAGTCACATAAAACATGGTGATCGGTACGTTCAAATAATTTTAAGTTTCATACACTGTTTATATATTGAGTTAAACCTGTCTGTTTTTATTTGTGAATGTGGGTTTTCAGAGCTAGTGTCTGTGAAAAACAAGTACAGGAATAGACTTAGCTTGGAAAACGACCTGAGATTAACGATAAGCACTATTGAACCCGACATAGAAGCTCTAATAAGAAATAAGCATAAGCAACAGCAAGATTCTCATTAAGCCTCCTGTTAAAGACATTTTAGCGTTGGGGAATTGTATTTGCCATTTGTTAATAACAATTACGTATAAACGTTTTTTTTTATTATATTGTGTATCTTGTTTTATTTATACTTAAATAGATTTTGTAAAATTATTCATATGTGTATAGAATTTATTTGACTCAAAAAATTATAACAAAACGAGTGATACGCCAAGACCCTACAAAGTTCTTAGGTGGTACTCAAGTATAAAAAGCTTGGGAATCTCTGCTATACTAGGAACATCGTTTACACACAAATCGTTACAACACAAATTATACCAGGAACATCGTTAAAAACCTTTTTTTAAAACGTCTCGTAATCTTCTACGTGTACATACAGCCAGATAAGTTTCGGAATTATTTTGGCCGGAAGAACAGGTTGTATTCATTTTCAGAAATAGGAAGGATATAACTAAATGTGAGGATTTTCTTTTTCAATTCCTACTATTAGTTCACACTCTCTCTATATATATCTTGTTCAAATTTTCAAACGATAATAAAAGTTTTTTTTATTCATCCACTCAAGTTCAAAGACATTTTTTTAAAGTTGTAGTGGATGACACTTGATGTTAATACAGTTTTTTTCAAATATTAATTCATTAATTAAATTTAATTAAACAATTTTAGTTTTAGACCTAGAGCGTCTCTTGCTCTTGAATAGTAATTTCCCTCTTGTTACTGTGCAAACGGTAGCACTGCCGTATCGCGGGCTTCTCCCGTCCTGTAGGTTGCGAGATCGAATCCCCAACCTGACAAACTTTTTATCTCTCTTCCCCCCCCCCTCCTAATCTCGCACAGTAGGAATGGTTCTGGCAGGCAATACTTTTTTTTCAATTCCTGCTATTAGTTCACACTCAAATTTTTCTTTGTTGAACTAAGTAGGAATTGTCTTTAAATTTTTTTTATATATTACTTGTTTCTTTGCAGGTACCCAATGAAAGAATACTTTCATCTTTGAAAGGGTTGGAGGAAGAAACACAAAGCCTTCGAATGTCCTCTGACCTCATTGCTAACAGTAAGTTCAAGCGACTCGAAAGGGTTCGACACCCTCCAACATGCCACCTGAACCAGGAATGAGACGGGACCCCAAGATACCCGAGAAGTGAAATTCTACAAAAATAAGAGTGAAGGAAGCGATCTAGTACCTACTTGCCGTATAATTTGACATCCTATCGTAGTGCAAAATGTAAGACGAAATCTACCGGCACACCTGGCAATACGGCCATCTTATAGCCATTTTCTGCTTAACAGCATTCCTTTATAACAAGTCTACAAAACAAACGCAGAGTACCGCGCAGTTTACAAACGCAGTGACGTAACTACTAAGGAAAAATTGGCTGCTGTTTCGCCATAACCGTCACTTACGGAATTAGGGTATGTATGCATCTTTGGCTTTTCACTAGCATTGTACGTGTACTTGCATGTATGGTGCGTTGAGCCTTTACTGTAAGTTGTCTGTGTCTTTTCATTTTCTTTTGACTAAATGTTTCAAAGGGAATCTCGGGGACTTGGGATGTCTTTTGGCTATACCTGCATCCTATTTAGAAAGTTCCCCTTGAGGTAACTGATTTGGTTAGGTTCCCTGATGAAGAGACCTGTCGGTAACCTCGATTTCTGGTTCAGTTCCGACACTACTACAGAATCTTGCCTCTGGTGCGTGGAGCCCTGAATGCTTGATTTCTGTTTGTTTTCTGTCTGCATTCTTCTTATAATTATCTAGCTCTGTTGGATTATTTATTTTTAGCTATATTCGCAGAGTATCGCTTAATCTTAATGGGGGTAGAAGGTCGGAAGATTTTTTTTTCTTTCCCATATACAATTTAACCATGCTGTTACTAAAAATGAAGTAAGTTGACATAAAGTGAAGTAGAAATCAGTGAGTGGATGGTAAATTCTCGCTTATTTTAACGATAACAACCGCATTTACAACCGCATTTTAGACATATTTGAAGAGTGCGGGTCCATCTTAAATGCAGAATTCGCTTCCTCTCTCTCATGGTACTCTTCATTGCTAGTTTGAGTAAGGAAGCACACGATGTTCAAAGCGACAAGGGATGTCCAAATGGCTAAGTCACTAGCATTCTGTTCAGACCCTGTGGATTCGAGCCACACTGCTGGCTGGATGTTTGTAGCTGTTCGGAATCGGCTTTAAGGGGTCTCACTACTCTTAAATCTTGAAAACATTCGATATTTTGAAAAAAAAATATATGTTAAAGCCTGATTATTTTCTGAACAAAATAAAGCAAACCGCATGAAAATATTCAGCTTAGTTCCGGAGATATTGATATTCTAAATATTTAATTACTGATCAAGTTTTTGGTAAGAACAATTTTAAACTCATTTTTCTCAAAATGTAATTTTGCATCGTTCCGCCACTGATATCTCAAAAACTATGAAACATAATTCCATGAAATTGTTATCACTGCAAAATCGTGTTATTTTATTGTGTCTGAACTAGAATTATTGCACATTTTGTAATTTTTTCAGGGGTAAATTAATGCAAAAATTTAAGGAAGTTTTAAGTATATTTTGAGCAGTTTTAAAAAAAATTTAAAAAATATTTTAATGTTGAATGTTTTATGTTCAACTGTATTTTGAATTATTTATTTTAAATATAAAACAGGAATTATACATTTAAGTGTAAAATTAATTTCACAGTTCTGCGCGCAAACCGGTATACAATAAAAATGCTTAAAAAACGAGGTATATCTAAAGCATTTAAAAAAATTATTTAAAATTATTTTGAGAGTTGAAAATTTGTTTATTAAAATAAATATATCAATTTATCATATACCTAAAATTTGGAAAAATTGGGGGTAAATTGAAATAGTTACAAAGGTCAAAACGTATGAAAATATGCCTTATTTCCTCGACTTAAGGGTCGTGAATCCCCTTAAATTGTAGGTCCCGGTCTAATTAGCCCTCGTGTAGCAAAAATTTGACGTAGCGCTCCGAACCAAACCAAACCTATCTGCGTAGTGGAAAAAGATGCCCCACTTTGCTTTGTCGCTCGGGGATTTTCTCCCCACTTCCTGGAGGTATACTTCCCGGAGGAGCGATGAAAAATTAACAGATCATCTAGAATCGGGGATAAAAAGCACTGTAAAAGAAATACTGGTTCATATGCGTCTATAGGAATGAGCATACGTAGATGCCAATTCGTATAGAAAAAGAAATAGCTAAACAAACTTGCATTAATGATCTTAACCTTTTTTTTTTAGGAAAAGCTAATGACTGTATGTTTAACAGTTGTAACATGTCATACTGCCAGCACTTTGCCGATACAAACGGATATCGATTAAACTGAGTTCCTTTTAGCTCCATAAAATATACCCTCATTGTAAAGCGTTCCTAAAATACAAAATTACAGCTTTGCTGAAAACGCAAAATAAGTTCTGTCGTTATCCTAACCATTTGAAATAACAATACATTCTATAGGTTCCGTGTGGACATTACGAAAACAAAAGTAGTATTTGTTCAAATGCGCTTCGAAACCGTTAATTGAATTACCACTTTCAGAAATAAAATTTCCCTCGCATAGCTGTCGCTCTTAAAGACATTTGTCTTGGAAGTTGAGAAAGTGCTGATTGAAAAGAAAGTAAAGGGCAGTCGCTCGACCAGAATCACGTGGGAACACGGAGATGAAATAGAAAAAAAAAATGACTCTTTTTAAAGGAAACTGAGGTGAAAAGAAAGAAAATAAAAAGTGAGACTCTTGCACCTGTCTTTCACACAGAAGAGGAAAGCATTCCTTTTTCTTAATTTCTCTGGCGGTAACAAATGTAAAGATAAGAACTTCTATGTACTGAAGGCGAAACGTTTCATTTCGTAAGGAAAAAAAATATTTTTAAACTTTGTTGGAAGGAAATGTTGACTCAGAGTTTTTAAAAATATCCACCGAACCTTAAAATGCTAAACTGGGCGAATGAATTCTAATGAGGTTAGGGTTATTGTTTCTGTTTATTTTTCTATCGTAAATACAACATTTTTGGCGTTAGGCAATGTAGCAAACGATTTCGGATATATTGTGTTTGAGAAACAAAGGAGCCCATTATCCTGTGGCAGTGATTTATATTAACGTTTAGACTGATGTTATTTTATCGGTAGGAAAGTATTGAGCCAGTAATTGGAAGCACGGCCATGGCTCGAAATTGATATAAAGGGCATTTTACTTTTAGCGTTTTTCCCCATCTGGCGTATTAGTTTTGTACACAGTGCCTGTGATAAATATTTAGAATTACCTATTATTTTTATCGCAAAAAAGTATAGGCTATGTGTAACAATGAAATATTTTCCAACAATCTTTTATGCAACGGTATTTTTATTGAAAAATATTTATGGAAGCATAAAACTTTACATAAATTTTTAAATAGAAATTTTAAAAAGAAGGGCGTAAAGCCTTGGATTATTCAACTTAAATATTTACTGAGGTGAAAGAATTATTGCAAAGCTACCATCTAAAACTTTATGCCCTTTTTCTGATAGAACGGACTTTCCTTTGGGCACGTTCTTCCTCCCTTACTTTCAAGAAAAAAAGTGAAATCTTGAAGCTTTCATCCTTGATAGTTTAGTCATGCTCTGTACATAAGTATAACAATGTTTAATGCACCGGTCTGGAAAACACTTTGCTTATTTAAGTGTTAGAGATTGTAATAAATAATAATAATAAATAAATAAAACCGAATTTATTTTTCCCTGAGATGACGATGAGTCGATTGTTACGCTTCAAGTGCCTTTTGTCTTCGATCATCTGGCACGCAGAAATAAATCATCCAAGACCAGAGGGGTCATTCATCATAGCCGCAGAACTTGGATATATCACATTGAAAGTGAATATTTTTTTTGTATTTGCCTTTCAAAATGTATATTTCTAGTCTGTCAGTCTACTACGAGGCGTAAGAATTATGATCAAACGCGAAGTATGAAAACTTACAGAGTTTCCTAATCCAATCCAATGGTTATCGATGATTCAGTGAAGCAGGACTGAAGTTTATATTAAGGCCTGGAAACATACATAATTTGATTTCCGTGTACAGAACGTATCAAATCCCATTTCCATAATTTATTTCTGGAGTAGGTTATCCGTATAATGACTTCGTCATTATCATAGCATGTTCACGTTATTCCAATAGTCATACGGTTACCGAGACAGGATGAATGTAAATTGTATACAATTTGGAGTTTGTCCGTGAAAACAGTTAACATGGTGTAAGGTAACATCGTATTTCGTTAAAATACTTGACACCAGAGGTTACAAAATGAAGACCATTTCATCGAAATTGAGCAAGAAGGGACTGAATTACATGTATTAATTAACTGAATATTCGACTGTCCTCCATTTTGCTAGTTTTTAGGCTTACTGACTGGTCTTCACTAGCATATGAAATATGCCGTCTGATAGATTAACCTAAAACATAAAGACATTGTGTTGTGGCTTATTCCTCAAGGTTTGGCCGTTGGCTAGACCAAGTCCAAGAGGTCATGAACGCTCAAAAAGTCATTCACGAGAAGAGGCGCAGTAAATAAGTCCTCATGCAGAAGCTTCACACAGTCCAATAGGTGGGCATGTGATGCCGGTGCTGAAGCATATTTTGTGCAACTTCGAAAAGTTTTCTGTCCATTGATAAAAGTAAGGCTCCCGAATATGTCCACTCATGAGTCTACCGAGGGTGACCTGGACATCCCTGTCCTCTTTAATTGTGAAGGCACCACCAGGAGATTTCCCAGAATACCGGGAGTGGGACGGAGGACCCAACCATAATTTCTAGTTGGATATCTTTATTTTTGAGCGAAAAAGGCCAAAAAGGTCAGACCGACACCTGAAGTTGATGGACTAGAATCACCATCCTTTGAAAGATTGTCAGCGGTCTCGTTTCCGTGGAGACCTATATGTGAAGGAACCCACTGGAAGTAAATCCTGAGCTGCCTTGAAAGCTCCTTAAGGTCTTTAAGTATCGACACAGATGTTCTGTCACCAACTGTGGTCCAGTTGCTCAGATGTTGTATAGCACTGCGGCTATCAGTCAGGATCCAAATGTCTGCAGATGAGATTTTAGACTCCAAAGCCTTAAGTGCCTCTTTTATACCAAGTTCAGCTCTAAAAACAGAGCAGGAGTCAGAGTTTCTTAGTTTTATTTTATCAATGTGAGATGGTGACTTAATGAAAACTCCACTGCCGCAGGCACAATGATCATCTCTACTGCCGCCAGTATAAACCTGAATAGCAGTATTTGGTTGAACCTGAATTTGGTTAATGATCTCAAGAGCAAGTTGGCAGAGATAAGTAGGCAAATCGTAATGTTTACTAGTCTGGCCTCCAAGGATAGTCTGGAAATGTATACCATTCAAGCCCTCCAGTGTGTAAATGAATGTCTTTAGGCAGTGTTCCTCGACATCTGTATATAACAAATCCATCGACTGTAGTCTGGAAAATAGACTGTCTGTCCTCAATCTTTGGTTATTTATCCAATCTCTAACAAAAATAGATGTTCTATTGTATTTATCAAAGCTGTAATTTTATTGAAATACTGAGCGAGGCCCGTGCTTCTTTTCCATCTCAAGGGCTGCAGGTCACTTTCGTAAAGAACCAGCTCCATAGAACAAGAATTACTCATACCGGTTATAATTCGTGCAACACTTGTCTGTATTCTCTCTAATATTGTCGAGTTAGTGGTAGAAGCACAAAATGAAATTAGAAAGCCATATTCCAAATTTCAGAGAGGTATAGGTAGTCCTAAGAGTAATGGCGTCAGCACCCCAGTATCTGCTCGTAATGTGTTTCAATATACTAAGTCTTTTTCTGATTTCTGCTATCAGGTATTCAATATGTTTGTTACTCAAAATCTCTGGGTCTAGTGTGTAACCCAGATACCTAGGATGTTTATCAGATAGAAGATTTTGTTCGTTTAACTTAATATTTCGTTGGTAATTATAAAAAATGTCGATTTGTGGTGAAGAAGCTACAAGTTGACTTTGAGGCATTAAAACAGAGTTTGTGAAATTCAGCAAAGTTCAAAATGTCAATTAAAGTAAGATTCACTTCAGACTCGAGTTGACCAATATCGCTGCTAGAATTCCAAAGAACTATTTCATCTGCAAACAATTCAACCTCACTTCTCCTGGATATTTTCTTCTCTATGCCATACAGAAACATTGTGAAGAGAAGAGGGCTCAATACTGAACTCTGAGGAATAGCATGTCCTAATCTAAAGGTTTTAGAGAATGAATCTCTAAACTTCACTCTAATTTGCGATACCCCATGAAATCATATATCCAAGATAAGGCCCTGGCCTTTATACCAAAACTTTTACAAAGCTTTATGGTAAATTTGTTTCTTCAAACCCTGTCAAATGCTTCGACAAGTCCAGGAAAACAGCAGTTTTATGGTCTGAAGGTTTGGGATTTTGAGAATCCCTAATGTGTTGTCCAAAGTACAAAATCTGAGCAATTGCTGAGTGTCCTCTTCTAAAATCGTATTGTTCAGAAGGGAGCAAGGCATAGGAATCAAGGCAAAAAGCAAGCCTCTCCAATATCAACTTCTCTATAAGTTTGCAAATAAAATTTGTTAAAGAAATGGGTCTATATATCTCAGGTGAGCTAGCATTCTTATAACGCTACCTATTAGGTATGAGGAGGCCTTTTTCCAGTCTCTAGGTAGCTTGTCAAGATTCCAGGACAAGTTGAAGATCTCAAGCAATTTATTTCTACCCCGATCACCAAGGTTAGAGATCATGTGTCCATGGATGTTATCGGGTCCAGGTGACTTGTTTGAGTCGAGAGCACGCATTGCAATACTCATCTTATGCATGGTAAATGCATCTCTGTATAGGGGACTGTCCTGCGTTGAGGTTCGGCAACCATAGACAATTCTCCTAGCTCTAATTTCTCTATTGTAAAGACTTTGTAGTAAGGAGAAGAGTAAGGAATGTCTGATTGGGAGAGAAATCGGCTCCAAAAGTTCTAAAAATAAATACAGTTAATCAGAGATGCAGCAATCTTCTTTTTAGGAAAATGTGTCTATGTAAAATAATATATCATCCGTTTGAAGAGTAATATTAAAATAATCGAGTACTATTAAAGACATGCCAAATCAACAACTACAACAAAAACCTCATGAAAAATACTTTGTTTCTCATGCGTTTGTGGGACACTCGTTCTCATCCTCGGGGGCGCTTCCCCCCCCCCCCTGGGGAAGCGCTAGTGGTATTCGGGGGGGGGGGGTGTCTGGCAAAAAATAGGGGAAAACCGTATCTTACTAGGGTTACTTACGACATTTATACAAACATATATATATATATATATATATATATATATATATATATATATATATATATATATATATATATATATATATATATATATATATATATATATATATATATATATATATTTATATATATATATAATGTTAGTGAGGGGGAGGTTATGAGAGAGTACGAGCCCACCAGATTTCGAGCCTCTATGGACCTGATCTGGAATATTCCTGCCAGGGGGCATAAGCAAAAACATCAGCAATAATACTCTGTCTCACTGAGAGAAGATGTACTCGAAATTAATGAAGAAACATTTGTTCCGATTCTTGAAACTCTCCATGATAGGAATCGAGTGAAGTATTGGGTTTAATCCTCTCAAAATAAACATTCATTTCGCAGTGACTCGCTGGGTTATTCCCCTTAACCTATTAACAGCAGACAAATTAGAGGGGTTATGGGTGATCGAGTAGGTCATAAAAATAGTTTTCGCTCCTAAAGGGGCAACATTTGCTTCTCCCTTATAAATATACCTTCACAAGTTTTAATGTCAATGAAAACTAATAATATTTATTTTTCGTCCAAAAGATAGTAAAATCAATATTTACATTGAGACTGCCCGGTTGTAGCCGTGTTGGATTCTGTCAGCTCAGTGTTTACCTATAGAGAAAAAATTTATCAGAAATCGACAGCTTAGATTCAAATATTGTTTTCGCCTCGAAATATAGTCCATAGTATGGAAAGCCATTTTTGACTCGAGTATGTTTTTCATCCTTTCAAATAAACGCCAACAATTTATATATTCTTCCTAAAATGTTTTCTTTTAAAATGTAGAACTATTTGGAGAGAACTGGTGAACGTAAAAATATGGTTCAGCTATCAGAAAAAGGTCTCGGCGTGTAGAAATGTCAGTCGAAGAGAAAAATGAAGATGGGCAAACAACTCGGGCGTGGTGGAGCGTCGAATTTCCCATGTAAATTCTATGGGAAAACATGCTCTTCCGCTAGCTAGAATGCGCACTCTCGTTTTTCCCCATTGTTATCGTTGAAACACTTAACTCTTAAATTTTAAAATCGTCATTTATAAATCATGTTTAATTGTCATTGTTCTTATCTACATATGCCGCTCATATAAGTGTCAGATTTGATAAATTAATTCTATAAGGTTTATGACTGTGAGACTAATTTTGAGAGAAAGGCTGAATGTAAAATTATGGTTCAATTATCAAAACAAATGTTTCACCATGTAGATGGGCAAGTGGAAAAAAAATGAGACCGAGGAAATGGTTGGTTCGTGGCCAATAAGCACATTTCTAATGTAAACTCTATGGTAAAATGTGCGTGAGATATGAAAAAATTTCCTTCATTGCTAGATGGTACGGAGTCACCCGCTTATGTATTAATTTTTACTTTTATCTCTCGAGTACATTTCGATTGTGAAAAGATTGGAAGGAAAACGAAGTTTCCCTTTAGCAGCTGATGCCACAATAAGAAAATTCTCCTACCACACCTACTATTGTACATTTCGATTGTGAAAAGGTTGGAACGAAGACGAAGTTTCCATTTAGAAGCTGATGCCACAAAAAGAAAATTCTCCTACCACACCTACTCTTGTACATTTCGATTGTGAAAAGGTTGGAACGAAGACGATGTCTAGCAGCTGTTGCAACAATAAGAAAATTCTCCTACCACACCTACTCTTGTACATTTCGATTGTGAAAAGGTTGGAACAAATACGATGTCTAGCAGCTGATGCTACAATAAGAAAATTCTCCTACCACACCTACTATTGTACATTTCGATTGTGAAAAGGTTGGAACGAAGACGGAGTTTCCCTTTAGCAGCTGATGCCACAATAAGAAAATTCTCCTACCACACCTACTCTTGTACATTTCGATTGTGAAAAGGTTGGAACGAAGACGAAGTCTAGCAGCTGTTGCAACAATAAGAAAATTCTCCTACCACACCTACTCTTGTACATTTCGATTGTGAAAAGTTTGGAACGAAGACGAAGTCTAGCAGCTGATGCCACAATAAGAAAATTCTCCTACCACACCTATTCTTGTACATTTCGATTGTGAAAAGGTTGGAACGAAGACGATGTCTAGCAGCTGATGCCACAATAAGAAAATTCTCCTACCACTCCTACTCTTGTACATTTCGATTGTGAAAAGGTTGGAACGAAGACGAAGTCTAGAAGCTGTTGCAACTATAAGAAAATTCTCCTACCACACCTACTTTTGTACATTTCGATTGTGAAAAGTTTGGAACGAAGACGAAGTTTCCCTTTAGCAGCTGATGCCACAATAAGAAAATTCTCCTACCACACCTATTCTTGTACATTTCGATTGTGAAAAGGTTGGAACGAAGACGAAGTCTAGCAGCTGTTGCAACAATAAGAAAATTCTCCTACCGCACCTACTATTGTACATTTCGATTGTGAAAAGGTTGGAACGAAGACGAAGTCTAGAAGCTGTTGCAACTATAAGAAAATTCTCCTACCACACCTACTTTTGTACATTTCGATTATGAAAAGTTTGGAACGAAGACGAAGTTTCCCTTTAGCAGCTGATGCCACAATAAGAAAATTCTCCTACCACACCTATTCTTGTACATTTCGATTGTGAAAAGGTTGGAACGAAGACGAAGTCTAGCAGCTGTTGCAACAATAAGAAAATTCTCCTACCACACCTACTATTGTACATTTCGATTGCGAAAAGGTTGGAACGAAGACGGAGTCTAGAAGCTGTTGCAACTATAAGAAAATTCTCCTACCACACCTACTTTTGTACATTTCGATTGTGAAAAGTTTGGAACGAAGACGAAGTTTCCCTTTAGCAGCTGATGCCACAATAAGAAAATTCTCCTACCACACCTATTCTTGTACATTTCGATTGTGAAAAGGTTGGAACGAAGACGAAGTCTAGCAGCTGTTGCAACAATAAGAAAATTCTCCTACCACACCTACTCTTGTACATTTCGATTGTGAAAAGGTTGGAACGAAGACGGAGTCTAGAAGCTGTTGCAACTATAAGAAAATTCTCCTACCACACCTACTTTTGTACATTTCGATTATGAAAAGTTTGGAACGAAGACGAAGTTTCCCTTTAGCAGCTGATGCCACAATAAGAAAATTCTCCTACCACACCTATTCTTGTACATTTCGATTGTGAAAAGGTTGGAACGAAGACGAAGTCTAGCAGCTGTTGCAACAATAAGAAAATTCTCCTACCACACCTACTATTGTACATTTCGATTGCGAAAAGGTTGGAACG
>OU015493.1:210362203-210372203 GCA_907164885.2 Dolomedes plantarius
CCATATATATATATACATATATACATATATACATATATTATACATATATACATATATACATATACATATACATATATATAGATATATATATATATATATATAGATATACATATATATATATATATATATATATATGTATATATATGTATGTATATATATATATATATATATATATATATATATATATATATATATATATATACATATATATATATACATATATACATATATACATATATACATATACATATATATATATATACATATATATATATATACATATATATATATATATATATATATATATATATATATATATATATATATATATATATATATATATATATATATATATATGAAATGACCCGAATGGTCATCTCTTGAAGAAACACAATCGAGGCCGAAATTTAATGGAATTCCAAATCATAACGAACAACTGAAGTTTATTCCATGAAAACATCAACATGTTACTCGCATCGAGGCCAACCCGCGTCTATAGTAAGAGCGCCAAAATACAATTAGCTCAGAGAGCCAGAATTGGCGCAGGAAGTTAGTGTGTGGAAAGGCGAGGCGTTTTCGCCAAAGAATAGAAAAAGGGGTTACCAGAACAGAGATAAAGTTCAGAATGGGCGATTATAGATTGTTAGTAATATTATCACACACACACACACACATATATATATATATATATATATATATATATATATATATATATATATATATATATATATATTAAAGAGATTGAATTTCTTCAAACAATTCAAACAATTTGTTTTCCTTTGTAATTTACAGAATATTTACCAGGTTTGATGTCACATGTCATTGAATATAATATACTTTTGGTAAGTTCACTCCTATGTTTGCATCAAAAAAATTTCCTAGAAACAAGCACAATCTTTCCGGAAATATTTGTTTAAGGGAGAATTTTTTCAAAACATTATAAAAACCAATGAACATCACAATGGACAGAAAAGAAAGGGAAAAAAATCTTCTTACAGTAAACCCAAAAAAGAAAAAATGAATGCAAAAAGAGACCGTTTTAACAAAACAGTTGTGATAGAAAACATTTATTATATCTCAGTAACCCATACTTTCTTCCCCAAAAGCCCTTTTATAAATCATAATAAAGTCTAATTACGGCGTCCATTGTTACAGCGTTTAGACATTGACGTTTTAAACAACAATTATCTGCGCCAATAAATCACGGCCGAGGCAAAGTTTGCAAAACCGCCGCAGATAATGCGAAATAAAATCTGGCAGGATGCACTGAAACACAATATATCATTTTAATGCTGTTCAAAAAAAAATTCTACCCAGGAGAAAAAGTTTAGCGCTTCTTCATCAATTTTAAAAGATATATTATTTGACTTAAATTGTAAAAAGAAACCATTATCCTCGTCATAAATACCGACCGCGCAGCGTGACAAAAATTTGTGACATTTGTCTCCTGTTTTGGCCATTTGAAATGAGATTAGGAAGGGATTTGCGGAAGAAAAACGCACAACTTATCAATCACATCACACTGAGAGGAAAAACACATTAGAATCGGCTCCAGTTCAGGAACCATCATCCATGTACCGGGCAAAGTTTATACGGCTGAATTATAAATGAGCAAATGCAGGCTCGTGGCCTCGCTTAGAAAAGTAAAAAGGAAGCTGCAACAGGATTCCTGAGTATCGTACGTGTGTATGCTATTATAGCTATAGTGTCCAGTACAATTTTAAAATATGTAAGGTTTGCATAAGATTCGATTCACAATAATCGAACTTTTAAGTGAATAAAGTTAAAGAAGCCGCTTAAGATATGCTAATTGCGGCATACGCGATTGGTATAAATACCAAGCAGCTAGATTAAAGAAGAGTCGACGAAGTGTTGAGGAAGTGAGAGGAAGTGAAATGAGGAATAGAGCTGACGAAACGAAGTATTGAGCTGGAGCTAGGCTTAGAGTCTGGTTTAATAATACTTGAGTTTTGCGAGCAGCCGCTCGAGGCATAGCTAGGTTGCTTCAAACCTACGCGAGTTCTTGTTAGGACCAAAGTTTACGAAGCAGCATTGCTGGTCGACTATCCGAAGAATGTGTGAGTATCTGAAGTTGTATATTCATTGTATGAAATGTTATACCAGAAAATATAATGAATTGTATTTCCCTTGCATAAATATTATATATCTCGTACTAGTAGTCAGCTTGCTTTATGTTGAAAATCAAAACTTTCATATGCAAATATTTGAATAAACATTGTTGTTATGTAAGAACTGTGGTTGAATGAAATTATTTAGAGTGCCACTTCAAGATACACATACCAAAAGTTAGGGTAGAAGTAGCTATTCTCTATAAATGTTAACTGTTTTACTGTGTTGTTGAAATTTATGCTAATCGGGCAGGTGCATGCCACACTAGGTCCGGACGGCGGACAGAGGAATGCGTAACTAGATCACAATGGCACCACGAGGGTCGGAGCCATTTTGACCGACCACCTGTAAAGGCGACATCTGGAGGGCTCGTGCTTTCTCCCACCCACTGACCTCATCGGGGGACATTTCCGGTTGAAGGATCGAACGTGTCTCTGTCCGGCGCAGACGCGAAGGCACTGAATGCCGTTTGTCTGTATTCAAACCCATGACTTCTAACGCGCTTCCAATAGGCTATCTTGGGCGCTCTGTAAAAAATATGCATCTCTTCGGATCTCGGTCTTATGGGTTCCTCGGGAGAAGAGTAACCGATGACCACGCTGGAGTGAAGAGAAATCCCAATACGAAATTTACCTTCATTCTGACTGGTGACTGTAAAGATACAGTCGTTTTCGGAAAGAAGCATCGTCTGTCACGAATGGCGGTACAACATTTCAAACGCAAGAAAACGATAGACGTTATAAACTGGTTAAACGGTATATAAATACATATATAAGTTAGCTGAAAACCCGCGCTTCGCTACGGAGTACATTCAATTAAATACAACGGTCAATATATGCAATTAATGCCAATATATATATATATATATATATATATATATATACAGTATGCCCACTAAAGTCCCTTCCCACCCTTTTAACTTCAGAACGGCTGCTGCTATATTCATAAAAGTGGTGTCTAGGTATAGTAAAGTAACCATGCGCTACTGAATAAAACCACCTACCGCGCCACCTGGTGGAGAACTGCGGAGTTAGCAATCCTATCTCGAAAACGGAACGAGATAGGGGAAAAAAGTGATTTACAAAGTTGTAGAAAATCATCGATTTAGTACAAATAGATACCTTGGGGACATTAACGCAAAAAATAGAACGGTTAAAACGCGCATTTGTTTTTTCATGATTTCCTACATTGTGACGTGACAAAACGATTTGAGAAAGAAAAAAACAACTAGTTTTAACAATATACCTTTATTTGAGATGTTCAAACTTCTCACCGTCATTGCGGTGTCGTGTTTTGCCCGAAAGATAATCATTTCTCCTTCTGTTCAAGTTTCGTGACGTCACAGTGTAGGAAATCACGAAAAAACAAATGCTCTTTTTAACCATTCTATTCTTCACATTAATGTCCACAATGTGTCTTCTCTTACTAAATCGATGATGCTCTACAACTTTGTGAATCACTTTTTTCCTCTATCTCATTCCGTTTTCGAGATAGGAATGCTAACTCTGCAGTTGTCCACCAGGTGACGCGGTAGGTGGTTTTATTCAGTAGCGCATGGCTACTTTGCGATACCTAGACACCACTTTTATGAATATAGCAGCAGCCGTTCCGAAGGTAAGAGGGTGGGAAGGGACTTTAGTGGGCATACTGTATATATATATTTATATATATATATATATATATATATATATATATATATGTGTGTGTGTGTGTGTGTACAGTTGGTTCTCTGTTTAACGACTTTCAAGGGACCGTGAAAAATCGTCCTTAAGTAGAGATCGTCCTTAAACATAATTTGTGAAAAAATAACATTTCTCTTCACACTTTACAGGCTTAGGACTGTCAATATATTTCTTAATATATTGGCGTGTTTAAAAATGTTATTTTTATTATCATCATTATTTTATTCACAAAAAGTTATTTTACATTACACTGAAAAAAAAAGAGTAAATAAGGCCCGTCCCATCTGCATTGAATATGTTCTTCTCATCATATCCATCTAATATCCCCTTCAGCACTATTTTCCAATTATCTACTTTTTTTTAATCTACGGAGCCACTTTCGCCAGATATGCTTTTAAATACAAGCCCGTATCTTTCTTTGAACTTTGTTATACAACCAGCCGAAGCCTGAAAATTTTGCATTCCAAACTTTTCTTCCAGAATAATAGCATTTTCTTTAAATATCACTCCGGAAATTGGAATGTTAGATGCTCTTGCTTGGTGAAACCATTGCAGGACTGCCTTCTCAAACTCTTCTGATCGGCCACATTGAATTTTCTGCCGTTTGGATTTGGATCCCAAACCAAACTTTTTGTGCTGCTTCAAGAATTTTCTCTTTGCTTGCTAAAATGTCTTTCAGAGTAGACTCGGATAGCTGAAATTGTCTTGCGAATTGGACTTTTGTCATTCCAACACTTTCTTCCTAGTTTTCAATAATTTTCACTTTTTCGTGTAGCGTAAGATGCTTTCGCTTTGATTCCATTTTGCTCTGCTCACCTCGTATTCGTACTGGAATGAGCTCCTACACACAACCATGAATTCTCTAAACATGAACACATGCTTCCCAGAAGGAGTGAGAGAGGGGTGCTTTTGGACAGTTCGTAAATCACATGACAACATGGTAGGTACAATAGAGTGATTCCACACACTCACTAAGAAATTCGATCCACCAGGGAAGAATGTTCGATCTTCCGAGAAACAGTAATTCCCCCCCCCCTCCCCCGGTTTTTTCCACTGCAACAAGTCTATGATTGCAACAATCATAAAGGAAATTCCGGGTCCGTTATTGAAACCAAACTCACCCACAGAAAGTAACACTCTTGTAGATAAAATGTTGAAGAAAAAGTTTATCATGTAAGTAAAAATCGTCGTTAAATAGAAACAAAATCGTCTTAAAATAGAATTTTTTTACGTCGGCTGGACCGGGACCGGGAAATATCGCCTTTAAATAGGGATCGTCGTTAAGTAGAGCGTCGTTAAACAGAGAACCAACTGTATATATATATATATATATATATATATATATATATATATATTTAAAAAATCGTACGGGATATTTATTTTTTTGGGATGATATCCAATTGTCTGCTGCATTAGAAAGAAAAATTTTTTTTTTGTCTATTTAGTTGTTATGAACGTGACGATAAATTTAGTTAAAGTACCAGAAAACGAAATCATGTGATCAGGATTTAATAAATTAAATTTTAAAAATAAATATTTAAAAATTCACCAAAAATCAGAAAATCGAGGTAAACATTCGAAAAAGATTTTCCTTTTAAAAGATTTTTTATGATTTTTCTCGTGATATAAATTTCTAACCCTCAACTTATTATTTTAAATACAAACTTAAAAAAAGTTACAAAAACAGCTTAAAAATTTTATTTTAAAAAAATCTAAGAAGAAATTTTCAAAAATCTTTCTTAGTCCACCCCTACACCATAAGAAGAATCGCCATGCCAAATTTCAGCCTTTTAGATCCAGCGGTTTGGTCTGTGCGTTGTATGACAGTGAGTCAGAGAGTCAGTCAGTCAGTTACGGAACTGTTTTATATACACTGAAGTGCCACTGAATTAGGGATAGCAAAGCCTATGCAAATTGTGTAGCGCTGCGCATCATGTATGCGCAAGTGAGGGCGCTGTGGTAACTGCATATATAGCCCGTACTGTGGTTCTTCTGAATTAGTTGTTGGAATTGCCAGTATGGGTAAACTGCCTGATTTAGACGCCTTCGATCGCGGACAAATCGTAGGTGCGCCACCCATGGGCCATTCAATTTCCGAAATCGTCAGACAGCTAGGATTTTCAAGGTCGACAGTGTCAAGAGTATACCAAGAATACATGGATGGTGGAAAAAAAAACTAGCAATCGGGCAAACTGCAAAAGACAATTAGCCTTGACAGTGCGTGGTGAGAGACGGCTCAGGCGTATTGTACGTAGCCAGCGAAGCCAAACATTAGCTCAAATTACCACCCAGTTTAATAACGGTGCCAGTCGTACAGTCAGTAAACGTACTGTGCCAGTCTCGCTTCACCGTATGGGTTTCGGGAGCCGTCGACCTACGAGAGTACCATTGCTTTGAACTCGCCATGGGGCTGCACGTCTTGCCTGGGCAAGAGAGCACAGAGACTGGTGTGTAGAGGACTGGAAACGAGTAGCATGGAGTGATGAGTCTCGATTCCGACTACTTAACGCCGACGGGAGGCTGAGAATATGGCGTCAGGCTCATGAAGCCATGGATCCTGCAGTTCCTGGCTGGAACTGTACAAGGGCATGGTGGCTCAATCATGGTCTGGGGTGTTTTTTCGTGGCACAGTTTGGGATCTTTGCGTGTACCAACCTACCTCAATGCAATTCGGTACGTAGAGTTGCTGGGTGATCACCTCCATCCGTTTATGCTGTTCTGTTATCCGCACGGTAATGGAGTTTTCCAGCAAGACAACTGTACCTCTCACAAGTCCCGGTTGGCTACTGGCTGGTTGGATGAGCATTCCTCTGACTTCTCTGTCATGAATTGGCCACCTAGAAGTCCAGACTTAAATCCTATTGAGCATCTTTGGGATGTTTTAGAACAAGGTGTGAAAGGCCATCCCACAGCACCAAAGAAACTTACTGAATTATGGACAGTTTTAGCCAATATTTGGCAAGCCATTCCCGTGGAATATTTCCAGAAACATGTTGAATCTATGCCTCGTCGTGTGACAGCCGTTATCAAGGCCAGAGGAGGCCCAACTCGTTACTAGGCAGGTATCCCTAATTCAGTGGCACTTCAGTGTATATAGATTTAGGAAACATTTTATTTACTATGGATATGTTGAGAAATCGGTTGGTATATAACTAATTCGCCGACATCTAAATCAAGACATTAACGCCGACAAAATCAGTCTTAAAAATAAGTGCAATAGCAAACTTCAGTAGTGGTCAATGAACTGTCTTCCGTGAAAAAAAAAAGTTTAAAGAAACAACTTGGTGGTTTCAGTGAAGTTATTAATTATAATTTCTTAAATGTGTGGACTGTATTAATTTCCATTATCGACAGTAAATATTATAGAGAGTTGTGTATAAAGATGCAGTGAATTACTCTTCTTTATTCTTTGACTACAAACAAAATTGGATTGGCTTACCTTTCACCATCAGCTGAATAATCGTTGAATACATCACATACAAAAGAGGATTTCAAAAAACCAGTATCCCTACGATAACCTTTAATAACTAACTTGACGTTTGCACATATCTTGAATTGTTGATATAAAGAATAAGATTCTGAATTACACGAATTATTGACTTCAACATGTCAATCATGAACAACACGAATATGAATGGAATCGCATCAAAATTGCGACCATAGCCATTTTGTTTTTGACTCACTACATAGCGTCGAATCCACCACACAAAACGTAAACAAACATTCTGGCTTAACAGAAAAATGGTGGCGCCAACTAGTGAGCAGGAACTTAACTAACAAATACAAAATGAAAAAAAATAAAATACAAAGTGAATACAAGATTATTATAATGAACTATTAACAAACAAAATAAAAATAATAAGTCTTTTATGAAGACTGAACACAACTTATTCAAGACTAAGATTTTCAAACTAAATTTTATGGTATAATGATAAACATATACGCTGCAACAGTCGGCAGTATAAGCAAGAACGTTTACAATAATCCAGATCGGCCGTCTAGCACGAGCTTAAATCTGATAAATTTACATATATACTTCTCGGTTACCAATCGTTATGGTTCTAATACACTGGCGGCGGTGTGAATTATCGCAATGGATGAATTGAAGGACGAGGTTATGCGTCATCGGCTTGTAAAGACGTTGTTGCTAAAAGAAGGTGTGTTATAAAGATGTCGTACGGAAGAAAAATAAGGTCGTTTAAGAAATTAAAAGCATAGTTTCCATACAAATTTTAAGGGGTCATACGACTGCCAGAAGTCAAAAAAGTATAAAAATTGTGTCACTTTCGACATTCGATATCTTGAAAAGTATAAGATTTAAAATCATAATTTTTTGTGTGGTAATAGAACGATGTTTGATTTATGAATATATACCTGAATCTTGTTTCATAGTTAAAAGTAATTTGTGTTAGATAGTCATAAATAACAAGCAGCTCGCTTTGGATAAAAGTGATATCCAAGCTAACGCGCATAAATACTTAAAAAAAATTGAGTTTAAGACAAAATTTCTGCTTTTAACATATACTGCAGAAACTAAAGTTTAATTGGAACCTAAATTTGTATATATTTAAGGTATATTTATATTTTTACTATGAAACTGCATTTTTTTCTTAATAAATTAAATTTTATCTATGCATGAGATATGCATTCTCCAGACATTCTGTAAACAAATTTAAGTTCAGTGTCAAGCAAATGAAAATATGTACCATATGTGAAAATTTTATGCAAAAATATGAAATAGCTCTAGACATAACAAGTGCGTTATGTGAAAGAAACACATTTTAAGATAAATCCCTTTGAAGTATTGCCCTTTAAATTTGTTTACAGTAAACATCTGACACGTTTTTATTCATAACTTCCGTAATTATGAGAATTTTTTCAAACGAATTGTCTTAAAATACTCAAAATAGGTTAGTCTTTCAAGTGCATTTAAAAAAAAATTGATTGTTTTTGACGGTTCAACAGTCGTATGACCCCTAGAATCTTGCGCGCTACACCATTCCATTCAAATATTTGAGAACGCTGTACGTCACACTTTTCCTATTTGTCTTTTATTCCTTTACCTCCTCTATCTGTTTCAGTAATTGTCATTTATAGTTTTCTTCTGGTCCACGTCCTGCCACGTTATGACAGCTCGTGAAAGAAGAGGGTGACATCTAGCTGTCAACAGACACAAGTATTTAATTCATCAAGTTTATTTACCAATTGAGTCAATTTTTGATCTTCTAAACTAAACACGTGGAGAATTCAATATGCAAAAATTATTGAAAGAGAATGAAAGGGTAAATGAAGATGAAGTTCCTTCTTCCCAATTTTCCTTCTTTAAAATTCCTCTTGTTTGTATTAAAATAAAAAATCCCTGCTTATGTTCTTACGTTTCAGTGAAGAAAATAAGATATACAATTACCTTTTTTCGATATGCTCATTTTTCCTCTCCATACAACAACGAAAAAAAAGCAAAAATATTCGCTGCTCTTGCATTTCATATTTTTTTCCGTGCTGTAATCCTCAATTAAAATATTTTTGTTTTCTAGAGGGTTATGTAACGGACCCTTGATTTAGAGAAAATACATCAAATATTTTAGATACTAAACTTTTTTCAAGCGATTCCCGAGAGCATTTTATTTGTTTCTTAACCTAAAAATTTGCAATGGAGAACACTTTTTTGAATGAATATTTATCTGCATCGTACATACTAGATTTACTATATGTGCATTTTATTTCAGCTAATTAATTCATTAGATTACTTACTCTCTCTCTCTCTTATATATATGTGATAATATTACTAACTACCTATAATCGCCCATTCTGAACTTTATCTCTATCCTGGTAACCCCTCTTTCTTCTCTTTGGCGAAACGCTTCGCCTTTCCACACACTAACTTCCTCCGCCAATTCTGGCAACCTCTCTGAACTAATTGTAATTTTGGCGCTCTTAAGGGAGACGCTGGACTGGCTCGAAGCGAGTAAGATGTCATCTCGCTGTTCTCGGGGAATAACTTCTTTTCTTCATGATTCAAACTTTCATTATTTTGGCCACGATGTATGCTTTTCTTCATGAGATGTCCATTCGGGTCATCTCATCACACTCAAACACACACACACACACACATATATATATATATATATATATATATATATATATATATATATACACATACACACACATATATATATATATATATATAT
>OU015493.1:210377203-210397203 GCA_907164885.2 Dolomedes plantarius
ACAATTTGCCTGTCATCACGTGAAGTGGTGCGCTGAGGTGGATGCGATCGAACACGCCGGTCCGTCGTACCCTCCTGCATCCAACGATCACATATCCGCATTACAGTTGTTTGGTTTCGTCCAACACGACTACCGATTTCCCTGAAAGATAATCCACAATCTCGGTAGGCCACTATCCTTCCTCTATCGAAATCGGATACTTGATCAAAAGATGATCGCTGTTTTCGACGAGGCATAATTGATCGTTTTTTTTAAAACCACAAGAAAAACACAATTGCAAAAATTGAAATCGTCGAAATCTCCAAGCCTTAAATAGCGCTTTGAAGTGGCGACACTGGCGCGCGTGATGTGCGTCTGCGCTGAAATTCTAATCATTTGCATATCTCACCTCCGCTAATGCATGTTGTAAATTTCATGTTATTTGCATGTTTCCTTCAGGGTGTTGCATTTACAGTGGCCAGCAGTGTATATATATATATATATATATATATATATATATATATATATATATATATATATATATATATATATATATATATATATATATATATATATATATATATATGTATATATATATATATATATATGTGATAATATTACTAACTACGTATAATAGCCCATTCTGTACTTCGTCTCTGCCATGGTAACCCGTCCTTCTTGTCTTGATGTAAACGCTTCGCCTTCCACATACTAACTTCCTCCGCCAATTCTGGCAACCTCTTTCACCTAATTCTATTTTGGCGCTTTTTTGAGAGAGACGCGAGCTGGCTCCGAACTGATTAATATGTGTTAATCTTTACGTCAAATAAACTTCAGTTATTCCTTATGATTTGGAATCTTTGTTACGGCCTCGATTGCAGTATTTTCACGAGATGTCCACTCCGGACATTTCATATATATATATATATATATATATATATATATATATATATATATATATATATATATATATAGAGATAGAGAGAGAGAGAGAGAGAGAGAGAGATTTGTTGTCATTGTATAAAATGCATTAATTTTTAACGAGAATTTTCAATATAGCAATAACTTAAACATATTTGAAGTTTGATGGGATGAAGCCACGGACCTTAGTTTATATCCGATCACTTTAACATTTGCTTTTTAATTTATTTTAGTCGAACTAACGACCTTATCAATGTTCTCAGCTCTGCACACACGCGTACAACACAAACTGCTTCCAAGAATGACGGGGTTGAAGTTTTCCCAGGCTCCATTTTCTTTATTCAGGAACAATGAGAAAATCTCTACGAATTACATTTTCCTTTGCTCTTTAAATTAGGCTGTACTGCATATTATAATAACCGAACCATCACATCAAGTCTATATAGATAGGATACTGAGGCCGTTTGCATGCTTTCAACGATTTTCTTACAAAAAAGTAATCAAATACATCACAAAAAAGAATCCTCTCAACAGAGAATTTTATAAAAGTTAAATGACCCTTTTTCTGGAGTTCAATTTTGTGTAGTTTAGAAACAGGACATGTTAACGGACGCATTCTCTGGATAGTTGTATACTATGCCAATAGACAATATAAAGCCAAAATGGGAGAAAACGGCGTCTTGAGACCGAAATAGGAGATTAACCATGTTTAGCAGATTGTGAAGCAGGAAAGGCATTCTTGATTTTGACGTATCATACACCAGATCCTTGATTTCAGATATTTTTCTTAAGGTGACTGCCTACGTTCGGAGCCAATTTTTTTTTAAATTGTTTTTTTTAAGGAATTTTTGGTCTCTTATGGTAAAAGAGCATTTAAAAAAAATTAAAAAAAAAAATATAAAAAAAAACTTTCCTGTAAATATCATACTTTTTTATAAATTGGTCAATTTGAAGCAATTTTTAATGAAATTTAGCTAAACCGCTTATCACTCTGAACAAAATTCTAATGCTACTATTTTAATTTCCTTCTTACACATGATACTTATAACAGTTATCTTCAAAATGACCTACAATCTAAGAGAAATTTTAAAATGCAAAAATAATACAGACAATTTTATGTTCCAATATGAAAATTTTCCCCCGATTCGTCATTCCTTTCCTTTTAAAAACAGCCCCAAACAAAAAACTATTTATTATACATCAATTATTGTACGCCATTTCATTAACAATAGCATTAAAACATTTCCTGAAAATTTTATCAAATTATATGCATTATTATCTGAAATATCATGATAACGGTAGAGATTTGTGCTAAAAAACATAATTCTGAGAAACACGCTTTTAAAGTTGTTTGTCACTTCAGTTTTGTATTAGACGATGTTTTGTAAAATAGCTATAACTCTGCTTCTAATTGATGTAGGATAAAAATCTAAGTGGTTTTGAAAAGAGAAAAGATTGATTTACAAGATTCTTGCAAAAAATAAAATTGACCAAAATGGCCAAAAAATGGACACATTTAAAGTTGTTTGTCACTTAAATTTTGTATTAGACGATGTTTTTTAAAATAGCTATAACTCTGCTTCTAATTGACGTAGAATGAAAATCAAAACTGTTTTGAAAAGAGTAAAGATTGAATTACAAGATTCTTGCAAAAAATTAAATTGATCAAAATAGTCAAAAAATGACATTTTCAACGTAGGCAGTCACCTTAAAATTAACTATATTCGTTCTATATTCAATTTTTACAAGGACTTTAATTTCCAATATTTTACACTATATACCACATGAGTATAATTAATATTCTTTTCTACTAATTGAAAATACATGGAATTGACAAATAAATATTTTGAGGAGGAATTAGATCTGTTTATCCAAAAATTCTTCAAAAATGCTAGAATTTTTCAAAAGGCTCCATGCGTATTCATTTTCTTCAGATATCTTCCAAATTTCTCAGAATTGTTAATAGAAGTGTTTCTTACAAAACTGAGCATAATCCTTTGAAATCACACATATTTTTCAAATTCATAGACATAAAATAAAGTAAAAACATCAAAAAAAATAACAGGCTGCATAGAAAAAAAATAATTTAAGACTTTAAATTCCTACAAAAAAAAATTAAATGCACATTTATATTTATATACATATGGTAAACTTATAATATAAAATTTAAAGAGTTTAATTAATATAGAATGCGCATAGAGCATTTTGAAAAACGTTAGCATTTTTGAAAAAAATTTGAGAAACAGTCATTATTCTGCAAAAAAATCCTCATTTTAAATTCTAAGGGTTTTCAATGTCGTAAGAAAGAAAATTATTTATTCTGATTTTGTATATAGAGTTAAAAAATTAAAAATTAAAAATTCGAGTTTTAAGGTCCCCTGTTCCCTTAAGTCGTGGTGTATCTGCATGTCGCAGAAGTCAAGGGGTGACCATTGACCGTCCAGAAGTTCATGTTCCCGATAAATAATATTTTTAATGGACCCTGAAGCATAATTTATTGAGAAGCGCCAGCGCTGTCATAGATTTAGCGTTACCAATCGGTGCCCACCATTTTATAATAGGACTTAGGGTATGTTCACATAGAATCCGTCAGCGTCGGTGTAGACAATTTTAACCAATCATATACCAATCTTTCATTCATTTAACCAATCAGCGCCAACGGACTCTTTAACGCTGTCACTGACGGATTCTATGCGAGCAGCCCCATAGGGACTCACCTCATTGTACTTTATGTAATTCCGAACGATCCAAGAATGGTGAACATTTAGACAAGTGCGCCTCGTTTACTGGTTCTGGTTTTATTATTCATAAATACTGGGATACTAGAAGGTTAATGGCTTAATTGTCAAAGGCCCGGTCCATAGGACCATAGGAAATGGGTCGCAACTGCAATGCCTGGGCCACGCCCTCAATTGCAGACTTTCAGGTAATAAGCAGAGGGGAACCAATAGAAACAGAGTATAGGAAAGGAGTGAAATGATTGGATCGCTGCTAATCCGTGAGCTCAAACTACAAGAAAAAGTGAGTAAGGATCTTGCAGGGCAGTTTCAAAATGCCAACAGCACGCGGTGTTCCCAGGTGGTCACCCTCCCAAGTACTGACCGCGCCCGATGCTGCTTGACTTCGGTGATCGGACGAGAACCGGTATTTTCAGTCAAAGGCCCGGCATTTGTAAATAAATAAATATGTATTCGTTCTTCATTATTAATACTGGTAAGTATGCTAAGTTTTTCGTCTGATCTCCGCATTTGCTCGACATACATTTCTTAAGTAAATAAAACGCATTTATTAAAGTGTACTGTGATTTTTCATTCATTAAATTATTTACTTAAATTGATTAGTTTAAATATCATTTACTTAAGAAAGCAAAAAGTCTTTATTATTCAATTTCCGGACGTGATTCGCTCTTTGATATTCTAGTACAAGAAACTCTAATGTTCAAACCGGAAGGGAAAAAAAATCAGACGTCTAAAGAGAGAAAATAAAATTTCAATTCGAAATGAAAGCAGAAAAAGAATGACTATAAAATGTATTAGTGACAACAGCGATAAATGTTTGTGCAATGGTATTTGGCAAGGGGAATGGAATCCAAAGACGACAAACTAAAAGTTGTTGACAGTTTAATTTTCATTTTATTTTATGAAATTTATAAATCAAGTTCTATTTTCTTACACATTTATAAAAAAATTAACCTCGGTAAATCGTACAGACAACTGTTATAGTACAAAAAAAAAAAAGAAACGTATGAAATTTATCACAACCTGCTTAAACAAATATTGAAATTAAAAATTTGCTTTCGTTATGGAAATTATAGAAAACACATGCAAGTATAAATTGTAATAAGTTTGGTTTGTTTTGGAGTGATACGGCCACCTTTTGCTACACGACGGTTCATTATACCCGGACGTACTGCATAAAGCCGATTCCGAACAACTACAAATGTCCATGCCAAGAGTTGGTCTCGAACCGACGGACTCTGGTACCTAATGCAGTGACCTAACCATTCGACCATCATCCGGCCTGCAAAGCGTAATAAACTACATAAAAATGTGCGTCTTTATGAATTAAGATTAACATGAAGATGTACAAAGATGAATAATATGATGCTAGGATAAGATATATAAAGATGTAAATCTTTATGCATTGAAATTACTGGTATCTCGCAAGAACCACTTTTCAAGGTTATAAGCGTCTGTAAATAATGAAATAGACATCTGCTTTTTGTTTTGAAGAATCAAAAGAACTGTAGTTTTTATTTTCCCTTCATCGAAAAACGCGACATTTAAAAACGTGTCAAGAACGGATGGTTAAAAATAAATATGCAGATTTTTCAACTTTGAAGGCAGGACTGGAATTACGAAGCTCTTGCGTAATCCAAAGACGACAAACTAAAAGTTGTTGACAGTTTAATTTTCATTTTATTTTATGAAATTTATAAATCAAGTTCTATTTTCTTACACATTTATAAAAAAATTAACCTCGGTAAATCGTACAGAGAACTGTTATAGTACAAAAAGAAACGTATGAAATTTTCCAATGGCGACTTGGGCCTTTATCCTCTGACGAAAGACCTCTTGGCGACCAACCTTTTTTGCCAATGGCGTTTATACAAATAAATACAACAAGTATTTAAGATGTACGTATTTTTTCAACGAGTGGGGTTTTAAGCAGTAACTATTCTGCGAGTGAGTTGGGGCTTCCAACAATAGTGTTAGTAGCTGTTTTCGCAGCAAGTTATATATTTAGATGTGTTTATCGACGAATTGTCGAACCATTAGGCTTGTATCCCATCTTCCTTCCTATACCTATCCCAAGCTTTACCATTCCGTTTAAGGGGACTCGGTACCAAAAATTTTTTTTTCTTAAATAATGCCTATATTAAAATTCTGAAATCATATTTAAGTAAGTCTGAATGATACAAAATAATAAAACATTTCAAATTGTTACAATTTTTATAATTTTTTATAAAAATTTGAATTTTTTAAAAAAAATTCAATAATTTTCAAATTCCTACTTCTTTTTTAATTTTTATATTTGGAACTAGATTTTTTTACCACTTGTTTATCATACCTAACTACATAAAACTTCTGAGCAGATTTTAAATAAAATAAGTAGATCAGGGTAAAAAAAAATAAAATGTGGTTGCATATGGAAAAAACGATTGAAAATAGTACTTTTTTAGATTCATAAATTTTTTTAAAAAGTTTTTTCATAGATATCAAAAAACCACTCAGACGTTTTGATACAGTAAGTATCAAGATTAATCAAAAATAAAATTAGACCATTTGCATTAGAATTGTAGAAGCCTTAGCATTTCGAAGATGGGGAGAATTTGAAAAATCACAAACCGAGAAAAATGAGTTTAAAGATTTCATTTATAGAAAAACCATATTAAATATAATCTTACTTCATGAAAACTTTTTTGCCAACAATAATAGGATATATTATTTGTTTTCACAACAAAAAATAAAAGCTAGAAACCTCAATTTAAAAAATTGAGATGCATATATAAGCTGTTATCCACTCGTTTACTGCAGTAAAATTATCTTGAAATAGACAAATGCTGTAAATGTACAAAAATTAAGGCATAATATATACTACTTACTTGTTATATATTTATAATAAGATGCACTACTGTCATAAATCCTAAATAATAATAAACATAAACTATTAATAGCTTAAGATATGAATTTTGAAACCACCAAATTTTAATATTTCAATTTCTAAATTTAATGAACAAGGGTCAATTACTTTCCAATAGATTTAAAAGTAGCCAGCACTATAAGTATTCCTTCTCTCTTTTTTTCTACAATTTGTCTTTTAGCTTTTGCATTTTTTACAATTTTTCTTACATATTGATATTTAGATGTAGCTCGTCTTTCTCGAAAAGATTGTTTTCGCATATCTAACATTTTGCAAGTCTTTATGTATGGCACCCTGACTTTATTCCTAGTATTTTATGAACTCCTTTTAATGTAAAACTCACACCTTTTTTATATATTCGCAAATTGCTTATCTAACAGAACGATCTACACGTTTTTTATACACAAATATGTCTTTGGTACACCTAGACCAAATCATATTATGCAAACTTTCATTTGCATTTTGCGTTTTGTAACTAATGCACTTTTCTAAAAGTTCATTTATGCTAGTCGTTGGTAAATAGGAAGTATCTTTGGTAAAAATTCTTCTTTAATCGGTTTTCCAACATTTAACTTATGATTTCCTGGTTTTACACCTTTCGAAACTGCAGACTGATAGAAACACCATGAATCAGCCCCACTTGGACATTTGTGGTGCTGTGGTTTTTGGTAAGTTGAAATACTGTGGAACAATGTAGCATATATTGCAGTTTTCATATTATTTACATCACCCTTGTTCTGTAAAATTGCTCTTTGATAGTATTTTGTGAGCTTTTTATTGTCGTTTCCTTAAGACTACCATGCCCTTTGCCTCCTAAATTGACACCACGAACACGCCAATCTTTAACAGCATTTCGCAAAGCTGTCCCTAATCTCTTACTTACGTGATTTACACATTCTTCCTTTTTAATTTCTACAGAAATATCACAAACAGGAAACAGAAATATCACAAATAGCTGAAGTTTTTGAACCTGATCTATAAGCTTCTTTCACTTCCTTATGAACTTGTTCGAACATATTTTTTGATAAAGTACAAGTTGCAGAGTTAAGCTTTTCAACACACCTCATATAAGTTCGTGAAGAAAATGGGGCCATATTCATTGACATACAAAATTTTTCAATAGCAGTATATCCTTTTCCAATATTAGAAAAGGCACTGTCAACTTGAATATTTAAATTAGAACATTCTTGTTTCCTTTTAGTGTCTGATAATACATTGGTGCACTCTAAACAAACAAGTTTTAAATTTCTGTAAAAACCAACTGCACTGCTACAGTCTAATTTGAGAGATATGTTTCCACAATCTACACATTTCACATTAGAAAACAAATTTCACAGTTCAACAGTATTTACAAAAATATATTCATCATTAATATTTTCTGTTTCTATTTGATTACAAGATTGAAAATTCTGCAATCGAGCACAACTGTTTGATGACATGCTTGTGTTCATGCAACGTGATTCTGCACTGCTATCACTTATTATGTTACCTTCGGTTTTTTTCCATCTTTTATTATTATTTTCTGTTGCAAGAACAGATTTTCTTTTCCTTCTAGGCATGATTTCAGAAGAACACACAAAATAAATAAAAATGAACGAAGCTTCCACTTCTCTTAACGAACTCGAATTATAAAACGCAATCCATGAAAAAAAAAACAGTGTTCAGCACTCGTAAATGTAAACAAGTTGGCGCTACGGTTGTGGATAATCTAACTTTGAAAGCAGCATCGATATAAAAATAATTATTTTTACAATAAACCAGGGAGACGATCAGATCTCAGCTGTAAACATTGAAGCAGCTGGGATTTAAAGGGACATTTAAAGGGAAAATGAAAGATATGGGTTACGAAAATTAACCATAACTCCTTAAATATTTATCAGAATGACACGAAATTTGGGTGGAATCTTCTAGACATGTGAAGGAATAATTTAGAATAAAAATATGAAATTCGTCAATTTGGTCATTTTTCGACAAAATGAGATGTACCGAGTCCCCTTAAGTAGTTTTTTCAAAATTAAAGTAGGTTAATTTTCGCCCCTTCATGACACGCTTATCTGTATTCTTTTTTTGATTAATGGTTAAGTTTTTGTAAATATTTTTCTTCCAAGCTATTGGATCAAATCGATCCCCTTTTTTACCATGTTTTTATGTAAAATAAGAAAAATAAAGGCATTTTAGTTAGCCTCATCAAGTCTACTTTCTTGTGAAAGGTTTTTTTATTTCAGAAAATTAGGTATGGGGCAAATTATGCGGTTTAATCCACCCAACAAGAACAATGAAAAAGAAATAGCATATGTCAACAATTGAATCATTTTTACAAACTTTTTGTACTTGCGTAATATTCACTTTTACTGGAAAAGTACATCTCTCGGCGCATGCTTCCTACTTGCGGGCGCACTCTGATGTCGTTTGCGATCTCACGGGAAGTTCTACTTTTTGAGCAGTATAGCGGAGTGCCTTTCCAGTTTCAGAATTGAGCATACATTCATCTGTCAAAAATTGCACAAAGCTGTTTCGTTTTCAAACTAGCCTGAAATGAGCACCTGTCAGAGGATATTTATACTTTTGTTGAACGAGACGCCACTGGGGGGACTTGCGACACTAGAACCTGCATGCAACTTCTCGCCATCGAATGGGCGAAACGTGGTACGAGCATTTTGACTGACGCATGCGTCCATTAACCCCACTCCGATATAAACTGTGTTTGGATGTGAGCTTTGAATCACTGGGGTTCCTGAAGGTTCTCTTATTGGTCCAACTTTGTTTAATATCTACATTAACGACATTCCGCACTACATAAACACCGAAATTGCTATTTTTGCAGACGACACAACTATTTTTGCCTCTAATCATAATCATAAAGATGCAGTCAAAGCTATTAATGACCACGCAGCCCTTATTAATTCCTGGCTCCTTAAATGGAAAATGAAAATTGACTCGGATAAGTGTATTGCCACTATGTTTGCTCATAAATTCGACAGAACCTATGCTAGCTGCAATATTAAAATTGGTTCCACCATTATCCCCTGGTAAAACACTGTTAAATACCTAGGGTTAACCCTTGATAAAAAAAACTCACTTGGAAACAACATATCATTAATAATCGTAATAAATTTCGTAATGCTAAAAGACAACTTTATCCCTTAATTGCCCGAAATAGTAAATTGAACTTTAGTAGCAAAATGCGCAATTATAAATCTTTCTTAAGACCCTTACTTGCGTATGCTGGACCAGTTTGGTCGTATGCATCGGATTCCAACATTAAAATTCTGGCTGTTGCTCAAAACATGACTATTCGGCAAATCACTAACTTCCCATGGTGTTTTCGCAATGTAATTATAGGGAGATTCATCTCCCGACTATTCAAAATTATCTTCAAAATCTTACTATTAACTTCCACAAAGATTTACCAAATGATCTTATTAAAAATCTTTCGTTTTTTACTGATCACCGAAGTTTTATGCACTGGTATATCATCTTAAATTGAAGAGCCCGGCCCATGCACTGTAGTTACCGCTACTCTTCCTGAAGATTCGAAACATGGTGCTACCAGCTCATTTTTGACGAACTTGTAACTTTCTTTTTCTTCATGAGGAAAGTCTTCTGGTATGTGTATTTCCGGTTCATACGACAAAGGGTCCAATGTGTAGGAATTTTTATTAAATTGTTGCATTATCTATTTTGGCGTTTTTTGCGTTTTAAATGGAATCAGATGTTGCAAGCTACCCTTCGATACGTAGTAATACCAAGACGCCAAACTACTCTCATTAGACAATTACATTTTGAAGAAGCTATTGTTATTGCTCCATTTTACCATATTTTTATTAACTTGCATTCTTGTTTGTGTGTGTGTTTGTCCAGTACAAATCTTGCAATTGATTTTTAACTAACTTCCCGACTAGCTAGACATTTGAAACTTTTAGAATAGCTCAGAAAATGATGAAAATGCATCTTTTTAATACTTTTAGCCATCTTTAAGCAGTTTTGAATTCATTTTAATTTTATTTTGTTTTGTAGACTGGTGCAGCCATCTATCGGCCGGGACAGGAACGAAAATTTAAACGCAAGTTAACTTCCAATTAAGTTCATTTTCTTTTAAGTTGATGGTATAATTCATCAAAAAAATTTAAAAGGTATTTATTAATTCATAGAATTGCGAAATTTATATGATTCAACAGAAAAATTAAAAACATGGCATATAAAAAGTTCTTTTTGTCTTGTAATTATTCTCTATTACATTCGAACGAATAATTTTTTTCCTCCGATGCACTGAGAAGGTATCCCATCTACGGTTATGTCTATGGCAACTCCTTTATGAACAACGAGCTGTTTGATAGTGTCTTATTTTGTTGTTTCTAATACGTAAGATGGCTTTTAATAAATTCATAGCACGCATTATCATCCCCGAGCACGAAAAATATTTATTCTGTGTCACAATTGGCAAATATAAATGCATGGGTAGCGCTTGAGAAAAATTGCATGAAACAAATATTGCACCTCACTCATAACATTTTCTTACGCCGCATTATATTCTTTACTAGATTAGGTAGCACTTTTTCTGTAACAAATTTAGGACAGGATAATACTTTAAATCATGTCAAGCTCACGGAAGAAATATATCTTATTTTGTTTGCCGGTATGGAGCGTTTTTCCTGTGTATGGATATAAACTCTGTCACAAAAAAATATATGCACCCAGAAGAATTCGAGCTACTATCACGAATCTTGGCAGTAATGTAGATTGGTAAGAGATATGCAAATGATTAAAATTTCAACGCCAATGAGATAAGGGTAAAGCGCGCTATACGAATATGAGATGCGCAACTGAGAGGGTTTAAAAGTATGATTGCTCGTGCCATAGGGTTATTCAAACAAATCTGTCGACTTGGATGGACGATATTGTGACTAGATATGCCTCTGAGACGTAACCGGCGACAGTACAAACAGTTGTCAGACTTTGAGAGGGGGCGTATAGTAGGCCTCAGAGAAGCAGGTTGGTCGAACAGGCGTATCGGCCGCCACCTCGGTCGAAGCGATATGGTAGTTGCTCGGTTTTGGCAGTGAATCACGGAAGGGGTAGTCTATCGTCTCAGAGGGTCAGGGCGTCTCAGGAACACAAATGCGCGCGAGGATCGCGCAATCATAAGAGCGGCCATGTCCGCACGAACAACTTCGTTAGAATCGGTTCGACGCCATTTACCACCTTCCAGACATCCGGTGGTATCAAGGGAAACCATTCGGAGACGACTGCCCGACACAGGTATAAGGAGCCGACGTCCATTAAGACGCCTACCACTGACCTCACATCATGGGCAGTGTCGACTGGATTTTTGCTGACCTCGGGGCAAGCTGGAGAGAGACCGACTGGAGGCATGTGATCTTCAGCGATGAATCCCGATTCAGTCTCAATGCTGATGACCAGCGCATACGCGTGTGGAGGCGGCCAGGCCACCGGTCAGATCTGGCATTTGTTGTCGAGAGCCATACGGCGATTATACAAGGTGTGACAGTGTGGGGAACGATTTTTTGGGACACACGATCACCTCTAATCATCCTTCAACACAATTAGACGACATGCAGTTACGTGGACGAGAATTTAACGCCAGTTGTACTCCCTATGCTATCAAGTCACCCAGGTGCCATTTATCAGCAAGACAAAGTTCGTCCACATACTGCGCGACTCCCCCAACAATGTCTTCAAGGATATGACGTACTCCCATGGCATGCCAGGTCACCAGACCTCTAACCAACAGAGCACGTCTGATACGTGCTTGGAAGGCAACTGCAGTCATCCCGAAATACTGGTCAATTAACCGCTCAGTTGCAAAGATTATGGTATGATCTTCCGCAGGAGGTCATAGGTCACCTCATTCGATGCTACACCGGGTTTCGGCTTGTATAGCTGCCAGAGGTGGATTTACTACTTACTGATTTGTAATCTTTTCCGTGTCATATCTTCTTAATAAAACGGTCCGTTCTTCTAAATTTGTAATCATTTGCTTATCTCTTCATACACTACATACATGTTAAGTTTCGTGATAGTAGCCTATTTCCTTCTGGGTGCATATATTTTTTGTGGCAGTGTATTTCCCCGCAGTAATAGGTAAAGGACTGCCTTTTCTTAATACTCTTCCAAAGTGACTGACTTGGTTGAATTGAAATATTCTTTTAAAAAGGAACAAAGTTGAAGAATGAAGACGCTTCAAATGTAGCCGTCTCGATTTTCCTTTTAACATTGGTTCAATACGTAAGGACAACAAAAGACATATTAAGAGGAGGCAAAGCTAAATGAAACGAACTTAATCTAAGTTATATAAATCAATAAAACTTACTAATTGTGGAAAAGGGACCGTTCAATCGAAATCATGCAATGATGACCCGCTATCTCTCGTTTTAACTAGTGACCTTTTTTTTTTTTTGGGGGGGGGGGTGTTAGCAAGGATGCTGGAACGAAAATGAAAACCTAGAATGAACACTCGAGTTATCTAGCCGATCCAAATGACTTCCTTCAACGTTGATAGAAAAACAGGTATTCATGAATTGTCCGTTGTTGAGTGTTGCTTAGACTAAGAGAACGAACCACAATGTTGTATGTGCACAATAATGATAATCCTGGTTTCTGATTCAGAATGGTTAGAGTACAGTATTATTAGAGTAAGATGTGTCTACGTAAATGACAACCCATTTAATCGCAATCATCATGTACTAGAAATGAGTCATATGTCATTTTTCTACTGAGAAAATCAAGTGAAAAGTACTTCTAAAACCAGGTATTTTCCAAGTATTCAAACACTGTTTTTAAATCTCGTTTATTCAGAAAAAAAGTCATAATGGAAGACGAGAGGAAATGTCCCTGTTAGAACAGTGCATCTAGAAAAGGCACAAAATCTTTTATACCCTCTCCATTTAATGACTTACATTCTGGCGCTATTTTTAGGCTTTTTTAACAGTCCTTTAGATACAGAACATGGATTCTGTTAAAAATACACACACTGGTTTGGCGGTGAAAACACAGCCATTTGAATAGCCTACATCGTGTACGCGAGCTTAATATATGCCCGTAAATATGCCATTCGCCAGATTACTAATCGGTAGAGTGTCTTCATTTATCACATCTCCCACATCCATCCATGTAAGGGGCCGGAAATGACACTGTATGTGTGCTTAATAGCATGGGAACCAAATTTTAATGATATGATTTGCAAGGGCTATAAATGATGCCGTAACTGCGTCGGGGCCATGAATAAATGATCGTTATGAAGCAAGTGGATCTGGGTGCAGGGCATCTACGCAATTTATGAACTATTGAATTGAGTTCGACATTTATTCTCTATTTTAGCATGCTGAACGATCGTATATTTATCTCCTCCATACGTAGACTTTCAAACTCAGTTTATAAAGTTGAAGACATGAAACCTAATTTCTGTATCAGAAGTCAGAAAGGGGCTAGAGAAAATAAATAGATCCACGCTGTTTTCACTGCAACGGACGATTTGCATGCAATCTTTCACTGCAGTGAATACGAAATTTTGCAGTGAAAACGGTGAGTTACTCAAGGAAGTTGCTTCTTAACCTAGTAATTTCTTTTTTGCACAAACTGAGATTTATTTCCCTCCTTTGGTGAAGGGAATTCAAAATGTGACCCACTCCCACAGCGAATAAGGGTTGGTCTTTTCCGTGTCGTCTTCCTCATAGGGAACAATGCTGGTTCACCTATAGGGGGCTCCCATAATAAAGTAGCCAGCGAAACTTCGCTGATTTTCATGGGACAATGCAGCAATAACACTAAGTGCCTTTTTATCTATTATTCCTGAGTGTTTAGCCAGTCTCTAGTCATCAATGCCCTTTTTGTCCATGAACCCTTAGGCCGTCCGCACACGGAGCAACTCAAAAGAAACTGATAACCGACTCCAATCACAAACCAGTCCGTGATGAGTCGTAACCTATGTAATTGAATGGAGCCACGCACACGGCGCACCTGGTTACAAACCCGTCAGCAACAAAGTCGCAGTTGTAATCAGTCGCAGGCAACTCAACGTGTAGAGTCGCTAGCAACTTCAGTCGCCAGTTTCTCTTGCGTTGTGCGTGTTATTCCACAATCTATGTTACAGCCGCTCTTTTGGCAAGCTGCCAAATGACGTACACGAGTCACGTGACTTCTGCCTAGCGATGAAATTAAATTCTAACGTTTTTTTGTTGTATGGAATATGTGCGCCCATATATACAGTCCAATTTTAAACGATTGATCAAAGACAATCTATTGTGACGATTTTTTAAAATAAATTAATTTCTGATAATAATTTAACTAAAAATAATGCCCGGGATAATGATGTTCTTCCTTCCATGACAGGTCGCAAAGTACTGATTTGAATCACTTTTGAGTCGGCCCGTTAGTGCGGAGCCGCATCACTAACGAGTTTGCAACCGATAAGCAATTTCAGTCGCTAACCAGTTCAGTTTCCTTTGAGTCGATACGTGTGCGGACAGCCTTAGTGTCTACCAATGAACCTTACAGTTTCAGCCTTTTTAATCCATTACTCTTGTATATGAGGCGGTGAAAGGCAAAGTGGGGTAAGTCAGTAGGTCAAGTGGTGTAAGTCAAAAGAGTTTAACTGCAAAAACTACAAAAAATTCCACCATAAATTGAACAAATTATAATTCATAACAATTATTACAATACTGCAAAAATAATATCTATTTACAATTCCACTATAAATTGAACATGGAGATTACATATTTGTTGAAAGTGTGACTGCCACCACTTTGCCTTTCAACGCCTCATATGGAGTTATGAAGACGGGGAAGAAGCTGAATGGGAACAAACGGGATTAAGGAAACTGTCCTAAGTTTATTCGAGAAGTTTTATCTCTTTACGTCCATTTAGAATTGTTTCTCTTGCCCCCCTAGTCGGAACTCATTAAATAATAAAAGAGTGTCACTCTCTAACAAGTAGATAAGTTTAAATAACGTATTCAAACGTATTCATAACTGAGGAAATTCCATTAAGGGGGGCACACAACTTTTAAAACTTCATTTTTGGTTTTTGCTATATTCTGGTTTTTGGGACATTTCTGAACAATATGCAAAAAACCGAATAAAAAAAATTGCATTATTTCTGGAGTTATGAGAGTTTATGTAAAGCTCATCTATTGCCATGGCTATGTATATTACAAATTAAATTTCAGTTTTCTCAAATATGTGAATTTTTGGATTACGCGCACTGTTACTTCCAAACTATGTGTGCTAGACACACAAAATTTTTTATCAGATTTGTATTATAAGCTTCTTTAGATACTAAAACCAGAAAAGTAAAAATAAATTTGCAAAAAAAATTTTTACACTTGAAAATGTTTTAAAAAATTGCTAAATTTAATTTTTTTTTTTAAATTTTATGTAATTTTTTCAATTTAAACTATATATTTTGTATATTTTTTGGTTTTACATTAAACTTGAGTGTATTATTAATTTAATTTGACCAAAAAATAGTGTCTGTATGCATATTTCTGAATTTTATGATGCGCGAAACATCCAATGATTTTTTTTTTCCTTTTTAGTAATGTGTACATTTAAAAATAAAATCAAAAAATATTTATGGCTTTACAAGTTTTACATAATTTTGTATAAAATATAACTGAAGACTTGTAATTTTGATATAAAACAAAAAAATTATATATATATATATATATTAATATTATTGGAGTTTCAGTAGTTCTAATTTGATCATGTTTAGGGTCATTTCTCAGTAGTCAAAGGTTGTGTGCCCCCTTAACACATTCGCCGAAAATTCCCCCGGTTCTTTTTAATTTACCTCTTTCAAGCACTTAAAAAACATGCAACTGAATTGGATCATTTAAATACACGCATAACAAATGAATTATTTTTTCTTCCTACCCGTATCTTGCAGCAGCACTTCGAAGTAATTCTGTTTCTTCCCGACCCATAATGCTGGAGTTTACCATGATCTGGGATCTAAAACCAATTTCCTCTCCTTGGACTTTATTTATAGATATCTGGAGAAAATATTCCGCGAGAAATATATTGCTTTCAATTTGGGGAAAAATTTCACTCCTCGTAAAGCAACTCGCTTTAAAAAAAAAAAACATCGCGTGACATTGTGATTTGTTTTCTGAGTTGTTCGATGTTTCAACTTATTTTTCATTTCACAAAATAACTTCCCAAAATAATATCTTATTTAGTAGTTTTGAAGTAATAATATTTAAAGTACGTTTGTTGGCACTTAACATTAAGGAATCTGCGTACGTTTAAATGGTTGTTTTGGTGCTAAATTCCGAAATGCTTTTTTAATGTTTTCCTATTTCAAAGGCCAATCTTCTAGGATTCTAAAACTGCTTTACTTTGATTCGTACAATCATTGCATGTTCCATTTAATAAACCGAAAGCGATATTAAAACACCGGAAGCACCATCTTTAAATACATTTCCAAGACAACTCAATCTTTTTACTCAATCTTTTATAATATTTAAGTTTTTGGATGAATTTTCAATAAAGCATAATCATTACGTAAAATAATAGGCCTTAAATTGATAATACAATAACTTTAAAAAACCTTTTTTTTAAAAAAATTAACAATTTTAAAATTCCTTTTTCCTTTTCAATTTTGGTGTTTCAAACAAGATTTTTTTATTTAATACTCAAGGTACTGTTTTCTACAAAAGTAAGCATCATAATTTTTTCTATAAAAATTAGATCAGAAGAAAAAATAATAATAATTGGATGTATATGGAACACCCCCATGAAAACAGAATATATTTCAAATTCATATTTAAAAAAAAATATTTTAAAGGTATAAAAAAATAAGATGCTTCCTTATTATTAATAGAATCTAATGATACACTAAAAAAAATTTTGAGCCATTTTTCTGAAATATTCTGGAAGCCTTACCATTTTGATTATATAGGAAATCTGAAAAATTGCGAACTCAGAAAAATGAGTTTAAACAATTCATTTACAAAGAAACAATACTAAATTTTATCCAAATATCTTCAAACTTTTTCTCAGTGAATAATGTTACATTTTTTAGTTTTCCTCACCAGAATAAAGTGTTAGATAAAAAAAATAAAAAAAACAAAAAGTTTTCAATATATATCAATGAAATTTTGCAGAAGTATTTGACATATTACTAACTACGGTTTGACCTGAAAGCTAAGCTCTGTGTGTTCATTTAATCATTCTACAGGTACCTGAACTTATAAAATCAAAGGGAAAAAATCAGGGTTTTTTTCACTTTTTTGGTATATTTTAGTGTTTTTTTTCACTTTTTTGGTATATTTCTATGATTATTGAAACACTTTTACTTCAAAACATAGATAAGTGTCACAGTTGTATACAGGTGTCCCATAAATACCGCCCAAATTCTGCAAAACCGGATTCCTTGTTTGGAATACAAAAAAAAAATGCCCGAATAACTGTACCTGTACGATCCATAGTTTTCGAGAAAAATACGAAAAATAAAGTACGACGTCACGTGCAAGGAAAAAACACTTTATTTGACACATCAACAGCGGTGTTTGCAAATACTTATAAAGGCAGATGTAGGATGATGTTGGTTATTTTCCTATGGGGCCATCTGAAGGATGTGTATCGAGACGTAGTGACTACACAAACGGACTTAGTTGCTCGTCTGCATGCTGCTTGTACTTCGGTGGACACCGCGTTGCTGCGACGTGTGCAGTCATCCATTCCACGGCGCGCTCACACCTGCCTGGATATGCACGGCGGACACTTTGAACATCTGCCTTTATAAATATTTGAAATACTGCTGTTAATGGGTCAAATAAAGTGTGTTTCCTTGTACCGGATGTGACGTCATACTTTGTTTTTTGCATTTTTCTGAAAAACTGTCGCTGGTATAGGTACAGTTCTTTGGGCATTTTTTATATACTCCCAACGAGGAATCTGGCTGTGCAGAGTTTGCGCGGTATTTATGGGACACCCAGTATAGTACGAAGGAAATATGTTGAGCCGAATGGAGTGCTAGGTCTAAATTGTGCTAAAAATGGATAAAATATTCCCTCTATTTTGGAAATGTTAAGAAATGTTTACCAAAATTCTATTTGTTTCATGATTTTATATCCCATTTGAACTAAATATATACGTACTGAATCAGCACTGTCTATTTTTGTAAAACAATTCTCGGAATACGTGGATCATTTTTCATGCTTCTCCGTTTATTCCGTTTTCTAATAGATAAGACCTACGGATACAATGGGGATATGTGGATAAGGGCCTGTTCACATAGGGGTCCGTTGCGTTGCGTTGCGTTAAGGAAAAGATGACGTTGAGACGAAAATAAACCAATCATAGGCGTTAAAAATTTCATTGCTAATCGTTTGGAGGCCTATGATTGGTTTATTTTCGTCTCAACGTCATCTTTTCCTTAACGCAACGCAACGCAACGGACTCCTATGTGAACAGGCCCTAATACCTTCCGGTGGCCTATCCAGTGCTAGTTTTTGCCCCTTTACTTGAATCCTACCCTCAGGTTCTAGATGCTTCTGAGAAAATATTTTTTTTTCTACTGCAGAGGCACTTGTCGCTATACATTCGCCCGAATGTGAATTAACCCTTTCGTGAGCCATTTATTTCTCTTTTGAAATTCTCCCAGTTTTTTGTGTTTTATTATCAATTAAACAATACCATTTAAGGAAAAATATTTTATTTTATGTAATTTCAAATTTAAATTTAGAGGTTGGAAACATACTTCCCAGGAAACCATCTCCGGACATAAAAAAATCAATTTAATGATGATTATTTGCCATGAAAAGATGAGAAGCATGTTGCAATGCACAAGGGTACATCACACTCTGCATACATGTAGGGGGTCCTCTTTTCTTGTGCTTTTGTGCTACATTTCCTACATCGTCTATAGTTTGACACCAACTTTGCCACATAGTTTCCTACACTGGCTAATCGCTCATCATCTGGATCTGCACACTTCTTCGCTTGAAAGCTAGCAGGACGACCTTTCCTTTTTCTTGAAGAATATCCGTCTATTAGCTGACGAGCTAATGCCATACGGAATGTCAGCTGGTCTAAACTTCAATTCCGTTGACAAATATATATCCACAGAGATGTCAGAGCAGAACAGATTTCACAGAACCGGCTTCCGAACTTTAATAACATATGTACTATTACTGTTTCACTTGCTGGAAACTAGATGGCAGCACAAAACTGAAGTGGGAATTAATCTTCCCAACGTTATAATAGCGAGACCAATATATTATAGTGGGTTTTGCGCTTCTCACAGGTGTATTTCCTAAGATCGTGTAGATGGGAAAGCATCTGCCCAAGGCCCGTGAAATGGTTTTAACGGGCAGACAACGCCTTGTAGACACCACACCAGTAATGGTCAACATCCAATGCAGATGGCGGCCCTAATTCACACCGCGAGACTGCTAGGCGTTCATTTAAGGGGGCACCCTGTAGGTGGCCAGCACT
>OU015493.1:210399703-210427203 GCA_907164885.2 Dolomedes plantarius
AAATTAGTTCCAAAAGTCTCCGCTAGGGGAATATTTGGCGCTGTGTAATAGAAAATAGAGTGTTAACAAATGCAAATTAATACGGAATAAAATTACCTTTTATTATGGACATTTTCTTATTTAGTTCAAGTGCAATATGGCAACACTTTTAAAAAAGCGTAAAATCTACATAAACCCCGATAAAGTCTCGTAATCTGCATTATCACGTACGCTGAGCAGAAGAAGTTCTTTATTCAAATTTCACGTTACATCCATTGGCACAGTGCCAGCTGCTTGGGTTTTAAAAGACAATGTGTTACGTTTCGAATCAATTGGATTGAAAGTTTATGTGCAATGTCTCCTTCTTTAGTCGAGCGTGCGTTACTGGTCAAATTCTTTTACCTCAACCAGTGCAACGCGTCAGCCGCTCTTCGTGCTTTTAGAACGCACAAAAAAAAATGCGTAAAGGTAACGGTCCTGTGTCAGTTAATGGGCTAAAAGCAATGGTTGCGACGTTTGAGAAAACAGGTTCTCTGAAGGTTCAGTCAGGCAGAGGACGAAACCCTGTACCAAAGGATACAATCGAAGCAGTTGCCACGGCGATTGTCGACAGAGGACCAGACAATATTGCTGCCACCTCTAGCGCTCGTGGATTAGCTCGGAATATGGATATGCCTTACAGTACGGTATGGAAAATCTTACGAAAGATTATCAACTTCTATCCGTACAAGATCAGCCGTGTACAGGAGTTACTGTACCCCGACCATGATAAGCGATTGACTTTTGCTCTCACCTTTCTTGCCAGAATGGAGGTGGATGATGCTTGGCCGTGGAAAATCTTATGGGGAGACGAGACCCACTTTTACCTGCATGGAACTGTGAATACCCAGAACTGCCGAATTTGGGATGACAAATCACCACATGCAGTCACAGAAATTCTCTTACATTCACCAAAGGTAACTGTTTGGTGTGGGTTCACAGCGGAATTTATCTTCTATGAGAACATTACCCCGACAGGACCGAAAACCTGTTCTGTTACCGGAGAGAAATATCGCCACATGTTGAACAGCTTTGTCATTCCGGCACTTCAGCAAAGACAATGCCTGGGGGAAATCATTTTCATGCAAGATGGAGTCCCTCCACACGTTGCTGTACGGGTGCAACAGCTGCTACGACAGAAATTCACAACAGAAAGAGTCATTAGCCGCTACTTTCCAACTGCATGGCCACCTCGGTCGCCTGATCTTACCCCATGCGACTTCTGGCTATGGGGTTACCTTAAGTCCAAGGTCTATCAAGGAGTGGTCCAGGACCTGGCTACATTGAAGGATAACATATCACGGACTGTACGGGAGATTCCTGCAGACATGTTACTTTCTGCTGTTGTGCATACTGTGCACAGAATGCAATATGTGGTCCACAACAACGGCAGCTACATTGAACCTCATTTGAATGCAAAATAAAAGGTAATTTCCGTATTGATTTGCATTTGTTAATACTCTATTTTCTATTACACAGCGCCAAATATCCCCCTAGCGGTGACTTTTGGAACTAATTTATTTTTTTCGTGGAATCCTTCGTCCCCCGTCTTGTTTAATCTTCTTACAAAATGTGGCGTCATTCTCTGAAATAGATCGCGCTACAGAACACTGTGAGCACTGTCAGTTTAATTATGGCCACCCGGTATATATATATATATATATATATGTGTGTGTGTGTGTGTGTGTGTGTTTGTTTGTGTGTTCTAGTTAAATTAATGTATATGAAAATACAATCGAATCTAGATTCGATAAAAGGAATTTAATACATAGATTTGTACAGATGAATTTCATAAAGATAAATCTAATCTCATACATTTGTCCTTAGAGTTGAGACCTCCAGCTGTGGATTTATTACGGGCATCCAACTGACTAGCCCATTACCTTGTACACACAGATATGACTATTTGAGAGAGTTTGTTCCTTACAGCATCGAGCCGCATTTCCAGAAGTATCTGTTTCCATTAGTCATGCACTTCATGATTTATTCAAGATTTCCGTCTCTTTTTCTCGGTGTGCTCTCTTCTTTTCCATGGATTCGCAAAAGTTTTTCGACTTTATTGTCCGGCGTAACACATTTTACGCGGTTTTCATTCTGTTTCTGCATGACTTAACGGAGAAAAATAAAAATAAAAAGTTCTGAAGTAGAACTCTTGATTTAACGTATATTTGAATTTAAATTTCGCACAAGAAATGAAAAATGGTTCGAAATTTGAAAACAAAAGCTGTATAGGGTAAACATAATCAAGGGAAAGAAAAGTGCATTAGAATAAAGGCTTTCAATGAAGTAAAGAATAATATATTCCTATAAAAAGTCTCTCACGTCCGTGTCTATAAGATTAGATTTATCTTTCTGAAATTCATCTTTAGAAATCTACGATATTAAATTCGTTTTATCGAATCTAGATTCGATTGTATTTTCATATACATTAATTTTACTAAGACACAAACAAACAAACAAACACACGCACACACACATATATATATATATATATATATATATATATATATATATATATATATATATACAGTGATTTCCGCTTATAAGAATCACGTTTGTTATTACTGTTTTTGATTCTTATAAGCGGTTGATTCTTATAACCGAAACTTCCCTTTGGACAGGCACACATACACAAATATATACTTGTACATATATATAAACACACAGGCACATATATACATAATTTACTATTAAATACTCTTTAATTTACGTTATTTATCATTTATTAAAATTATTTTTTATAATTTTAAAAATACTAAATTTCTAAACAAATACTATAACTCAATTTCTAGACATATAAGTAACAACATATGATTATAAAATCAACAAAAGGCAGCTCTTCTTTGACTACACTTTGGAAAAGCATCATATCTAATTAACAAGTTCTGTTTTTCAGAAAAACTAAGAGTTTTCCTTGTTTTTATCATATTTGAATTCGACTATCAAAAAGTTTTAACACTAACTGGCAATTTTGTTAGAAAACTAAAGTGAATACTAGCGACGTATGCTTATCACAGTCTCAGACGAAGATTCACTTTATAGCTTACGTTTCACGGTTTGATTCTGAATCAAACCGTGAAACGTTTGATTCAGCATCTGGTTCATCTGATTCAGCAAAATGGATCCGTTTACGTTTCACGGTTTGAAGTGCTGAATCCACTGTCCCGTTTGCGTAAGTGATGGTGGACACTTCGCGAAAGATTTATGTGTTTCAGGGTCCAGAAATCCGCAACCAGGAAGTAAGTGGCGGGAAAAAAGGAATGCCTGTGTGGAGAAAAGCGAAATCGGACCCGGGCGGGTTAGATGCCCCTGGGTAAAGCTAATAAGACAGTGTTTAGCAAAAACGTATAAGGAGATACTCTTATGTTATGTCTAAAGGAATGTATTTTACGGCTGCTTTCCACCCCAAAGTTTTATCAATCTTTCTTTTCAAAAACTTAAGAAAGAATTTCGTACCTTTTGAGAGTTCAAGTGGCATTTTTTGGAAAAATGAAAGGAAGGCGAAGATTGCAAACTGATTCTTATAACCGGTGGATTGATTCTTTAAAGCGAAAATTTTAACATGGAAATAATACATTTGTTTTTGTTTTTGCGATATTGATTCTTATAAACGGTTGATTCTTATAACCACTGATCACTATAAGCGATGGTTACTGTATATGTATGTATGTAATTAAGTGCATAGTGACTGGTAAAAGGTAGTCTTTGTCCCAAATTACAAATGTAATAGCGTTTAGGTATAAAATTAAATAATCATAAAGATAAACGAAGTAAATAGGATAAAGAAGGATAGGTAGAGCCTCCACGGTAGAGCCTCCACGGTAGCATCGGTAGAGCCTCCACGACAGGCAATTACAGCCTCAACTCACCGGGGCATGCTTTCCACAAGTCCTTGTGTAACGGATAGTGGTAATTTATTCCCTTTGGCTTCCATATGAAATGTAAGTTCCTTCCCGATTTTGGACGGTTGTTTAACTCCTTCATTCGGCAGTACAACTTGTCCCAGAGGTTCAGGATAGAGTTCGTGTCTGGGCACTGGGCAGGCCAATCTGTTAGGTTAACAAAATTGAAACCATACAAATCCATGGTAGACCTCGTAACATAACAGCTGGCGTTGTCGTCCTGAAAGTAACATGGGTCCAACCCCCCAAAATGCCACAACGTACGAAGCACATTGTCATCCAAAATAGTGCAGTAGGCGTCGGCGTTCGGCTTACTATGAATTGGGACCAAGGGTCCCAGTGCATACCAGGAGAAACACCCCCAGACCATAATTACACCTCCTCCAAACTTTATTGTGGGGTACAATACATTCTGGCAGGAGGCGTTCTCCAGGCAGACGCCAGACACAGACCCTGCCATCCGAACGGTAGAGGATGAACCTTGATTCGTCGCTTCAGAAAACTCGTTTTCATTGATCTATGGTTAACTTTCGACGTGCTTTGCACCACATTAACCCATTAGCATGGTTGGACATTGTGATTAAAGACTTATGGGCTGCAGCATGACAATAAAATCAAGCATATGTGCTTTCTTACGGATGGTATTCAACGAAACAACACTCCCGGATGCCCGTTGAAATTTCTGGAGTATGTGGGCCATCGGTTGGCTGCAGTTCTTCCGAATGTCTCTGGAAAGTTCTCGTCGGTCTCTATCTCCAACTTTCATGGGTCTGCCAACTCGGGGCACATTCCGAGAATTACCGCTAATCTTCCAATTCTGAATCACATAGACCACGGTCGATTTCGGGTAATTCAGCTCACTGGATATTCACCTTAAGGATGGACCACTTTTGTGATACAAGACGATTACACATTTCTCGAAATCAGATACCTCTACACATCGGGGCATCTTGCGTGCGACTATTGCCAATGTTGTTTCCGACACGATAGGGCGTGACGTATATCAGGACCGCCGGTACCGACATTTGCATGGGTGTCCAAATACTTTTTAGTAGATAGTGTATATATATATATATATATATATATATATATATATATATATATATATATATATATATATAAATATATATATATATATATATATATATATATATATATATATATATATATATATATATATATATATATATATATATATATTTATATATATATATATATATATATATATATATATATATATATATATATATATATATATATATATATATACACCCAACTCTTTTTTTACACATTTTTAACACGAATTTGAAGTCACATGGTCGAAGAGAAAAAAAGTTTTTTCTGATCGCTTTATTTAGTCTAACGCGATTTTAAAATCATTGACTTGTAAGTACATATGTATCTACATTTCAAAATTCTATTACCACACTTAAAAAGCTAGCAGTACTGCTATTCAAATGAACAAAATAAAATGGGTGTTTTGACAGAAATGTACGTTTAAGCTTTATTATATTGAACGAGCATTCCAACAAATTTTGGATGCAGTTGAGATGGATAACCTCACAGTCGTTAATGCATGGAAAAAATATTCAAGTATGGATTCCATTTCAGAACCCTTATCGTAGGGATCTGGGTCCATTTCGTCGTAAACAGAAATTGAGACGTGTGTCAAGTAGTTTAAGTAGTTTAGTTTTATGTAGTATAGGCCCTCTGGAGTCAATATCGCAAAACACCCATTTAATATTTGTCTAAACGGAAGACTTCTTCCTCTTCGATTCTAACTTTCGTTGCTGTCGGACATGCTGCCCACAGTACGGTGGTTGTACCGCTCTTGTCTTAACTTTGTAATGTAATCAGTACCCCGCGCCCCGTCAGGGCAAGTCCAGTGGCCCCAGCAACCTTCGCGATGCTTCATAATTAAAGAAAAAGGATATTTCTTGGATATCGTCTGAAATCTGTGTTCCTTTTCTCTGGCTCCATGTTTGTTTCTCTCCATCATTGAACGAGTGACTTCATCTGTATGATCAACACCCTCTTGACGACTTCATCACCAATTTCATATTCATCAATTCTCGTATATATAATATATATATATATATATGTGTGTGTGTGTGTGTGTGTGTGTGTGTGTGTGCGTGCATGCATGCATTTGTATTTAAACCATTTGTCCTTATGAATTTATCTTCAAGTCTGGTCTCTTAAAGTCTAACATGCTGCTAATTGCAAACGTTAGTGTGGATGAAAAGCCCGGAAATTCATTCAAAATTAAGTTAATAATACAAAATAAATTTAAATGAATAAATGATTTTGTCTATATGCTGTTATATCCATCCTCTCCCAAGTGAACTCTATAATAGCACTATCTTTTGACATCCGATCTCAACATATATGCATACACCAGAACGAGACTGTCTAATATGTATCGCTTCCGTCCGCTTTATCATCGTTTCCCATAATTTATTCTACAGAGGCCCTGCAATCCATCGAGTGGCACTCCTTCATATGACAACAGATTAGTATCGGAATGGCGGACGAATGACTATGTTGAATCGATAATGATAATTATTCGATCGCAATGCAGAGACGATGGATGGTTCTTGGGCTGCATCAAATAGCATGACATACAAACTAAGATTCTCCCGCAGGAAATGAAAGCATACTGTAGCGTGTGCGCTTCAAGCTTGTAGCACTAAACGATATTATGTTATCGCTAATGCGATTAGGTTTAGACTGCATAAAGCGGAGAGTTTCGAAACAATATTCAGTCCCAAAAAATTGGCTAGCAGCGGATTCTGGTGAAAGCGGCACTTCTGCACGTAGGTGTAGTTAAATGATGTGGCGATATTTTCTATTGCTTAGTATATTTGCGGCACCCTTGGGTACGAGATGAGAAACTCGGGACACCCCTGTTAGATTTTGGTTCTTTAAAAAAAAATTGAAATATTAATCTAAAGCGGAATGCATTACAGGATAATCTATATATTTAAGTTGCTGGGCCGATTATTTGGGCAGCCCGTGAGAGAAAACTACTGCATCGATTGACTTCATTTGGGGCTAAACCCCTTCCTTCTCGCTCCCGTGATATTGCCGGGCTGGAGTTTCCAAAAGTAACGCACCAAAAAGATTAAAACAATACATTTCATGTACCCTGAAAAAATGTTATTTCTTATTTTGCATACCAGATGGCAGCACCAGACTATTTATAATGTAATTGGGGATGGCTTATTTTAAACTAGATATGACAGATCAAGAAATAAATGGAATCCTCCGAAAGAAATTAGGCACTTTTATTACCGTTTTATTGAAAATTATGCGATCGTTAAGGGGTTAAACGAAAGATCCAATTTGGGTCTTAAACGAAAGATCCGTCCAAGGGCGACAAGGGACCATGAAAAACTTTTTTTAAATTTGTGAACCAATTGCTATGAAATTTTGTATACTTATAAAGTGTTGTTTAGAGATGAAAATGGTAAATTTAAAAAAATCAGGATGTAATTAATTAAGATATTAATTAAAATCTGTTTGTTAATTACTCTATTTAAAAATGATCCATGCGCATCAATTTTAGTTTCAGATATCTAATTTTCTCTCTTAAGCTAGCTTTATACAGTTATAATAAAAGTTAGTAGCAATATTTGATTTACGGTCAAATTTATAAAAATTAGAAAAGAAATCGATATAAATAGGTCATTTTATGCAAAATTTTATCAAAATTATTTTTTATTGTAAAAATTTTAAGTTGTTTTAAAATAGTATAATGAACTTATTATCGTGATATAAAATTTATATCACGAGACAGATCATAAAAATTCATTCAAAATGAAACATTTTTGAATGTTTACCTCTATTTCTGATTGTTGGGGAATTTTTAAAGATTAATTTTTAGAATTTAATTTATTAAATGCTGATCACGGGATTTCTTTTTCTATTACTTAAAATAATTTTATTGTCACGTGCATAACAACTAAATAGATAAAATATTTTTCTTTTCTTGCTAATGCGGCAGACGATTGGACATTATCCAAAAAATATTAAAATACAGTAAAAGACATGTTCCCCAAACTGTACTATATTAACTGTACTATATTCTTTAGTATGTCCTATTACATTTAATATGAATATTTTCTTCTACATTATTTTGTTTATAAAAATATGCGTTACGGTTTTTTTTATAAATATATTTTTTCGTTTTTTTTTTTACATCAATTGCATACATTGAATGTTTTATTTATTATAAATATATTTATACATATTTTTGGCATTAATTGCATACATTGACCGTTGTATTCAATTTGAATATACTCCGTAGCGAAGTACGGGTGTTCAGCTAGTGCATAATAAATGCCATTGAGCCCTTACTATTGAAACTGGTTACAAAATCTCTCCCTGTTGCTAAAGTGTTGGTTCGGCTAAAAAAACAGGATTATCGGGGTCGAATTTTAAATAGTGAATCGCGTACATTTCTCATTGCTTAGATTTAACTTTGAGGGTAAAATTTCTTTTATCTGCTGACTATTCGTCTCCTTGCTCGAGTACTTACCGAAAGGCAATTTCATCAAGTGTACTGAATTATACAACTCTTTCCCAAACTCAGAGAACACAAAAGAACACGTCTCTGAGAGGTCTATATTTTTTAAAGAAAAGTCTCGAAATCGGTAAGAATTTTATGGAATACTTTTTGAGAAAATACACCTGAGCCTTCCTACTATCAATTATTAAATTTTAATCTTTTTATTGTTCTCAATCCGGTGTAAGGAATTATAGATTAGAGGAGATTCAATGCGAAAGTCTAACAACCCGGCAAAAGAATAAAATAGAATTATTTACTTCTCCCATACATTATTTTTCATCTTAGATGATATATAATGTCTCATTATGTCTAATATGTGTTTGGAATAAATTATTCATGAAATTTTAACTTGAGAATATGAGACTAAAATTTTTAAATTTTCACTGTTCTTGATGATTCCTCTACAAAAGGAATCTTTGTAGATTAATTCCTCTTGATGATTTCCTCTACAAAAGGGGTTCCTAACCAGTGGTCCGCTGGTGTTCCAAGAGAAGTGGTCTGCGATGTTTGGAATGATAAAAAAAAATGATTTGGCCGTTTCAAAATGACCACGAATTGAAAAAAAAAAAGTTTTATCACTGGAAGCAAAAAAATTTCTAGTTTACAATATTTTAATCCAATTTTAATAATTCCTGTATTTCTTCCACTTTCTGTAGTTTCGAGTGCAAAAAAAAAACATCCTTCTTCTGCTTAAAAATTTTCTAATATATTTTCTGCATTGTCACAGCCATTTTACAGCTACTAAAGCCATTTTTACTACCATGTTTTTATTAACTTGCTTTCTTGTATGTTTGTGTGTGTGTTTGTCCCTTACAAATCTTGCAATCGAGTTTTAACTAACTTCCCGAATAGCTAGACATTTGAAACCTTTAGAATAGCTCAGAACTCGATAACAATGCATTATTTTAATAATTTTAGCCATCTTTAAGCAGAATTGAATCCATTTTCAGTTAAATTTCTTTTGTAGACTGGTACAGCCATCTATCGACCGCGGCAGGAACGAAAGATTAAACGCAAGTTAACTTCCAGTTAACTTCATTTTCTTTCAAGTTGATGGGATAATTCATCAAAAAATTCTAAAAAAGTATTTATTAATACATAGAATTGTCAATTTTATATGATTCAACAGACAATTTAAAAACACGGTGTATAAAAAAGTTCTTTTTATCTTGTAATTATTAAGTTTTTTGAGGTTAAGTTAAGTTTTCGATTTGCAACATTCATAAATAGTTTGTTTATTTAGAAAATGAAATCTATTTTTGCCCCAAAAGGATCGGTTGGGAGGGGGGCCTCGACAATTTTTGGTTGGGGGGGGGGAGGGACACGTGGTTCCTGATCAACAAAAGGTTAGGAATCACTGATATCTAAGATGAGCACACCAGCTGATTTAGTATGCTTAACTTATTTCGATTCTTCAGTATTTCCCTTCGTTGCATTTAGTTAGAATTCGGATTTAATTGTTTCCCATTTAGAATGAACACTTAAAGTTACCATTATATGTTTTCGTGAGAAGTGGCTAATAATGAGAGAAAAGAAAAGGAAAATAATTATTACTTCCAACACCGTTTCTTGGCTTCACTGTCCCTAAATTTACGACAGGACAGATCTCTAGTCTTCATGCTTCTGGTCTTTCTCTCCCAGATATTTATTTTCGATTTCTTTAGGTCTATTATTTCGCATTCTCCATATTCCATGTTTGTTGACTGGGCTAATATTTGCGTTCCAAAGAAAATTCTTCAATCAGTCGAATATATAGCTTCTGAGCTTTGAAAAAAAACACCTAAAAATCTATCATTTAATCTGATTATTCAGCCTGTTTATATTTATATATCTATACTTATATATAAAGAGAGAGAGCGATTTTGTACGTGGAGGGTAATCTCCGAAACCACTGCACCTATTTGAAAAATTCATTCACTGTTTGAAAGGTACATTATTCCAGATGGACATAGGCTATATATTATGTATTTCTGATCAGCAGAAATAAAGTTAGGGGAGATAATCTAGATTTGTGTGCACGGCCGCCATCTTGGATTTTTACGCCAGGGTTTGGCGCATTTCGCATGGCGATAATTATTGCGTTCTGGTAAAAATAACCCAATGTCAAATTCTCTAATTTTAAGATCAAACAGTTATTTCTGATGTGATCTTTTAATTACAGAATAATAATTTTAGGTCAGATCTTGGCCTTGACCTCGAAATCTGAGTCAAATTGACTATACTCAAAAGAGTAAATTATTTTTAAAACTAAGAGTCTTTTGGTTGAAAATTTTGGCATCCATTATCAGTTTTTCGTTAACTTATTAAATTTAAGTTGCTTTTAATTTTGTTTATCGATTGCCAATTAGTATACTATAATGATACACCATTTCATTTATTTGAAGTAAAAATTATCTGCCATCATTTTTTCGTAAAATGTAAAATACAGTATACATTTTAAATACAATATATTTTAAAATATTTTATAAATTCTAAGTTGAAGTGGATTGCAAATAAATTTAAATAACTGAAGTTCAACTTCTCTCTCCCCAGTAACCTAAGTTAAAAAGTTAGTTAAGGTTAAGTTATTGGTTTAGGAAAAGGTTTTTTTTTCTTATTTCCAACACAGCAGGACAAATGGTCAAATAATCCTTGTCCCGATTTTATTGTATGCACCAAATATTTGGTTAAGGTCAAATCTGAAGTAAAATTTCATTACCACAATGCCCTAACTAAAAAAAAAAAAGAGGATCTGGTTACTCACCATAAATTTATGGGTTCATAATTATTTTACATTTTTTAAAGCTGAATTTTAGATAATTTTTAAATTGCAAGTTATTTAGATGGTACAAAAATGCTGTATTGTTTTCTAATTAACAATATATTGGCATAATATTCTGGTGATTCATTGCTATTAGTCAAAGAGTTAGGGCAAACTGAATAGATGGCATTGAAATTTTATCTGTAAGTAAAATTCATTTGACCAAATTTTTCATATGGATCATAATTTGAAAAGGTAGTTTTTAATTAAAAATGACCAAAAAAAATCTCAGTCCAACGATTAAATGATTTTTCAAAAATATTTCTAAGTTTCACAATTTAAAAAGGTCGTTTTTATTAAAAAAGCTAAAAGAAAAACCCAAAATTTAAAATATTTGAGAATGATTTTTTCAAAAAAGTGGTTTTTATCAAAAACCCAAAAATAAATCTGAGTCCAACGTTTAAATGATTTTTCAAAAATTTTTCTATGTTTCATAATTTAAACAGGTGGTTTTTATTAAAAAAGCTAAAAAAATTCAAAGTCCAGCGTTTTGAAAACACCGCTTAAAACACATTGGCGAGAAATTTTCCACTCCTCAAAACACGGTAAAATCGCCAAGTTGGCGCAAAAAAATCCAAGATGGCGGCCGTGCACACAATTATTAAGTAACGTAATATTAATTTGAATATTATTTTAGGTGCTTAAAATAATTAAAAAAACATTCTTTACTTAAAATCCTTTTTTTATTTTTGTATTTTTATTTTATTTCTTACTCTAATTTTGCGATACCAATGTGTATCTATACTTCTATAATCTATACTTATATATAAAGAGAGTTGCGATTTTGTACGTGGAGGGTAATCTCCGGAACCACTGCACCTATTTGAAAAATTCTTTCACTGTTTGAAAGGTACATTATTCCAGATGGAAATAGGCTATATATTATGTATATCTGATCAGTAGAAATAAAGTTAGGGGCTTAATCGTAACAATCTCCATTGTTACCGCTACTGTCCTCTACCGCTTTTTGTACCAAACACTTCAACGATCTTTGGCGTGGTGCTATCACGGTGGGCTTCTGTTTTGACGTTAGCGGTTCGAAACTAGCCGTTCTCCGGCACGCTCTTTTCTTTTAAAAAATTAACGTTAAAATTTAACTAACGTAATATTAATTTGAATATTATTTTAAGAATATAATTTTAAAAAAAATTGAATATTTAAAAAAAACATTCTTTACTTAAAATCCTTTTTTTATTTTTGTATTTTTATTTCATCTCTTAACCTCTTTCTATTAATTTGAATACTATTTTAGGTGCTTAAAATAATTAAAAAAAGCATTCTTTTCTTAAAATCCTGTTTTTATTTTTGAATAAAACTGCGGTCTCAACCACACCTCTTTCTTTTAAAAAATTACTTTTTCTATTAATTTGAATACTATTTTAGGTGCTTAAAATAATTTAAAAAAACATTTTTTACTTAAAATCCTTTTTTTATTTTTGAATAAAACTACGGTCTCAAGCACACCTCTTTCTTTTAAAAAATTAACTTTAATTAATAACTAACGTAATATTAATTTGAATACTATTTTAGGTGCTTAAAATAATTAAAAAAAAAACATTCTTTACTTAAAATCCTTTTTTATTTTTGAATAAAACTACGGTCTCAAGCACACCTCTTTCTTTTAAAAAATTAACTTTAATTAATAAATAACGTAATATTACTTTGAATATTATTTTAGGTGCTTAAAATAATTAAAACAAAATTCTTTACTTAAAATCCTTTTTTATTTTTGTATTTTTATTTCATCTCTTATTCTAATTTTGGGATACCAATGTGTATCTATACTTCTATAATATAATATATAAAGAGAGAGAGCAGATTTTGTATGTGGAGGGTAATGTACAACTTTTGTACATTAAAATGTACCTTACATCTTTTCCTTTGTCAACAGCAGTCAAGTAACCATAGCAACATCCTTTAGCTTACGGGGTCCGTTTTTCGAAATCACTCTTTACAAAGGGAAAATGTTATCTACTTCCTATCCCCATTTTACGTGGGGGACATTCAGCGTTGGGGGTCAGGGGAAAGAGTGTTTTATTGCTTTCTTACTATTGAAGAAGAATTTCAATAGTAGTTCATCGGCACTCAGTGCCTCTTTCATCTCTCAAAAGGCTGAAAATGGATGAACCGCGGGTGAACCGCCCTTCTGATGTCTCTCGCCTGAAAAGAAATAGCCTCTAGCTAGAACGACAAAATATTATTATTCAGTGATTATTTAAGATTGACCCTCCGTTCCCAGAATGTCACCCAATTTTTCTTTGGGGGCAAAGACGTTAGGAAAGTCACAACGAAGTGGAATTCGAGACTATATCTCTGCCGACATCACACCGTATTTTTCGAGAGTATGTGCTTCGGATATATGCTATCCCACCCCGAAAGGAAAAGGTTTAATATTTTTAAGATTCAAGTAGATGGGGTATTGATAAATACAAAAAGGATTTTTGAAACTGGCAACGTTTAAGGGTTTATTGAAGAAAACTACATTTGGAACTACGCTTTTTATTGGACATTTAAGGTAAAAAAAATTTACAATTTATTGACTATCAACTGGAAATTTATTGGTATAATATTTTGTTCAACTCGGACAAAGTCGGGACTGGCCGCTAGTATATATATAAAACCGTTCCGTAACTGACTCACTGACTGACATACAACGCACAGACCAAACCGCTGGACCTAAAGGGCTGAAATTTTGCATGGCGATTCTTCTTATAGTGTAGGGGTGCACTAAGAGAGATTTTTGAAAAATTCTTCTTAGATTTTTTTAAATTAAATTTTTTAGCTGTTTTAGTAGCTTTTTTAAGTTTACATTTAAAATAATAATTTGACGGTTATAAAATTTATATCACGAGAAACATCCTAAACATTCCTTTAAAATGAAATCGGTTTCGAATCTTTACCTCTATTTTCTGATTTTTGGTGAATTTTTAAAAATTAATATTTAGAATTTAAGTTATTAAATGCCGATCACGTGATTTCTTTTTCTGGTACTTTAAATAAATTTATCGTCACGCGCATAACAACTAAATAGACAAAAAAAATTTTTTCTTGCTAATGCGGCAGACGATTGGGCATTATTTTGTCTATAAAAATATCCCTTGCGATTTTTTTATAAATATATATATTTTTTTCTACATCAATTGCATATATTGATCGTCGTATTTATTATAAATAAATAAATAAATAAATAAATAAATATATATATATATATATATATATATATATATATATATATATATATATATATATATATATATATTTGGCATTAATTGCATACATTGACCGTTGTATTTAATTTGAATGTACTCCGTAACGAAGTGCGGGTTTTCAGCTAGTATATATATATATATATATATATATATATATATATATATATATATATACAGTGGTACCTTCCTTAACGGACACTCCCGAATAATGGACACCTCTTATTAACGGACATTTTTACGAGTCCCAGTCTTTTTATATAGGACAATCCATGTTATTCCCTCTAGATAGCGGACACTCCGAATAGCGGACAGGAATTTTTGAAAAACTTTCAATTATTTTGGCAAACACTTCAAAATTATTCATACAACCAAGCTAAAAATATATGCTTATGCGTCTTTGTAACGAACAACACCTTATGTTTTAAGGGTGAAAAAGAATGTGTAGTGGCGGGAAACTTTCAAAAGAGCGGCTCTCTGTTTTGCTGTGTTGCAACATGCTGGGGGGACTTCGAAACTCTGTTATTGGGCTGTTATTCGGCAAGCTAAGAATCCTAGATGTTTCAAGAACATTGATGCACGAAAATTTAGATTTTCGTGGAAGTCAAATAAGAAAGCGTGGATGACCAGTGTGATAATGAGCGATTGGTTGGTGGAGTTAGACAACGAAATGAAAAAACAAAAGATAAAAAATCATTCTGTTCATGGACAATGCTACTTCCCATCCTGATGATTTAAAGTTAAAAACTGTTAATTTAGTTTTCTTGTCTTTTAACGCCACTTCGATGCTACAGCCACTTGATCAGAGAATTATCCGCAGCTTTAAATTACGATACAGAAAGCTGCTTCTGAGACATGTGCTTCCACGGATTATGAAGGGATTATCCTGCAAATCCAGCGAAGAGTTTGCAAAATCGGTGTCTGTTTCGGATGCAATTTCCTGAACTACGTCAGCCCTAAAAACGGTAGAACCTGGGTGCGTTCTAAAATGTTTTATAAAGGCGGGATTTTTGAGTACAATCGAAGTGGCAACTGACAGTACTACTGAAAATAGCGAAAAAGAACTTCCGTATCTAGAAGCCAATTTGGATTCAAATGTCAGCGTTGAAGAGGAAGTCAAGATAGACGACGATTTATCCATTGAGGAAGAAAACCTGCGTGTTTCCAATTTCATTCCTAGGGACACAACTGAAACACAGGCCCTTACTGAGTATGAAGATGAGGAATCGCCAATGGAAGACTGTAAAATCAAAGATTATTCGGAAGCACTGAAATACAGCGAACAATTGAAACAGTTCTTTCTGGACAATGAAGATTCGAAGGGACTAGCAAAGCTAAATCCTATGAAGATTCACCACGAAAAACAGGTTTGGTGTGTAAAAATGAGAAATCAAACTTTGTTAACAGATGTTTTCAGTAGTAATTAAAATAATTTAGCTTCTATACATTGTATTTTGGGATTATTTAATGCAAGATAAAAGGATTAACACACAATTATAAGGTAAAGTAGAAAATAGTTATTATTTTCTTACCTAATTAATTTTTCATTTTTAATTAATATTGCAGCCGTAATTTTCCATCAAATGTCAAACAGAAGTGCAAAAAGTTTTTTTATTAAAAGGTTGTTCTCCCCAATAGCGGACACCTCCTAATAACGGACAAAACTTTTGGTCCCATGACTGTCTGCCTTTTGGAGGTACCACTATATATATATATATATATATATATATATATATATATATATATATATATATATACATACATATACATACTTGCGTATGCATTTACAAAACGATTCGTAGATGGTTATGAGATATATGGTTGTTACCTAACATTTGTGTTGAGGTAAGAGGTACTTCCGCGGCCATAAAATGAATAGTAGCCCTATGGTTAGAGAAATAAATAATGCAGCGCACAAAGAAATAATCGAATCCATAAAAGCCAAATTCTTCTAAATACGGCATGCGTCTATAAATATACTGGTTTCCATTTCATAAATTTTTAAAGTACTTTGATGCATAACCAAAGAGGTTTATACAAAAGAATATAAAATATTCCTTTCAGGATATTACTTTTACTTTAGCTATTCCCACAGACACAAATGTTTAAAGTACGTCACGTCGTAACTCGGCTATAAATTATACATAAGATAGATTTATAAGGGAAAAATATGAAAAGATATCTGTATAAAGAAGGGAATAAAGAAGGGAAAAAAATCTAATGTACGTCTAAATTCTCAAATGGAAACAGCTGGCTACTGAAAAGCTAATCTTTTCCTCTTTGACTTCCTTAAGTACAAGAAAATATGTCTCGGATTTATGAAATATGTAAATTGATCGAAGCATGTTTTGATTACATCCGAAAACATAATGTCGATTCAAGACATTTTTGTTAGATCCACAGCTGGACACGGCCTAACTATATTTTAAGGAATACTTTAGAGTAAAAGAATTTTTGCTTTAGACATATTTAAATTTAATTTAAGATGTAATATGAATCTTATAAATTAACTAGAGGGACACGGTCTAAATATATTTTACTATCCTTTTGAGCAAAAGCATTTTTACTTTAGCCATATATAAACTTAATTTAAAGACTAGTTGGTACCTGTCAAAACACGACGGCTGAATAGTAAATAAATGTACTAATTCACAGATTATACTCAACACATCATTGCTAAATGTTGAAAATCCTAATATTAAGAAGAGATAAATACACTTTAAAAAATTACTATTGAAAATAAAAAAAAAATATGGTTACTCAATGACAAAAGGGAACGGTGGACATTAAAATTTACTTTTTTTACTTTTCATCACAGAGATAAGAAATTTTGTACATATGCACATTTCACTATAAATAAATACAATACCTTAAAAGAAATTTCCAATATCATTATAATTTTAAGATTTTTTAAAAAATTTGAAATTTATAAACAAAATTTTAAAATGCTCCTTGCTACTTAATTTTTGAGATATTTTCTCTATTTTGCATTTTAATCTCTTTAAACTGTATAACAAACAAATCTGGGTATCAATTATTTAATCCCTCGAATAGTTAATTTTTGAGATATTTTTTTCTGAATTCCATCCCGATTTTCATCAAAATTTTGCCTTTTGAAAAGTTATAAGTCAAATTTAATTACCTTAATGAAGACGAATTGTAAAATGCATACCCAGTTTTCTTGTAAACAGCATCAGAATTCTTCCTTATCAATTTCATGAATTTTGAAGAACAATTAAGTAGCATGGATCATTTAAAAAATCTAAAAACCTTGAAAAATCTGGTTTGAGAAATTCAGATTTAAAATTTATTACTACACTTACCCATTATAAATTACTCTGTAGAAGCTTCATAAATGATTTTCTGCTTGAAAAAAATTATTTTGGTACTAATAATGTACATAAATATATATATTATTTAGAATAACACAATCAGTATTACAATGAGGGGATTTCCTGAAATAAAGGTCCACCGTTCCCTTAAAAACTTGGTACGCGTACTCAGTAACTCTATAACTCAATAAAATGCTGAAAATCATAATGAGAATAGCGAAATACACATTCAAATTGACTATTGTACACAATAAAAATAAATATGGCTCTTCATTGACAGTTTATTATAACAAAACACTGAAGAATAACTTTATGAAGATACACTCCATACTAATATGCAATACTTAATATCAAAGACGTAAAATCTAAAAAATTCTCGACTTTTATAGAAACATGTCTTGCAGAAAAAAAATGAAATTTTGACATAAATGCACATAAAGTAGAAATAAATAATACTATTTGATAAAAAAGCTCAAAAATTAAAATATAAAGTTGCTTTAGAGCTTTTCTTTCTTTTAGGTTCTACATTAAATTTATTAAGAAATTAACATGCTGGACATGGTCTAATTATATTTAGGCAGTTTTATAGTAAAAGGCATTTTAACTTTAAGAACATTTTTACTTTTCAACTTAATTTAAGATGCAATAGAAATCTTAAAATTTTCTAGCTGGACACGGTCTAACTATATTTAGGCAAGGTTTAAGAGCAAAAAGCTCTTAACCTTGCCTAAATTTATTTTTACCATATTTAAATTTAATTTAAAAAGTACTATTTTAACCATATTTAAATTTAATTTAAAAAGTAATAGGAATCTTCAAATCAACAAGCTTGACACAGTTTAATTATATTTAAGCAGTTTTAGAGTTAAAAGCATTTTTACTTTAGACATATTTAAACTTAATTTAATATTTAATAGGAATCTTAAAATTTTCTAGGCGGACACGGTCTAACAATATTTAGGCAAGGTTTAAGAGCAAAGCGATTTTGCTTTAACCATGTTTATATTTAATTTAAAAAGTAATAGGAATCTTAAAATCAACAAGATTGACACAGTTTAATTATATTTAGGCAGTTTTAGAGTAAAAAGCATTTTTACTTTAGACATATTTAAACTTAATTTAATATTTAATAGGAATCTTAAAATTTTCTAGCGGGACACGGTCTAACAATATTTAGGCAAGGTTTAAGAGCAAAGCGATTTTGCTTTAACCATGTTTATATTTAATTTAAAAAGTAATAGGAATCTTAAAATCAACAAGCTTGACACAGTTTAATTATATTTAGGCAGTTTTAGAGTAAAAAGCATTTTTACTTTAGTCATATTTAAACTTAATTTAATATTTAATAGGAATCTTAAAATTTACTAGATGGACACGGTCTAACTATTTTTTTTATGCTTTAAAATAAAAGCATATTTATTTTAGACATATTTAAACTTAATTTAAGGTGAGATAAGAATCTTAAGATTTTCTCTAAACCTTAGTAAATCATAAACAAAGGAAAGAAACTAGTGACAAAATTAATCAAAGCAAAATGGGCGTTAAAGTTCTAACGGCTGTTTGGCAGAAACAGAATCTAAATCCAGGTCATCTAACTTTGTGGCCGGTCATCTACGAACTACATTATGCAGTCGATGAGAAAAATTCCCTTCTTCATATATCACTCTCTTTTGTTTGAAGGTACAGTGGTGGCAAAAAAACCTGAACACACTCATTTTTTTGCCTAATTTTTGTGTTTGACTTAATTGTTCGTTATGCAATTCTTGAACTATCTTAACTATTGCTATTGATTTTTATGTATTTTTTTATTCTGATCTCAAATCTGTTACTAGTTTTTAAATGCCGCAAGTATTTGTTTTTGTAGTAGAGCTGCCTGAAAACAAGAATGTGTAGTATGTACAGAATAACACTATATAGAATAACATGTAATATACGTAGTAGAATAACACAAAAATTCTTACAAACTAGAAGGTAACCCGTCATCTTGACGTCATAATACCAATAATGACGTCATAATGGAAAACGTATATGAAAGTTAAAAAATATCCCGAATTATCTAACAATATTACATTTAATCCACACCTTGTAAAAGCAAACCCTTTCATTATTTTTTATTTATTTAGTTTTTCATGCGATTGGAGTAGTAGACTGCCATCCAACCCATCATTTTACGTCATAATACTAATAACGACGTCATAATGGAAAAAGTATATGAAAGTTAAAAAATACCCCGAATTATCTAACAATATTACATTTAATCCACACCTTGTAAAAGCAAACCCTTTAATTATTTTTTATTTATTTAGTTTTTCATGCGATTGGAGTAGTAGACTGCCATCCAGTTTTTTATAGCTCACTACGCGATATGAATACTTGAGCTACTTGATTCATTCACATTCAAGTTTGTTTACTTTCAGAATTCATCGCAAAAGTAAACAGATTTTTAAAAACTGTTAAATTTACAGCTAAAAGCATCCAATTTTTTTTAGTTCTGAATGTTTTATAGAAAGATAGGCTGAACAAACGTGATTTGATGGAGAAGATATTAGTTTTTAGGTAAGAAAAAATTCTGATCCACATCTGAATTTGAAATTAAGCCTAACCGGCTGTTTGTTTACTGAGGGCTTCAATTGAAAGATGAGTACAGCCCGGAAGTGTTATACAGAGACAACGGCTATTATATACATAATACGGTACATTTAAAATGCATTTTGAAAATTTGGTTTTTACATGTTTCAACATCAATATTTTATGGGCCAGCCGTATCTTTTAATTACAGCTCTACATTTTTTTGGCATGGAATGCACCAATTTCACAACAAGTTCTTTCGCAAGAACATGGTTCAACAACAAGGTCGTCAACAACAAGGAAAATATTAAAACTCCAATTAACTCACGTTTGAAGGTTTTTTTCTTTGCAATATCATAAAAAATTTTATGCCATAGGTTCTCTATCGGATTAAGATACGGAGACTGTCCTGGTCAGTTCATCCTATTCATAATATTGTCTTCGAACCATTTCTGGACTCCCTTTGCACGGTGACATGGAGTATTATCGTCCTGAAAAATCCATGACTGACCCCCCAACATTTTCTCCCGCTGTTGGTAGATATTTATTTTGTATTATTTCAAAGTAATCCCCGACTTTCACTGTTCCGCTCACGATGTGAAGTCTTCCAACACCAAGAGAAGACATGCAGCCCCATATCATCACTTTCGCCGGGTTCTTTACTATGGGCTTCAGGTACTGAGGGCTGAATTTCTCATGAGTGCGTCGTCTTACATAGGCACTACTTTGGTTACCAGAAATACAAAACTGACTTTCATCACTAAATATTACCTTTTCCCAGTCTTTAACAGTCCATAATGAATGATACCTTGCCCACGCCAATCTCATCTTGTGTTGAAAATCGGTCAGTAATGGTTTTAGGTGAACCTAGCAGCCTCGTAATCCAATTTCCAGTAGTCTTCTTTTTACAGTTCTTGGGCACACATTCAAATTCGATGTCAAAGTCCATTCTTTCAAAATTGCGGTGAATTACGCTTTCTGTTTGAAAGTGAAATCCTGTGCAATACCCTGTCTTCACGTAAAGTTGTTTTTCTCGGTCGTCCGGATCGCTCCCTGTTCGCAATAGAATTTTTTTTCAGAATATATTTTCAACGTCCTTCCGACAGTAGAAAGACCACATGGTACTTTAGCAGCAATTTGGCGCATGGAATAACCTTCTCCCTTCAAAAGTATTATTTTGGTACCTTTTATTATCAGGTAGAAATGAGAATTTACCCATAATTCCAATATTTTCTACACATGCACTTCAAATTGCAACACACAACTGCTTTCAATACACTAAAACATGCTGCACATTCTGCTTGCAACCCTTCATCAGTACTGCTCTCTGATAGGTTGGATTAACGAAGCATTTCATTGGTTGAAGAAACAGTCACTCATTATTACAGTGACTGTGATTATCTTATCTTAGTTTTTTCAAAATATCGATGAAACTATTTACTTTACATGAATTCCACAAACAGATTTTAAATCAGCATAAAAAATCATTAGACTCAATAACAATAGTTAAGATAGTACGGTAATTTCAAAACGAAAAATTAAGTCAAACACAAAAATTATGCAAAAAAAGGAGTGTGTTCAGGACTTTTTGCCACCACTGTACATTGGTTTAACACATTTTTATCTTCTTATTTATTAGTTATATAGTTTTTCGATGGTCATTCAATGGAGACGCTTAATTTTCAAAACTGTCCTTCATTCACTAGAAGCGATTTTGTTGTAAAGTGCCAAAAACTTATAAATACCGCCTGAATTGTATTATATGACTTTTTTATACCTACGCCGATAAATGACTGTTATGGGAACTTCAAAATATACATTAAATATAAATCCTGCCATAAATACCTGAAGGATCGATGAAAACAGTTTGGAGAAGGACTGTTTCGCTGCTAACCGATTGATTGTGTAAGTGTTTTTGATGACTGCTGGAGTTTAGGATAGTTTGGACACACAAATCTGAGAGTGGATCGCCTTATATTACACAATAATGAAAGATATCGGTGGGAGTGTCCAATTCAAAAAATCCTAACTAAACAAACAGAAAGGTTATTTTTGTCAAATGAGAAGGCACTTGTCGCAAGACATTCGCTTTTTGTTACTCACTACCAAGTCTTGCAGACTACTTTATTATGGAAGCAACCTATAGGTGAGCCAACATTGCTTCCTATGAGTGGACAACACTGTAACGATCAAGCCTTATTTAGAATGTGAACCCCAGCCCACTGCGTGGAAGCTCACCACGATGCCAGACACAATACCATGTGGGTGGCACAGAGAAATTGCGAGTTGTTTAAAAGTTAAAAACGTTACACTATTAAGTCTTCAGTTTTCAATTTTTTTATTTATTCTACAGTGTAAACCCCTTAAAAACTCACAAAACTCATAACACTTCAGTTATATCGAAACGACGTTTACTGACAAAATAGTCAGCCGACAAAATTTTGACATACACTGTTTCTAATTAAAAACTCCAATGAATGGACTGCATAGTCCCCTTCTTAGTAAGTACTAAAAAGAAACAACATAAAGGAACAAAGAACTGTGCTTAAAAATATTTTTTCTTCGATTTCAACAACGTGGTGCGTAAAGAAAGAGAGTTTTGAGAATAAACTTTGCGAAATAAATAAACTTATGAAATTAAACCAACTCACCAACCTGTAGAGGGAAAAGACAGTTTTGTAACTAACATTGTACTGCATAAGCAGAGATTTGCATATAACCACGTATGTAAATATTCAGTTTCTTAAGGAAATATATAATCATTCAGCTGGCCTACATGCAGGAGTAGTACCTTCAGCTGAATCCAGAACTCATTCATCTCTTTTATTATTCTTAAACTTGCTGAAAAACGGCACTTCGCTACGGAGCACATTCAAATTAAATACAGCAGTCAATGTATGCAATTAATGCCAAATATATATATATATATATATATATATATATATATATATATAGATATATATATATATACACTACTCAAAACAATTAGGGGAGCACATGGTTTTAACGAAATTACGCAAATACTTACACCGAAAAGTAACATAAAATAAATCATCCATAATTTGAAGCCTAGCAGGAAACAGAAGAAGAAAACTTCATAAGCAAATCAAAGTTCATGCCGTCAAAAACTAGAAAAAGAACATGAGGGCGGAAATCGGGATGTTGCATAAACGTCTGTTTCACTGAATTAACTGTGAAATTCGATTGCTCAGTAATTCTGTTTGAGAAAAGGTGACTTGAAAATGCCTCAACAATGTGATTTTCCGGAATCCATGGCATGGAGTATTATAGGCAGACTTGAATCCAGGGAAACACGACGTAGTGTCGCGGACGCTGTTGGAGTCGCCAAAAGTGTCGTTGCAAGGCTGTGAAATCAATTCCAAGAAATAGGGAATGTTAGACGTCAACCAGGGCAAGGTCGGCCACGCGCCACTGCAGCAACTCATGACCGGTATATACTGTTAACAGCTCGTCGAAACAGAACAGACAATGCTACTCAGCTGCAAAGACAGTTTCTCTTGGCAACAGGACAAAGGGTGTCCAGCCAAACAGTACGTAATAGGCTTCATCAGAGAGGTCTCTATGCACGTAGTCCAATGGTCTGCATTCCGTTGACCTCACGCCACCGTGCGGCCCGAAGAAGATGGGCTGCTGAACATCGAGATTGGGAGCAACGTGATTGGAGCCAAATGCTGTTTACAGATGAGTCCCGATACAATCGGGAGTGTGACACCCGACGTGTTTTAGTATGGAGGAAAAGGGCTCTCGAAACAACCCCACATTCATTCGTGAAAGGTCACAATACAGACGAGCTGGTTTTATGGTATGAGGTGGAATCAGCATAGGTGGATGTAGGGACCTGCATATCATTCGGAATGGTACTTTGACGGCCCGAAGGTATGCAGACGAGATACTGAGACCTCATGTCATACCTTACGCTGCAGCCATTGGAGATTCCTTTGTTTTCCAGCATGATAATGCCAGACCACATACAGATCGTGTTGTGGAGAACATGATTGAAGCTGAAACAATGCAGCATATGGAATGGCAGCGTGCACTCCTGACCTGAATGCAATCGAGCATGTTTGGGACATGCTCGGACGACGCATTGCTGCGAGACCAAGGCCTCCTTTTACTCTTCGAGACTTGGAGATTGCACTTCTTGAGGAGTGGAACTGTATTCTCCAAAGTCTTATCGATGACATCATCGCATCCATGGAAAACAAGTGTGCAGCAGTCTTAGCTGTTCGAGGAGACACGCGCCATATTAAAAATCTTGCATCATTTCTAAACAATACTTTTTTTATCGTTTACGTGTTACCAAATTGTTGCCCTAAACCATCTTTTCATGTTTTTTCCATATTTTCAAAAAATTAAAGCTTAATTATATGATGGTAATTTTATTTATTATGAAATATTTAATTGTGGTTAGTACAATGCTTGACACAAAGGATTAGTGATTACTCATGGGTATGATCACAAATCAATATATTAATTATCAACACACTATTTATACAATTCACATTATTCATTATTGACTTCCTATCATTACTCTTTTATCATGTTAATACAATACATATATATACCTCATATCACTTATACTTTTATTACTCAATTTCATTATTTGATTATTCGAAGCTTTAACACAATACATATGTATACCTCATATCACTTATCCTTTTACTACTCAATTTCATATTCACACTATATATACCATTAGCATTACTCATTATTGACTTCCTATCATTACTCCTTTATCATGTTAATACAATACATATATATATCATATCACTTATACTTTTACTACTCAATTTCATATTCTAACTATTATTATACAAAGCCACAAATATTCGGTGACATATATCTATGACAACATGCAATATTAATCGCGGCTACTATCATCCTCCTAATCTAACTGAGCATCGGCACAAGATCACCAAATAAACAAAATCCTGTACCTGATACTTGCACGGCTCGGGAGAATCGTGAGGGACGAGAGTTGGCTTGCGGCGGTCATCTGTGGCACAAGGACTCTACACTCTGGGCGGTGGTGGCTGGTGGCTATCATCTATGCATACGGGGCTCCGGGACGCTACAACCTCTTGGTAGCGGGCTCTCGCTCGACGGCATGGGAGAGCTCTGGTCTCCTGGACAGCTATCTCCTTCTAGGACTAAGCTATCGGCTGGTCGTCAGATCGACTTCGCTCCTGGGGTCCTTAGGCGGGTGCATTTAGTTTAAGTCGGCGCGGAAGGCTTTCGGCTCAAGTGATCCTTCAATCAGGCAGGCATAACATTCATTGGCACGTGAGGGCTAACAGCTCTATCTTTTTGAGTCGTCTGCGGCCCTTTCCGTCTTTCTTGACTCCGACTTCACCTCAGCGGATTCTATACTTCATCTCCTCACTGATTTTCAACTCTATATCTCTCTCTAATTTATCTCAGCCATCTCTATCTTTTACTCAACTCCCCCACTTCATTCTAGGCTTTCCATTGGTGGCCACCTCCTGACCAATGGGTAAATATGGATACCCTTTATTGGCTCAAACTCTTTTTTTATAATAATAACTCCTCCACTCAAAATTGAAGGGGGTGTCAGTCGTTGCACCTTTCTGGAGAATTCTCACGCTTTTATTCCAACCCCCTACCGATCTCCTAACGCATTGAAGCTTGTGAAGTCTTAACTCATCCTTAACTAACATCAAATTTCGGACTCCTTCGTTTCCCATTTCTGTCTGTCCAGATTATTAACTGCAGCTGGCCGCCGCTCCTTGAAATCAATTTTCGACCGTTCCCCTTTCACACGTCAATTCTCGTCTCCCTTTCTGACATAAGCAGATCGCAAACTGCATCTGTACACCATTTATCCGCTGTTTGGAACATATATTTTTCTCCTATTCTTTGTGCCTAACTTTGCACCTGTTTAACTTTCAAAAACTGTCGCCCACACTGCGACAAATTACACATTTTTTTACGTCTTTTTTTCTGTATTGCGCATTGATACGCGTGTACTATCCATTTTATGACAATACGTGGCTGTCTCGCATGGTTTTCTTAAATTCTTTGCGTGCTCCCCTAATTGTTTTGAGCAGTGTATATATATGTATATTCAATTATTTATTTATTTATAGTAAATACGACAATCAATGTATACAATTGATGAAAAATATATATATATATTTATAAAAAAATCGTAAGGGATATTTTTATAGACAAAATAATGTAGAAGAAAATATTCAAATTAAATCTAATAGGACATAGTAAAGACTATAGTAGAGTTTATATAAAACAGCTTGAGGACCATATCTTTTACTGTATTTTAATATTTTTTGGATAATGTTCAATCGTCTGCCGCATTAGCAAGAAAAGGAAATATGTTTTTTTCTATTTCGTTTTTATACAAGTGATGATAAATTTATTTAAAGTGCCAGAAACAGAAATCACGTGATCAGCATTTAATAAATTAAACTCTAAAAATTAATCTTTAAAAATTCACCAAAAATCCGAAAACGGAGATAAAGATTCGAAAAAGATTTCATTTTAAAGGCATTTTTATGATCTTTCTCGTGACATAAATTTTAGAACCCTCAAACAATTATTTTACATGAAACTTAAAAAAAGTTACTAAAACAGCTTAAAAATTCAATTTTAAAAAATCGAAGAAGAAGTTTTCAAAAATCTTTCTTAGTGCACCCCTAAACTCAAAGAAGAATCTCTATGCAAAATTTCGGCCCTTTAGGTCCAGCGGTTTGGTGTGTGTGTTGCTTGTCAGTCAGTCAGTCAGTCAATCTGTAAGTCAGTGAGTCAGTTACGGAACTGTTTTATATGTATAGATTATTTTTGAAATTCACCGTTTCAGTTGTTTTCACCGTGAATGCATTCCGTGACGGTCATTATCGTTCGATTCAATTTCACGGTTGCCGCTGTAACGACAGTGACTCGGGGCCATGACCTGAACCGTGTCATTTGACCTGTTGATCGGTGCTCTACAAACACTTTATTGCCGAAGGGGAGAAAAACTCGAATTTTCGAATTCCATTTTTTTTTCTCCAAAATTAACTGTGCGAGTATAAATTTTTTGGTACTTTGAAAGCGGTCTGCTTCTAA
>OU015493.1:210432203-210454703 GCA_907164885.2 Dolomedes plantarius
GACGTTGAAAGTGACCTGAGGTGCGCTTTGTCACAGTTACAACTTAATATTGAAAAACTTGTCAAGGACAAACAGTGTCTTTGTGAAAGTGATTGGTATTACATGCCAACCTCACCTAGATCCGTGATTACTTCAAATATATTTGATCTGTATTTAATTTTTTGATTTCATATGTTCTAATAATAATAATATGTTCCAAATTAAGATAGAGTAGTAATATTAAATTTTGTGTATGAAATTATCTATTCTATATTTTCATTTAATAACCAGCTTCAGTTTCAAATTCCGATTGTACTACTTGTGACTCCTATTGACCACATATGGTGGTGGTGGTAGTGGTGGTGGTCGGGGAGGCGTGACCACAGATCAGTGTTTAAAGGGGGGGGCACAGAGCCTGAAAGGTTGAGAACCCCTGTTCTAGAGAGCGACAGACATTTGCGGATATTTAAAGTAGTGTGCATGGCAGACGATCAGGATCTAGGCGAATTTCAACGAGGTATGATAGTGAGGGCTCGTCGAACCTACTGCAATAGTGTGGCCGACGAAAGACAGTTAATGCTCGTGATCGACGGCGTCTGTCGACAATCCTATCGAGTGACAGCAGTGCAACGTAGGTGCCAGTACAATCGCCGTTCAATTCTGGGACGTCTACTAACATGAGCGAGGGGACTGGACAACCTTCACTGACGGATATCGACTTTAATGGCCAATGTATGGGACGGGAATCCCTGTTTTTCTGGCACTTCGAAGTAAGATACAGTCTAACCCAGTTATAGCGAACCCGGTATATAACGAACTCCCGGATATAACGAACGAAAATTTTGGTAACGCCGTTTTTGCTATTGTATTTAAAGCTAATTTATCCTTTTATAGCCAACATCCGAAATCTTAAGAATCGGCTATAACGAACCTTTTTTTTTTCACTCGACTACCGATTTTTTTTTTTTTTTTTTTTTTTTTTTAAAGAATGTTGAAGATACAACGAATGTTGAAGAAGCAAAGAATGTTGAAGAAGAAGATGATGATGGAGATTTACCTATCGCGATGTGGATAGAAAAGCACAAAATTTCATCATCCTCGGGTTGTGACATGCAACTTTTCGAAACATGTGATGATGAAGTCAGTACATGTGAAAATCCGACTGATGAAGACATTGTGGAACAAATTAAAATGAATCATTCTGAAATCGAAGATTCTGCTTCTGACGCTGATGAAGAGGAGCACATAAATGACGAAATCCCCACCATCTCAGATGCTACGGCAGCGATGCGTGTCATTAATACGTATTTGTCTACACAAACAGTGGAAGAAAGAGTGTTGGAGTCATTCGATGTATCGGACAAAGAAATTCATAAAATGTTTTTGAAATCGGTATGACGCTAGCAGAAGATAACCGATTATTTCTGCATCAAAACAGTGAATCATTAATGATCATTTTTTCAATACATCATTATTGAATGCACATAGCAATTAATGAGTTATACATTTTGTGAACTCTAACATTTTTCTTAACGGTTCGGATATAACGAACCACTGGATATACCGATCAAAATCTTTGGTGCCTTGAAGTTCGTTATAACGGGGTTCGACTGTACAACAAAAATGAACGCCTGTAACAGATAATTTTAAAACAATGAACAACAATAAACGAAAATCAACCTGAAAGGTATTGCGACAGAACATCGGTATAAGGATGGTCATCCACCGATAAGTAACAAATATCACGAACAAATCATTGTCTGTGTACTGTGCCACTGCCTATGCTACGGTCACCACACATAGAAACACAGTTTCTTCTTTCCAAAAGAACGTTCGGAACAACTCCTGAAACATAAAACGGTTCAATTTGTAGAATGAAAGCATTTATAAGCCATCGAAACGTATCTATAACACAAATAAAGATTTTGAAAGAAAAAATAATACATTTCACTGAAAAGAAAATACTATTGTACTGCTAAACATCAATATATATATATATATATATATATATATATATATATATATATATATATATATATATATATATATATATATATAAATATATGTGTGTGTGTGTGTGTGTGTGTGTGTGTGTGTGTGTGTGTGTGTGTGTGTGTATGTGTGTGTGTATGTTAAGAATTTATTAGAAAAAGAATAATAGTTAAACGATTTACAGGGGGTCTTCAGAATAATCAAATTTCTAGAATTAAATACTATTAATTTGCGAGATATCGGGATAAAAGCATCGCGGAGAAAATAGGTTACAGGGTTGGATTTCATTGACAGCTATAACTCCGCCTGGGCCTCATCACCGGTGCAGATGTCATGAGCATGCGCAATAGCATTAGACGGTTGGTCACGCATCGAGAGGCTCGAGATGATGGCTTGGCAGATAATTAATATGGATTGAATTGAGGTAGTTAACATTCATAAATAAAACTTTTAGATGTATTTAAATTGTAGTTCTTTGCCACAGGCATTTATTCCCTGACTGCTATTTAGAATAATTGTTTAGGGGAAAAGTTAAGATGGAGCGACATTAAATAAGACTCCATGATGAAGCTAAGAATAAGCTTCGTGTCACACATATATATATATATATATATATATATATATATATACAGTGGAATCTCGATCTATCGTTTTTTAAAGGACCGACTAAACTGAACGATCAGTGCGGGAAAACGATAGACGCGGTAATACAACAAAGTAAATATTATCATCGATACTGGATGAAATAATCGACACATGCGGGAAAACGATAATTCATGGAACGATCGATCGAGGTTCCACTGTGCTGGCAGATCTATTTTCAAGTTCTCCATTAATGATATCAATGCTGAATTTCACTGAATTAATGATTGAAAGAAATTGAATACGGAGGTGCACTTCTGGCAATTAGGAGTAAATATCTCACTCACTTCATAAATATCGTTCTCCAAAGGACCTTATTTGTAAAAATACAATATAAAACTCTGTAAGGTTTACATAAGATTCGATTCATAATAATCGAACTTTTAAGTGAATAAAGTTAAAGAAGCCACTTGACATATGCTAATTGCGGCATACGCGGTTGGTATAAATACCAAGCAGCTAGACTAAAGAGGGTCGACGAAGTGTTGAAGAAGTGAGAGGAAGTGAAAGGAGGAGTATTGTTGACGAAACGAAGTATCGAGCTGGAGTCAAGCCTAAAGTCTGGTTTAATAATAGTTGAGTTTTACGAGCAGCCGCTCGAGGCATAGCTAGGTTGCTCCAAACCTACCCGAGTTCTTGTTAGGCCCAAAGTTTACGAATCAGAATTGCTGGTTGACTTTCCGAAGTATTTGTGAGTATTCCAAAGTGTATTTTTTTTTGAACGAGTAGTTATACAAGTGAATATATTGAATTGTATAAATGTTATTGTTGTGAAGAATCCCCAATTTGGATATTTTCAACTCCTTCCAACGTCATAGCCATTTTGTTTTCCCAACACGATTACGGGGCATTAAACGGCCATATTGGAAAAAGGGGAAACTGCACCAATTTTCCAAGAAACATCGCACCCCCTGAATTCCTCAGGACGGGAGAAAGAAATTCCATGAAATTCAACGGACATCCAATTTTCTTGGAAATAAGAGTACCACGTGGGTCAACCGTGGGGATGCCGAAGCATCCTGCCCTCGAATAAAAAACTCGAAGAGGCAATGAATTTACGTGAATAGCTGACCTGGGGAGGAGTCATAATCCAAATGGGGGGAAAAATGAACCCCGAGTGTGGAAAAAAACGAGGATCGGAGGCAGAGGGGCAGAGAGAGATTTGAGGGAGCGAGCTGCGAAGAAAGCCTGGGAAGAATAGACGCCCCCGTAAAATGGCGAGATGTCCGTGTTTAACCGCCAGCGCCGATTCTACAGACTCCTCCAATGAAGTCCCCCATGAATTTTAGCCCGATACCCAAAGCCTCTTCCGATAGACCTGCCTCAACGACTCCATGCCTTGCCCTGCTGTTTCATCAAAGCTCCCCAGGTAGGTCATTTCTTTCCTTTCAAATAGTGCTGGTGTTTCTTTTTAGAAATTTTGGAAAACAGAACTTTATTTCACTCGACCCGTAATGGTTCTACCGCAGGAAGCGGATAAAGTATGCCCTAATTCCGTTAAAATATGCCTATCCAAGATCTTAAATATAATATGTAAAACTGACCTTTTCTTGTAAAATATTGTATAATAAATGTTGTTATTTTTATTTATAAACGCAAAGTTCCTTTTGGAGTTCACCTCCCTAATTTTACACAACGCAAAGGGGTATCTCTGGTACCCCTCATAACAGTTATATATTTCGTACTAGTAATACGCATTGCTAACGTTGAAAAGAAAATATATATGTGCAAATGCTTGAATATACAGTGTTGTTATGTAAGAACTGTGTTGGAATGATATTATTTAGAATGCCACTTCAAGGTATACATACCCAAGGTAAGGGAATTACCCAAGGTAAGTGCTTATTCTCTATAACTTACATAAACACGGCATATCCCATTATTCCTCAGAATAATTACAATTTAGAAGAATCATGGGGGTTTTATTTAAAGAAGGAAAAATATACGCGGGTCAAAAATGTCTTGAACTATGACGGACTCTATTTTAAAGAAATAAATCTTTCATTCCAAATTGACCCTTATTGGAAAAATGTTCGAATTTAACAGTGAGTTGAGCATTTGCAGTAAGGCCACTACCATGCATCATTAACTCTATATTTTTATGAATCCAAACCAACCCTTAGACTAGGAAATCTATTTTCGAGTTATTCCTTTATTATATCCAAGTTGAATTTAGCCGAAAGAAATTAAACAGAGAGGCATACTTCTCGCGATTAAGAGTAACATACTCGAATGAACGAGTCTGGGATGAATTTTCAGACGTGAATACCATTTCGACGAGATGTAAGAATAACTTTTGAGAGTTTCTGCCAATGAATATTCAAAGTATTTCCATATCGTGTCGCAGTCCTTCATTCGTTCATTCCGACCGTCTTTATTCGGTCGGTTTCCTATTCACCGAAAACTGGAAGCCTAGCTGAAAGGAATGTGACGGAAAAATAACGTAAAAATGTCCGCCGTCGGAAGTTGCCAAACTGCTTTGACGAGAGTTCTTTTTACGCCAACAACTTCGGAGATGAAAGACACGCGGTATGTAGCGGAAAAGGAAACCCGTTTAACCGAAACCGTTATTCACAAATTTCGAAATCGCGATATTTTTACCGAGAACTTGTTTTCAGAGACTCCATTTTTTTGGACAGAATAATGTACAAAATTTTATTGACACTTATGGAAATCTCTGCGCCATTTTTGTATAGCAATGGGACATTTGGAATTTCGGAATGCATTAAATCATTATGAAGGATCTGAGAGAGTGCATAAAGTATCCAATTAAACACTTAAAAATCGTTCTTAGAGTGATAACATAGTTTTCTTAACTGAAACGTTAAAACAATTCACGTAAGAAAATTTCGTTAGAATTTGGTGATCCGAGGCTGTTGCCAATCACTATAAATGTTATTGGTATTAAAAGCCTTGATAATAAAAATTATCTTAATGAGCTAAAATTGAACATATGTAATTCTGATCATTTTAGCAATGATCTATTTTCATAGCATAGCAAGGACTTTTTAAAACTCCAAGAAAAATTCCTAGTAATCCATTGATATAAAATATCGAAAGCAGGATTTTGTATTTTTCTCATCAAAAATAGGAGAGCAAAAATGAAGTCCGTTTGTGGAAAGACCCAAAAATTTCGAAATAATTTCAAATTTCTCCAGTATGTTTTTTCTTTTCAGTTGATGATTTAGGATCTTGCAAACTTACTTGTAACAATACTTAATTTTACATCACAGCTGAGTAAGTCTAAAATTAAAATCTGAAATTTAAATTTTAGACTTAAAATATCTGAATTTATGTCTAAATTAGGAAATTCTTAATAGCATTATTATGAACCATCCACGAAATGTGATAACATACAGGGTGATTCACTTCGGAATCATACAACAACGAAAAAAAAACTCATCTTAATTTTGGAATGGGAGATCGCCAAGGTCATCCATCAGATTTAACTCCACCAGATTACTTCTCACAGGGTCATCTAAAAGGTGCTGTAGACAGCAATAAACCTAGGACTGTTGAGAAGCTGAAAAACAACATCCCACAGGAATTGAAGCAACCCATAGCGACATGCTAAATTATACGTTTGATAATACGCAACGACGAGTAGATCTTTGTTCTCTGGGAGATCATCAAGGTCATCCATAAGATTTCAGTTCACCAGATTACTTCTCACAGGGTCATCTAAAAGGTGCTGTAGACAGCAATAAACCTAGAACTGTTTAGAATCTGAAAAACAAGATCCCACAGAAATTGAAGCAACCCATAGCAACATGCTAAAGTATACGTTTGATAATACGCAACAACGAGTAGATCTCTTTTTTCTGGGAGATCGCCAAAGTCATCCATCAGATTTGAGTCCACCAGATTACTTCTCACAGGGTCATCTAAAAGGTGCTGTAGACATCAATAAACCTAGGACTGTTGAGAAGCTGAAAAACAACATCCCACAGGAATTGAAGCAACCATAGCGACATGTTAAAGTATACGTTTGATAATACGCAACGACGAGTAGATCTCTGTCCAGATGCCAATGGCGGACGATTTTAAAATCATCTGCGACATCGATGGGATTTTGATGAGGTGAGGCACATTGTTTTCAAATTTGGCTTGAAATATTTTACCATTTCAAAATGATAGCGCTTTTCTGTTTTTTGAAGGGATAAAGTCTCGAGTGAATCAAGCTGTATTCCTTATTCCCGAATCGCTATCAAGATTCGAGCCTGGCTGGAACATGGGGCAGTGTCACACTTTACCGTAAGATCTCACGTCGGGATAACAAATCTTTCAGACACAACATCGATTTTGTTTGCATTTGAGACACCGAAGGAACACTCCCTTCACATGTCTTCATACCAAATCAACACAATGCTTGAATCCAGCGAGTCAATTCCATCAGACGAGGACGATGAAAAGACATTAATGCGTCGGATTTATAAAAGAAAAGACTGTGAGGAGAAGACTGCGAGGAGACTGTGAGAAAGGAAGTGAAACGATAATATGGAATATACCTTCTCATTTTGATACAAGCATCCAGTTGAGCTCTCGCACAAACTAAAGTCTTCATAGACGATACTGTGGAATGCTAATACATAACGCTTGAATCCAGCGAGTCAAAAATTTCATCAGACGAGGACGATGAAAAGACATTAATGCGTCGGACTGATAAAAGAAAAGACTCAAACGATAATATGGGTTATACCTTCTCATTTTGATACAAGCATCAAGTTGAGCTCTCGCACAAACTACAGTCTTCATCGACGATTCTGTGGAATGCTAATACACAACGCTTGAATCCAGAGAATCAATTTCATCAGACGAGGAGGGTGAAAAGACGTTAATGCATCGGGATTAATGAAAGAAATGACAGAAATGATAATATGGGATATACCTTCTCATTTTAATACAAGCATCCAGTTGAGCTCTCGCACAAACTAAAGTCTTCAACGACGATTCTGTGGAATTCTAATACATTTTATCCACTGGATCTTTAGGATATACATTAATTGTACTTAATGGGAATACAAAGCCTCCGGAACCCACGTTCAAAGCTCTTTTTTTATTAGAACATTTATCGCTGATAAAGTTTTGCTTGGAACTACTAATTCTTTCCGGCAAATGACTCCACCTAAACTAGATAAAAACAATGTTGTTTTATGGCAGGTTTAGTGGAAATGAGCAGACGCGACGCAGACGAAGATATTATGACGATGTCTTGTCTATTATCATTCCCGTGAGAGTACTTACCCAGCAAATAACTGGCGTTCTCTTGCAGCTCATTTGAGTGACGAGTGTTTCATACATGCGAATTTCTGGTGAGCCAATGGCCTGTCAGGTAGATGAAAAGACCAGACCGACACTTACGTTGAATATTCCTCTCCGTACCCCTAAATAATAACAACAAGCCTCAGTAAACTGGTCGTTTGACAAATAGATATTCGAGAAACAAATTCGCTGGCTCCAAAGCACTTGCCATATTCCATTTACTTTGCAGTTTCTAAATTCCAATAATGAAATATTGTTTAAAAATACTCATGAAATTAATTATTCTTAGAAACATTTGGAAATGTTGACAACTCTGATCAATGAAACTAATAAATATGTCGTATGTTTTATGAACACTCCTTATGAAGGGGGGGGTTTAATAATGCCACGATCTAGAGTTAACTTAAGAGGAAAATGTTTGAAAAAAGCTTTCATAAAAGCACACTAATGATTGCAGTATAAATGAATCAAAGCCAAATGAGCGGATGATTTTTTTAAGATACGGATAACAGAAGAATTCTTAATGACCAAGCGATTTTAGGAATTTTAACAAGCCTATGACATGTTTGTTTAAAAAATCTGAAGACATCAATGGAAAGTCAATTAATGAAAGTCAATACTGAAAGAAAACTGAAAAACTGTCCCACACGGAGAATACTCAAATTTTTTGCGTAGAAATTTACCGAATGTGAAAGGTGATTAAGATCCTAATAGCTCATTCATGATTATTGGATGGCTTTCTCTCTTTCCCCCCCCCCCCCCCCCTCTAAATAAAGAAATAAATAAACTAATGTTGTCTGCAAAAAATCACAACACTATTTGTCTATTTTAAATATTTAATTATAAGACAACAGTATATATATATATATATATATATATATATATATATATATATATATATATATATATATATATATATATATATATATATATATATATATATATATATACTAGTTATTTACCCGGCGTTGCCCGAGTATTAATTTATCCAATTTTTTTATTACACAGGAAAAGGAAAGGATTCTAAGTAATTTAATGTAAAATCTAAGTAATTTAATTTAGAGATATTTCAAAATAAGTACAGTACGCAAATGATAAAGAAAAATTACAAATTCACTCCATTATTATTTAAACTCAAAACTTGACTATAAACAACATTTTTGTTTACTATATTCCTCTCAGCGACTCCTAAAACTATGGATTCGACACTAATCTCGGTGAGTTTGGATTTTTTATTACCCCTTCTCCCCCACCAAGAAGCCGGTAGGTCTAATCGGTGAATCGATCGCCATTTGGGTAGGAGCGATGCCTCTATTAGACGATGTTGGCAGGAACGGATGAACACAGCGTCAAGATGGAAGCGGTCGGCATACAGAAACGACAGAACGTGAGGACCGAGGAATTGTCAGAGCGGCACTCACAGCCGCAGATTCATCATTATCATCGATCGTCGTACAACTGGTGCTTCAGTGACTGCAAGGACCATTCATAAGCGACTCAGAGAAAGGGGTCTGAACTCACAGTACCCCTTGTGCTGACTACAATTGACCTCTGTACACTGACAAGCCGGTTTGCAGTGGTGTCGGGCACATTCGACCTGGAATGTCACTGACTGGAATAGAACTATCTTCAGTGATGAGTCCCGCTTCGAATGGAGCCCCGATGACCAGCGAATGCGTGTCTGGATATGCCAAGGACAGCGGTAGGATACCAATCTGACTGTCTTCCGCCATACGGACAGACAACCAGATGTGATGGTCTTGGGTGCCATTTTATTTCATAGCAGGACCCTTTTGGTTGTCATCCACGGCACCCTTACAGAACAGCGGTAAGTTGGCGATATTCTACGCCCCGTTGTGTTGCCCTTCATATCACGCCATCCTCGCCTTACATTTCAGCAAGATAATGCCCACCCGCACACGGCGATAGTTCCTACTGCTTGTCTTCGTGCTTGCCCAACGGTATCTTGACCAGCAATGTCGCCGGGTCTCTCCTCCATGGAGCACGTTTGGAGCATTATGGGCAGGGCCCTTCAACTTGCTGGGGATTTTGACAATCTAAAGCGCCCATTGGACAGAATTTGATACGATGCCCCGCAGAAGGACATCCGCCACCTCTATCAATCAATACCAAGCCGAGTAACTGCGTAACGGCCAGAGGTGGACCAACGCGTTATTGTCTTTTTCACTTCGTAAAGCACTTTATATATATAAAAGAGCTTGTCTGTTTGTTTGTCCGCTATAGAATCATAGACTGTTTCACCCACCGGTACCAAATTCGGCACAGTTAATGATTAGGACCCAAGAAACTTAAATCAGGAAAAGCGAAATTTGGGGCTCAATTAGTTTTTTAAAATTAATTTTTTAATGATTTTTGTGCCCCTAAGCGCACCTCTTTTTTGTGGATACAGCCCCTTTACCACAACCAGTCTAATTAGATACGCGGGGGAAAAGAGGTTTGTTCGGAGGGGTGGTTTGAGAGTTGGTCTGCTGGTGACGGGGGGGGGGTCAGGGCGAAGTGTTTATTTTACGGGGGGGGGGGGGTACAGCCCAGTATTTTTTTGATGGAATGCATGAAAAATTTTATATCTATATATCATCCCGGGCGACGCCGGGCAATAATGCTAGTCTTGAATAAATCATCTAATCGTTCTCAAATTGGAATTATTTGTTTTTCTGTACAAGGACATCACATCGACCGATTTTCGTCCAACTCGGATGACTTCTTGGTGTGTCTTTTTTGTGTCTAAGAGTGTATATATATATATATATATATATATATATATACCGGGTGGTTATAATTAAACTTCCGTTATAAAAGGCATTCTACAGCGCAAATGGGTGAACAGAATGCAACGAAATTTTGTATATGGGCTATACACGAGATGCGCTCACGGAATTTTGAAAAAAAAATTTGTTCCAAAATGTCCACCAGAGGGCGCCTTTTCAAGAAAAACAGGAAATTTAACACAATAAACGACCAAAACGGAATACAGAAACAATATTAACATTTATTGACTAGTTTTTGATCACTTTGTCATCGAACCACATTAAATAAAGGTAAGAAAATAAATAACAGTACACCTTTGCTGTTTGAGAAGAAAAAAAAGCAGTTGAGTTTCCAGAAAGAGGTATAGATTATGACGTAATGTCTCAAGAGGAGCTAGTTGTTAGGGCCTGTTCACATAGGAGTCCGTTGCGTAGCGTTAAGGGAAAGATGACATTGTGACGAAAATAAACCAATCATAGGCGTTAAAGATTTCATTGCTAATCGTTTGGAGGCCTATGATTGGTTTATTTTCGTCTCAACGTCATCTTTTCCTTAACGCAACGCAACGGACTCCTATGTGAACAGGCCCTTAATCGTGTCCAGGACAATGTAAGGAAAGGTTAATGTTTTCCTTACATCACGCTTCATGTGCGATGCATCACAACTGATCCGTTAGGATCTGCTGTTCAACACACTGTCCATCGCTTTCAAACTTTGCAGGTGACTGACGGTGGTCAGATTGAGCACCTTTCCTTACATCGTCCTGAACAAGATTGACAACTGCTCATTTCGTCATAATCTGTACCTCTTTCTGCAAACTCAACTGTTTTTTTTCTCAAACACCAAAGGCGTGCTGTTATTTATATCCTTACCTTTATTTAATGTGGTTCGATGACAAGGTGATCACAAACTATTGAATAAATGTCCAAATTGTTTATGTATTCAAATTGTTTATGTGTATTATTTTGTTAAATTAGATGTTTTTCCATGAAAATCGCTCTCTGGGGGACATTTTTGAACTAATTTCTTTTTTCGAAGTTCCGTGAGTGCATCTCGTGTACAGCCCATATACAAAGTTTCGTTGCATTCCGTTCACCCGTTTGCGCTGTAGGGGGCCGTTTATAGGGGAAGTTTAATTATAACCACCCGGTATATATAAATGAAATTTATCTATGGCGGCCAGCAATAGTTCCGGAATAAAGGGGCCGTTTTGAGGGGTGCCCGTCTAAAAGAGGTTTCTTCCATAACATTGGCTCTATGGAGTCTAGAGTCAGTTCTGAATACAATAAGGCCTTTTAAAGGGTGTACATGCTATAGAAGTTTCACTGTACTTATTTCGTATTGTACATTTATCATACTTGTTTTATTTTGACCAATATTTATAGCATTATGATTCCATCTTTTCTATTAAGAAAATTCGGAGGAAAGCTGGAATAAAGTTCTGCCATATTAATTACCTTCTGGTAGATATTGACTCTGCATACCTAATATAAATTATACTGAATACTTCAAAAGTATGTGCTGTATAAACAAATAAAAATCTGGCAACGTACATATTATCCTTTTATTTTCATGAGAGAAAACGGAATGCTGACAAGAATAAACTATTTTATCTAGCTCAATCTTCATGAAGAATATTTTTTATCCAAAAGCTGATTGATTAGGAATCTATAGAAGTATGCAATAACACATATTTATGTTTTTTATGCGTGTGTAAAACGAAACTTAAAGATAATGAAAAATAATGAACATTATGCTACGTAAAACTGCTCCTATCAAATTTAAAACGTATATAAATTAAATATGTTTGAAGAAATTCGATAAAATGTTATATACATAATTATATAACATGCGTTATATCAATATACACAAGAAGGCGGTACATTTAAAGATAAGTTAACACATATGAAGTTGTTTTCTTCTCCTTACTTTGAGGAAATATATACACTGCTGGCCACTGTAAATGCAACACCCTGAAGGAAACATGCAAATAACATGAAATTTACAACATGCATTAGCGGAGGTGAGATATGCAAATGATTAGAATTTCAGCGCAGACGCACATCACGCTCGCCTGTGGCGCCACTTCAAAGCGCTATTTCAGGCTTGAGATTTCGAGGATTTCAAGTTCGGCAATTGTGTTTTTCTTGTGGTTTTTTTCAAAAAAAACGATCAATTATGCCTCGTCGAAAACAGCGATCATCTTTTGATCAAGTATCCGAGTTCGACAGAGGAAGGATAGTGGCCTACCGAGATTGTGGATTATCTTTCAGGGAAATCGGTAGTCGTGTTGGACGAAACCAAACAACTGTAATGCGGATATGTGATCGTTGGATGCAGGAGGGTACGACGGACCGGCGTGTTCGATCGCATCCACCTCAGCGCACCACTTCACGTGATGACAGGCAAATTGTGCGCATGGCAGTGACGGATCGCTCAGTCACATCACGAACCATAGCACAGCACATGCAGTCTGTAACGCATCATCCAGTGTCTGCGCGTACCATTCGACGCCGTTTACAGCAGAGTGGTCTGTCCGCAAGACGTCCATTGCTTTGTCTACCCTTGACGCAGAACCACAGACGTCTCCGCCGCCAATGGTGCGATGACAGAAGGATGTGGACGGCAGAATGGAATGAAATTGTCTTTACTGACGAGTCACGCTTCTGTCTGCAACACCACGATGGTCGCATTCGAGTCTGGAGACACCGTGAAGAGAGGATGCTGAACAGCTGCGTTATGCACCGCCACACTGGTCCTGCACCGGGTATTATGGTATGGGGCGGTATTGGATATCACTCTCGCACACCTCTAGTACGCATTGCCGGTACTTTAAACAGCCAGCGCTACATCTCCGAGGTGTTGGAGCCAGTTGTCCTTCCTTACCTTCAGGGCTTGCTCACAGCCATATTTCAACAGGATAATGCGCGACCACACGTGGCACGCATTGTCCAACGGTTCTTCGTCAATCGCGAGATTGAATTGCTTCCCTGGCCGCCTCGCTCTCCTTATCTTTCGCCGATAGAAAACATGTGGTCCATGGTTGCTCTACGATTGACCCAGATTCCATCCCCAGCTGCCACAGCAGATCAACTTTGGCAACGTGTGGAAGCTGCTTGGTCTGCTGTACCCCAAGAACTCATCCAAAGTCTCTTTGAATCAATGCCGAGGCGTGTGGCAGCGGTGATCTCCAACAATGGCGGCTACTATGGCTTCCGATTTTGGCAGGAACCACACTTCACAGAAGTCTATAAATTTAATCATTTGATACTTGGTCAACATGTTATCTACAAAATAAATTTTGTTGTGATATCTCTTGTCTTTCTTGGTGTTGCAATTTGGGTGGCCAGCAGTGTATATATATATATATTTATATATTTAAGTTGCTAAGCCGACTTTTGGGGCAGTCCGTGAGAGAAAACTACTGAATCAATTTACTTCATTTTGGGCTTAAATGAAAGATTGTAATCTGTAGATTTGTGAAATTTGGTTTTTGTAACCAAAATTTCTTTTAATTAGCGATAATTTACAATTTAAAATTCATTTCTGCGCATGCTCAGTGGCATGTTGAAATCTGGCTTTAGAAACTCACTGTTTCTGCGTATGCTCAGTGACATGCTTTAATGATAAACACGTCTCTCTCTGCCATTTATATTTTTATGATAATTATGCTTGTGAAATATAAGATTAAAACTGATGAAATTGTTTATTTCGCGCTGTATAATTAGCGATAATTTACAATTAAAATAAATTGCTCTCTGCGCATGCTCACCGATATTTTAAATCTGGCTTTAGATACTCACTAAGCACAAGGCCGCTTAAACACATTAATTTGTTTCTGCGCAAAATTATTATTTTCAACATTTGGCAATGATGTGTTGAGAATAATTTGTGAATTAGTGTACTTAGTTACTATCTAGCCGTCATGTTTTGACGGGTACCAACTAGTATATAGTAACAGGGCCGCCCGGAGACTTTACGGGGCCTGGGGCAAACTTCTGTTGGGGGCCCCAGGAAAAATAAAAAATGGAGAGAGACGAAAACACACATTCAAATTAAATTACTCATACTTAAAATTTTATTACATGAATGATTAACATAATCATTATATTTCATTGCACTGCTCTCTTGTTATATATTTCTGAGGAAATCTAATAAATAATTTTTTAAAAATTTTTTTGGGCCCCTCCGGCAGTTGGGGGTCTGGGGCAAAGTGCCCCAGTTGCCCCCCACCCCTCTGGGCGGCCCTGTATAGTAAATACCGAACTCACCACAAACTGGGTACACGACGAGGTTTCTAAAACTAAAATCTATTTATTTCTCATAACAATTAAGCAGCATAATCACAGTACTCATTACTAGGAGACAGCGTGGAAATTAACGCGTTTGTTAATACCGGTAGCTATCCCGCGAACTACATAAACCTTGCCAGAAATCAGCCTTACCACTACTTGTAAATTTGCTCCACTAACCTTTCTGTCTTAACTATCGACTACCTGAAAGGGGATCACCAGGTCGCCTGAACGACAACTAACTCGAAATCGCCATAGATGATATTGGCGACATCCAACTGCTGTACTCGAGCTGAATGACTGAACCGATCTACACTTCTTCAATTTTTCCGTTCGTCCTCACCACTGTCCGGTCCCGTCTCGTGTCGTCTCTTGTCTGCCTGTCGTGTTTTCCACGCTTTTTCGCTTCCTCAAATATCTACCTATTCCGCTGCTCAATTGCATACGCGTTTGTTTTTTATTTCAATTGTTTAATATAAACGGCGATTTATTTTAACCGGCAGGGGATTAATTAGGATTCAATATCTGACATTCTCCATTATCTACATATATACAACAGTTCCGTAACTGACTGACTCACTGACAGACGAATCTTTACCTCTATTTTCTGATTTTTGGTCAATTTTTGAAGATTAATTTTTAGAATTTAATTTATTAAATGCTAATCACGTGGGTTTTTTTCTTTTAATTTTGCGTCACGTGAATAACAATGAAATTGACAAAAAACTTTTTTTTCTTGCTAATGCGGCAGACGATTGGATATTATCCAAAAAAATATTAACAAAAAGTAAAAGAAATGTTTCTCAAACTGTACTATATGTATATTGTATTAGATTTAATCTAAATATTTTCTTCTACATTATTTTGTCTATAAAAATATTCGTTACGTTTTTTTATGAATAATTTTTTTCTTTTTTTGCATCAATTGCATACATTGATCGTTGTATTTATTATAAATATATACAAGGGTAGGCTGAAAAGTAATGCACATATGCTTGTAGAGCGCGAACAAAAAGAAATAGCGGATTGGGCAAAAAAGAACATTAAAGTACAATTCTTAAGCTTCAAAATCATTTATTTGTTTTTCAACATAGTCACAGTTAAGGCTAACACATTTCTCCCAACGTGTAACAAGTTTTCTCATTCCGTCACTGAAAAATTCTTCCGACTTTTCTCGAATCCACGACTTGACAGCTGCCTTCACCATATCGTCCGAGGTGTAATGATTACCCTTTAGGTCTGTCTTGAGTAGAGGAAAAAAAATAAAAATTGCAAGGCGCAAGATCGGGAGAATAAGGAGGGTATGGAATCGGTTCAAACTTCAGGTTTCGCAGAGCCTCTCCAGTCCAACGCTGTTCTCGCCTGTGAGACGGCGTGGTACCCATCGAGCACAGATTTTACCTTATCCCAATCGTTCTAAAATGAAGCAGACACATTCCTTGGATACTCCATTATGGTTTTCGATACGCTTTTGACTGATTCGCCGGTCATTTTGAATCAAATCGTCGACGAGTTTGCGATGTTCATCGTCTGTGGCAGTGATCGGACGTCCGTTGCGTGTTTCATCAACAATTATGGCTTTTCCAGGCTCGAAACCACGAAATTTTATTACCCATCGATATACAGTACCCCTATCAACAGCATCGTCACCTTAAACAGCCTTTAAACGAAATAATAGCCTTTGAATCTCAGTAGGACTCACTTTTTCCGCTGTTAAAAGTTCGATAATAGCGCGCTGTATAACTCGCCGTTCACATAGCACTAGAACACGTCTCCATACTACCGCTTTTCAAAATACGTAGGATGAAAACAACGATTTCAAACCTGCGCATGCGTATTGAGGAGGGTTGGAACTTCCAAATGCCACTTGGCGCTGTTTTGAAGGTCATTTCGTTCGCGCTCTACAAGCATGTGTGCATTATTTTTCAGCCTACCTATGTATATACATATATTTGGTATCAATTGCATACATTGACCGTTATATTTAATTTGAATGCACTCCGTAGAGAAGTACAGGTTTCCAGCTAGTTCTCTATAAATATAAAAAAATAATTACCTCATGACTTTTATTTTTAATAAATGTACAGTTTATAATTTATTTCATTTAATGCTATCAAGTCAACGTTGCTTATGTATCATTCATTTTTCTGTTCGTATAGAATTATTTTGTTTCTGCAGAGAAAAAATTTCTTCCAGCCGAAAAATATATATCAAATTATATATTTTCCTACTAGATATTCAAATAATATACCATTGATTATAAATGAAGGTTAATAGCTAACAAATGAATTAGGTCTTTATTTATTATAAATGAACAATGTATATTTTTTTTCCAGCATTATTATCCAGTATACGGTGTATATGCATCATGCATTTTTCTATTCGTATTAGATGATTTTGTAATCGCCGAGGTACTCAAATTTCTTCCAGTAGAAAATATACATCCACGTTCATTCATTTGGGAGATCGAAAAAAAAAATTCATCATCACTCGATACCATAATACTCCATTTCCACTTTTCATCATGCTGGTTGACTCTTCGAGAGTATAGTTTGTCACAGCAAAAAAAAATAAATAAATAATTAAATAAAATAAAATAAATAATTAACAATCGGAAAATTGACGAGATATAATTTTCCAACTGGAAAGAAAACCCATTTGCAGTTTATTTGTACTTTCCGGGAAAGATTTTCTTTCCCCTGCGATGTAACAAATTACTGCGACATTAAGGATTTGTTCCGATTAGGCCTCTGATGGGATACTTCAAACTGAATTGAATGGCGTTCCCCGGATTAAGAGGGATTCGAAAATTCGCCTATAAGAGTTAATAGAGTGCTCCTCTGCCAAATCCCCGAAATTTTTGTTGGCCGCCATTATTTCTATCCGCAGTCATAAGAACTCGGTAGGCGGGATTGCCAAATATATTCGAAGACAAAATTTCCGATCGTTAGATGGATCGATTGCTGTTCAGAATCTGCTACACTCTCGCCTCATGGTAGAGCTTATTTTCATATCATTCACGCCCGCATATACCTGTTTGCTTAAACATATATATTTAATAATCTATATATATATAACAGTTCCGTAACTGACTCACTGAGTGACATACAACGCACAGACCAAACCGCTGGACCTAAAGGGCTGAAATTTTGCATGGCGATTCTTCTTATAGTGTAGGGGTGCACTAAGAAAGATTTTTCAAAAATTCTTCTTAGATTGTTTTAAGTTAAATTTTTAAGCTGTTTTTGTAACTTTTTTTACGTTTGCATTTAAAATAATAATGTGAGGCCTATAAAATTTATATCACGAGAAAGATCATAAAAATTCCTTTAAAATGAAATCTTTTTCGAACCTTTACCTCGATTTTCTGATTTTTGGTGAATTTTTAAAGATTAAATTTTAGAATTCAATTTATTGAATACTGATCACGTGATTTCATTTTCTGGTACTTTAAATAAATTTATCGTCACGTGCATAACAACTAAATAGACAAAAAAATTATTTTTTCTTGCTAATGCTGCAGACGATTGGACATTATTTTGTCTATAAAAATATCCCTTACGATTTTTTTATAAATGTTTTTTTTTCAACATCAATTGTATAAATTGATCATCGTATTTATTATAAATACATATATATTTATGTTTTTTGGCATTAATTGCATACATTGACCGTTGTATTTAATTTGAATGTACTCCGTAGCGAAGTGCGGGTTTTCAGCTAGTTACAAGATAAAAAGAACTTTTTTATACCGTGTTTTTTCAAATTTTCTGTTGAATCATATAAACTTGACAATTCTATGTATTAATAAATTCTTTTTTAAAATTTTTTTGATAAATTATTCCACCAACTTGAAAGAAAATGAAGTTAATTGGAAGTTAACTTGCGCTTAACTTTTCGTTCCAGTCCCGGTCGATAGATGGCTGCACCAGTTTACAAAACAAAATTAACTGAAAATGAATTCAATACTACTTAAAGATGGCTAAAAGTATTAAAAAATGCATTGTCATCGTCTTCTGAGCTATTCTAAAAGTTTCAAATGTCCAGCTAGTCGGTAAGTTAGTTGAAAATCGATTTCAAGATTTTGTACTGGACAAACACACACACAAACAAACAAGAAAGCAAGTTAATAAAAACATGGTAAAAATACCAAAACTAAAATTAATAAAAGAAAAAAATTATGTCTTTAATTTATTCCTTTTCGATTAGCTCACTTAAATTCGGGTAAAAAAATCGACGGTCATTTGCAATCCATACAAATGTAAAATGTATGAACCTAACATAAGTGATAACTTTATCATTTCGGTAATGTGCAAACGGACGTTAATAACATAAATTTAATGGGAATATATTTAAAAGTCAGGAAAACTGACAGCAAAACACAAATTACTGAAGTAAAAAAAAAAGAGTTCATGATCACGCGATTGTGTGGTCAGTTTAATTTACAAACGTTGTTAAAGCACGCGATCAAAGTGCATGTTGGTTATGCTGTTATACAGCCCATTCTATTTACAAATATATTTTGTAAATTCATTAAGGGGACTCATGACCCTTAAGTCGAGGAAATAAGGCATATTTTCATACTTTTTCACTCTTTGTAACTATTTCAATTTACTACCAATTTTTCCAAATTTTATGTATATAATAAATTGATATATTTATTTTAATAAACAAATTTTCAACTCTCAAAGTAATTTTAAATAATTATTTTTTAAAAGCTTTAGATATACCTTGTTTTTTTAGTATTTTTATTGTTTACTGGCTTGCGCGCAGAACTATGAAATTAATTTTACACTTAAATGTATAACTCCAGTTTTATATGTAAAATAAATAATTCAAAATACAATTGATCATAAAACATTCAACATTAAAATATTTTTTCCATTTTTTTAAAACTTCTCAAAATATACTTAAAATTTTCTTAATTTTTTGCATTAATTTACCCCTGAAAAAATTATAAAATGTGCAGTGATTGCAATAACTCAAGTTCAGGCGTAATAAAATAACACGATTCTGCAGTGATAAAAATTTCATGGAATTATGTTTCATAGTTTTTGAGATGTCAGTTGCGGAATGATGCAAAATTACATTTTGAGAAAAATGAGTTTAAAATTTTTTCTACCATAAACTTGATCAGTAATTAAATATTTAGAATATCAATATCTCCGGAACGAAGCGAAATATTTTCATGCGGTTTGCTTTATTTTGTTCAGAAATGATCAGGCTTTAACATATATTTTTTTCAAAAGATCGAATGTTTTAAAGATTTAAGACTAGTGAGTCCCCTTAAAAAAAACACTCCCACTTTGTGTAGACAAATGCGATGAGAAACATCCACTCGACACTTTGAGGTTGTATCCCTGTTTGGATGGGCTCGGCTATGTTTTACCGACCGCTGTCGACACGAATCGAAACCTTTTTTTCCCTTCGAATTGTATTCCATCATAGAGAAAGACATTGTTCATTCAGCTATCTTTTCCATTTTAGATATTTCGTACACCCAAGGAAAGGATGGGCTTTTTAATACACGGCAAACCCCATTTTTTCCGCGTATAATTCAAATTTAAAACTGGGGGAAAAATATTTTATTAGCCCATTTTTAGTTTAAAGTCGAAAAATTCCAGTATATCATCCGCTTTCTGACGTTTTGAGTACGGAAAAAAATCCTAGTTCTCCTTCAGAATTTCTCGCAGCGTCACGGGCCATGTCGCTGCATCACAGCCATTTTAAAGCGAAGGCAAGCTGAAAAGTCTTTTTCATGTTGAAGTTTTTGAAGGCTTTTATCGTTGCCATTCAGTTAAATTGGTTATTCAGTTTATGCGTCACTTTTTATTAAGGTCCTTAAACACAAATAGTTTGTTTATTCTGAAAATAAAACCCATTTTCGTCTTTGTAAAGAGTAGTCGGGAGAGGGTACCCGATGATATATATATATATATATATATATATATATATATATATATATATATATATATATATATATATATATATATATATATATATATATATATATATATATATATATATATATATATATATATATATATATGTATATATTCCGGGTGGGCAAAAAGTCCGTATAAACGTTAAAAATTCATAAAAACCGGAAAAATAACCAAAATAAAAAAAGGTTTGTCAGGTTAGCATCGCTAGGTCACGGGATTTTGTTTTTGAGACAGGAAAAAAAATAACTCATAAAACAGCCGACAGGTGGCGCTGACTTACTGAAGTCAAGGAAAAGATACGCAAATAAGAAAAAGAATGCTTCTAAATCGTTTGCTATATCAGTAGTTGTTCCACGTGACCCCCAACACAAGGGATAAGGCATTGCAGGATAGACACGAATCCAGCAACGGCAGAGTGCAGTAGGTCCGGATGTATACATCAGGGCTTCTTAAACTTTTTTATATAGCGACCCCCTTCAAGCTTAGGAAATTTTAAACGACCCCCTCCTCCATATAATGAAATATATATTAACCGTAGATGTAGATGTAATATCGCACTATTTTACAATGTAAATAAAATAAGGATTAAAGAATACGTACCCATTCATTTCACATATATATAATTGGAAACGTTGACGGGATATCGGTCGTAATAAAACACAATAAATAGAATGACATAAAACTATATATATTTATTCAATAGAAAAAATAAACTTTTGTAACAATTTTTTATAAGAAAACATAAAACTATATCTATATATTCAATAGAAAAAATAAACTTTTGTAACAATTTTTTTAATAAAAACATATTATTAACATCAAACAATATTAATGTGACGGATGTGATTGTTTATTTTTGCACAAATAATTAAATCTAGGCTCAATTTGAGTTATTGCAGATCGTAATAAATTTTCAACGTTTATTAAAGTTGAACGGTATTTTGATTTTATGTAAGTTAATGTGGAAAAGGCTGATTCACATAAATATGTTGTACAAAATGGCAGTAATTTATTCATTGCCATTTCCGATAGTAGGGGATATTCTGATTTGATTTCTATCCAAAATTCATGCACAGGCACTTGAGAAAATCTGAGTCGCAAGGTAGTATCACTTGTTAATTCGGCAAATTCTTCTTGTGCTTTGAAGTTTAAAAAATTAATTTCTTCCATTTCAATTGAAAATGGATTGCAAATCCATTGTTGTGTATCGATATCATTGGGAAAATACCTATGCATGTAAACTTCCATATCCTTCAAATGATTAACTATAATTTTGTTATAGGAGTATCTTTTTTTGAAATATTGTTACTAATTATATACTCGTCAGTAAATGGAAACATTTCGAGCGATCCACTTTCCACTCTGTTCTTCCATATAAGAATTTTTTTAACAAAAGCCTCAAGTTTATTTTTCAACATAAACATATTAACGCAGACTCCCTGCATTGATAAATTCATATCATTGATTTTATCAAAAATATCTGCCAAATAGCATAGCTTGAGAAGCCATAAATTATCGTGAAAATAATCGGCCAAATTAGAATTTTGCTCTGTTAGAAATATAAGAACTTCATCTTTTAAAGTTAATAATCGTTTCAAACTTCGACCTCTTGATAGCCA